>JARLTB010000034.1:5837500-6420000 GCA_030141615.1 Unio pictorum | reverse complement strand
ATTATTATTATTATTATTATTATTATACTAGTGCATGAATTGATCCTGATATAGTTTCTTCTGCAGTTCCAACAGTAGGATGTATAAATAATTAAATAAATAAATTGTAATTAATAAACTGTGATAAAACTGTAATATATGCCAGTTGTTTGTGCACTAACGTTTGCGAAGATAACGCGTCTTCTAAAACGGATGAACAGGAGGTTTGATGCTTTTGACTTTGTGTTTTACGGCAGAGCAACACAAGTAGGCTATTTAGTACAGATTCAATTTAAGTAAAGTAGCTTGCCCAAGGATACAGCACTGTACCTGGTCTATGCTGATATGAAGGTAAATTTGGAACCAAAACGTTTTCGGTTGAGAGATCAACACTATCCAATAAGCCACAGTGCCTCTGACAAACGTAAGAACGGAAATCGTCAGCATTGCTACCAACAAGCATATATCGTTAATTTCTACTAACTTTGGCACAACTGTAACGAATCCGTCTGTAAATTATATACTTGATCTATATTACCAATCCCTACCCCCTTCCATGAACGCACTGTATATTACCTTCCAAATGAAGCAATGTTCCACAACGAAAGAGACCAAACAGTAAAAACCCGGATTAACCATTCGGTAATTAAGTAAATAATTTAAGCTTTGCTTTATGGCAAAAACATCGTATTATTACGTCACAAAGTTTTCTTCTTGAATAAGATGGTTCCAAAATAAATAGCAATCGTTGTGTCCATAAGATAAACGTTTAAAGGCTTTTCTGCATTTACAAATATTAATACATTACCAGAATAGGAGGGAAAATGTTCCGAAAGGCTCCATAACAGAGCTTCTTAGTATAGCGCGCCTGTTGCTGTTTTCGCTCATATTGACGTAACCAAAACGTATTGACGTAACCAAAACTTATTGACGTAACCAAAACGTATTGACGTAACCAAAACGTATTGACGTAACCAAAACGGCCTCTATCTGGAATATAAACTTGCAAAACTTATCATATATTTTTATTGTTTATGGTGTTAAGGTGACAACAATGACCGCAAACGTGTTGCCTGGTTTGACTGGTATCATTTTGCATCGTATTTAAACTCATTGTAGCACGAGCTGCTTTAGTTCCGTGTTTTTCGAGGTTTTAAAATGTTTGACAAATAGATGTTGTCACACATCATTGATTATACAGTAAGAACGTTCATACATGTTTTGTTTGTGTAGACATGCTTGCCAGGCCATTCGGGATTCACAAGACCTCTTCAAAGGTACAGAGAACGTTACAACACATGTAAGCATACATGAACGCAAATAATATGCAAAGAAGTTTTCCAAAGACTCAGTTTGATAAAGGATAAGAAAGTAGTTATATTCGAGGATGAAATAGTGCAATAAATTAGAAATATACATTTATTTTAACTGACACATTTAAACTTTTAAAATAGGTAAGATATTATTTAATTGTGCATAATTTTATCTTTATCTTTGAAAAAGAAAGGACCGTATCTTTTGTGCAACAGAATAGATGAGAGACATATATTAAGTGTGGTCTTATAATCCATCAAGGTGGCACCCTGGTCAGAGACTCTGTAAGGCATGAGATAATCCCAAAATTTCCAGTAAAATGAGTTAGTTTATGCACGAACGTACGTGCAGATTCATTTTCAAAATGACACTCTTAATCAAAAAGTAAATGAATCATAAAAAGTATTTCAAAGACACTGTTTTCAAAACTGGTTGGTTAGACATGTATCTTGTGTGTGCAGTTCTAGGACAGTCTATCAAAATTATCAGACATCTGAAGGACAAGTAATATTATTATTCAGTGGTCTGTTGGCCGTCATATTCAGAGAGCAAATTACCTAGGAAAGTTAATTCTCATTTTGCAAGCGAATCCTGTTCTCATGTATCTTTTCATGGAATACTTCAGTCAAGGGTCGGGAATGGAACATTGTACTTACCTTTACACCCACCCCCACGCATATGGCGTTGTCATTGAATTATAGGGAAAGGATTTACACTTCAGATTTTACTCTCCACATACCTTACTGTGGTACAACCTGTAGAATAGCTCATACATTTCGTTGTCGGAATGCAGCAGTGATGTTCGTAAGTTCATTGTTATCTTCTGCAGTGCTTATTAGCAACAATCATAGATACGGCTGTTGCATCAAACTCCATTAACCGATCTAAGAATAGATAAACTATGTTTTGAATTTTAACATTGACAAGTGAGTCTTTCTAAAAGGTCTAATTAATCATATGTAGCTATTTGATAATTTACCCCCTCCCCCTCGCCCGATTAATTAGCCACCTCTGAAAATCGGTTGATGTGTCGTCATATTAAATGCTTGTTTCATATTATGCGTTTCGCTATTTTCATTGTATATTACATTTTAATATATTTATATTTTATATTTCACTTTTTTCATTTTATATTATATTTTATAATATTTCATATTCTGCATTTCACTTTCTTCATTGTATTTTACATTTTATTATATTTCATAATTTGTATTTCATTTTTCAGCTTGATGTTGCATTTTCTCTGTTAACTTTACACTGTATTGTTAATTCATTCAGGAGGTTAATTTTAATTACATCTAAATGTCACATGAATATTCCAACGAACGTAACGGTATCTTCAGAATCGATATACACTGTAAATGGTGTCAGGCATTTTTATTTCGTATGGTGTATAAAACTCTCCTCTGTTTCATCTGTGGCATTTTCTTTTTGAAAGAGAAGGTTCTATTAATGTGTTGAAATTGCATATGTTAACATTTGTCCAGCCTTAATCCAGAATTCAAGGTTTATTTTTCTTTGTGTCAATGAAAATTGAAAAAATTGTAAATGTACTCAAGATTGCTCCATACAGCTTTCATGCCTTAGAAGTGAATTGTCGCTATCTATCTATCTATCTATCTATCTATCTATCTATCTATCTATCTATCTATCTATCTATCTATCTATCTATCTATCTATCTGTCTGTCTGTCTGTCTGTCTGTCTATCTGTCCGTCCGTCCGTCCGTCCGTCCATCCATCCATCCATCCAACTATCTATCTATCTATCTATCTATCTATCTATCTATCTATCTATCTATCTATCTATCTATCTATCTATCTATCTATCTATCTATCTATCTATCTATCTATCTATCTATCTATCTATCTGTCTGTCTGTCTGTCTGTCTGTCTGTCCGTCCGTCCGTCCGTCCGTTACGTCAAATACGTAATGCATTTTTCTTCGTACTTTGCTATTTCAACTCCATTATTATGGACGCTGGTACCATTTATCGCAATGTTATCACCATGGAAAGTAACCCGTAAGTCTGCGTCTTATTCTATAATTTTTGAGTAGATCTTACCTTGCGTTCGAAATCAACACTTTAATCCCTAAAGTGCTAATTTTAACTCAACTAGATTTTTGTATGCCCTGTCAAAGTTTGTAAAGAAATAGTCCCGAAAGCATTAAATTAAAATTAAATAAATTCATTATACCTCCCTAAAATATTAAATTAAAATTAAATAAAATTCATATTACCTCCATAAAATATTAAATTAAATTTAATGTTGTATATCGTTTCAGTATATGTTGTGTGGCATATCGCCGGAAAACATAACATTCATTTTTTCCGAACCATGATCGCTACATTTCTTCCATGTTTCATTTAAGGCTTGTTAAATCGGATCATACCGGATGAATGCAATTAGTGTTCTGAAAAATATGACTTAAACAATGGTAGTATAGTACAACATATTGTTTCTCACATGATCACGGAAATTTACGCCATAATTTGCTTTAGAGATAAATAAATGAAGATCGTAACCTCGATAGCAAAAGCTGTGCTTTCCTAAACTGGATGTAAATTAACTTTCATCTTTTTTCAATACCAAATATAGGGTGAAAGGCACAATTCATGAAAAAGAGTATACCACAGTGGTGTGCGTAGAATGACAATTAAACTTTAGATGTAAGTTTTATTATCTACCTCTTCTTTCTTTCTTTCTTTCTTTCTTTCTTTCTTTCTTTCTTTCTTTCTTTCTTTCTTTCTTTCTTTCTTTCTTTCAGGTTTTGTTTCTTTCTTTATGTATTTGTATTTTGCTTTTGATATATTTTGTCTAAATTTATGTATGTCTCTTTATTTCTGAACATATGTTGAAAACTTCACACAAAATACATAAGGATAAATTACTACATGACGAGAAACAGTGTTCATGCCTTTACATCTATTTGGACAATGAGTGATTTGTGAGGATGTGTTTATTCTCCTATTAGCGTGTTTAATTGGTTACCTTATCACACACACACACACACACACACACTTATTATTCGTGATAGAAAGCTAGATAGGTACGAGGAGATGAGGATAATTGATAAAGGGAGTCAGGTACATGAAGTTAGACAAAGACAGACTGGATATGACGACATAAGTGTGCGGGACAGATATAAGAAGATATTTAAAGATCTATGAAGACAGAAAGATAGCGCGGGTGGGAAAGCATAGGGAACGAGTGACACATATGTACACTTATTTAGAAAGTAAGAAGAAATAAAAGATCGGTAGGTAGTCATATATATGCAATTAGACAAAAGTGATGAATAAATTAAACGATAATTGAATTTCATTTTCTTTGAGTTTTAATTTCAAATCAGATGATTTTATCGAAGAATAGGTGAAAGTTAATTACACTATTCTTATCGAAACTATTGCATTTAACTTTTCATTCCTTTGATCTAGTTCAAGAAAGAACATAGATAATGGGATCAAGCTATTAGACCTAAAATAAGGATCATCAGGTAATTTGTTTGCTAAATTAACTTATTTAATAAATCTATATCTTTGCAATTAATATATCAAAAGGTCAATCCATGTAACCTCCTCAACCACCACCACCACTACTACTATTAGTTTACCACTAGAACTACCGAAAAGTATTGAAGTTGTTTTGAGTCAGTTGAAAATATCCACCTACTATATATTTTACAGTTCAGATTAAGAAAGTTGAAGAACTGTTATGTTGTTGATACAGATAATAGTGACAATTGTTTTCCGTCAGTTAAATATGTTTGCTCAACATCAATTCAAATCGGAATAAGAAAGAAGTAAAATATGAAGGGCTACGACCACCACCCCTACTACTACAAGTACTACTACTTCTATTACTACTATTACTCTCATCATAACTGGTACTACCGGATAGCACTCGAGTCAGTTGAAAATTTCCAAGTAACAGCTTTTATACAGTTCAAATTAGGAAAGTGACAGCTGTTTTCAGTCACTCAAACAGATATTCAATATAACATATTATATATATATATATATATATATATATATATATATATATATATATATATATATATATATATATATATATATATATATATATTACATACAAATTGTAAACCTTATTCTTCTCGAAACTATTTAATTTGCGATCTTTTAATTTAGTCGGACAAAGAACAAAAGAAAATGGCAGCAGTCGAAATAGGTAATTATTTTGCCAAAATAGCTTCAACTACTACTACTACTACTACTACTACTACTACTACTACTACTACTACTACTACTACTACTACTTCTACTACTACTACTCTTGATACTAGTACCAATAAATCAGTTGTTCCAGTCAGTTAAATATGGTCATGCAACATCATTTCAAATATGGAAAAGAAAGAAGTCAAAGATAAACAAGTGCGTCAACAACTACAAAAAAAAAACAAAAAAAAAAACAACAACAACAATTATCTATTGCAGCTAAAACGAAATTTAGCAACAAATTCCACAACGTTGACTTACATTTAACACTACCACTTCATGTTTAAGTATAGTGTATTTGTGTGTGTGTGTGTGTGTGTGTGTGTGTGTGTGTGTGTGTGTGATTAGGATTTTAACGTAGCTTTAATAATTTTTCAGTCATATCAATACGATATCTGCAGTGAGGCAATTTAAAGTGATGTCTAGCACTGGGGTATCATGCCGCAGACATCTAGCATGATATCCCACCCAGTCACATTATCCTGACACTACTACTACTACTACTACTACTACTACTACTTTTTTTTTTCAACAGCAGTGGCTACCCTGAGTTTCACTGTATTGGTTTTAGCTACAACAGTCGGCATAATCTTCGTGCTTTTTTGGAGGTACGATAGCTTTATTAGTCTTTTTTAGACATGCATAAATAGATTTATATTTTTCTTTCCTTTTTGTCTTTTGTTTGTCATTTAACGACCATAGCCCATGGCACTTCTAGTAAAAGCTCGGGGTAGTTGACATGAAACATATGCTCCTGAGTAAAATGTCCAAATATTATTTTTTAACTCAAAAGTCACGCGCTCAGTTAAATTCGACGGTTATTATTCACATATCTCAAATTGTATAAATTGCTAACGATTGCATATTCATACTCTAAGAAAAAATGTTGTCTCACACAATTTTATCGACATATCATTATATTTGTTTTGTTTTTGTTTTTTATGGTTTAGCGCCATTTTTCAGCACAATATAGGCTATACGTGGCGGCCAGTATTAATGGTAGAGAAGGAACCCGGAAAACCCCCATAAGAACCATCGACCCACGAGAAGCTACTGGCATTTTTCTCACATAACTACATTAGCCGAATCTTAGACTCGAACCCACGCAGACAGAGGTGAGATGATATATCATTATATAATGGACGAAAAAGCTTAGTGACTGTATCTTTCTGAAATCTTCCGATTAGATTGCGTTAGACTCTGCATCTTTATATTGAGTTTGTGTGCGTTTGCATTACGAAATGTTCTAAATTTCAGAGGAGCTCTGGTCATCATCACACACGATGGGGAGAGGCGTTTTAAAAGATCCGCTACGGCACTGAGTATCGTTTCAAACTCGTCTAAAACTGACCAGGAACAATTGAATGATAAAAATGTTATTCGTGGCGAATACGTGAACTTTGAGATTCCTAAAACGAATGCTAATCAAACGCAGTTGCATGACCCCGCTGTCAGTATTGGCCAACGTAAAGGAAGCCGCAAATCCAAAAATAGCAAGTTCAATCCTACAAGCGAGAACGACATTGATGGAATTAGATCGACACGTGCCTGTCGGGATACCGCCCCTAGATTGCTTTCACAACAAGAATGTGGCGCAAAAACAAAGGGGCTCAGCTATTCCTTTGTTGACGTCACAATAAATAAAGATGGAGCCGAGTTTACATATGACAAAGCCAAAAGTGTTCCGCATAAAAATGATAAATCTTTGAACCCACCAGCGTTTGAAGACAACGTGTACGATCGTACCAAAGGGCGCAATGAAACCTATGACGTCACGTACCAGCCAGATCATGTGGCCATCCGTTCGAATAACTATGATCACGCTAACACGCTAGGAGCAACCGGTACACCATGGAACATGAAGAAAAATATAATAAAATAGTATACAAAAACATTTTAAAGCAATCCTTCACTTACTTTCTCTTAAGCGTTCGAACTCGATCACATTATTTTTTGTCAGTACTGTAACGACGTAATAAAATTTGTGACCAGTCAGTATTTTTGATGCAGAATGAAAGTAATGAGTTGTTTTACAGGTTATAATTTTGAATTAAAACTGAAATTTAAATATATGTATTGTCTGATGGTAATTTTTTTTTTTAATCGAGGAATGATTTTTTAAAAAAAATATAGTTTCAGCTTATTCTTGGGAAGCAAACACTTTTTGTTGATGAGAGTTCTTGGAAGACTTATTCAATATACGATATATTTAATCTGAGTAGACTCTAAAATTTATAACAAAAACAACTATAAAATAAGTGAAAAGAAACATGGCGAATTCTGCTTAAGCTAATTTTGTCTTAATTTTCTGTCAGCTTGAATCATTGTTAATAACCAGATATATTTTAAAATGAAAGTAAGCAGAGGAGGCAGAGATGCTTTTGAAAAAATTAACACAATACAATCTAACGGTGTAATTATTAATACCGCAATTTGCACATAATTAGTATTATTCTGCAATTTGCATGTGGTAAATATTTTAATTAAATCAATTTTGCCCACTTTAGTATTATCAGCTACAACAGCAAAGATGCTTATTATGTATCAGTCTGCGTGTCAGATTTATGTCCTGTACATCATGTACAGAACCAGACATACATGGACTTTCCTGGTGATTCATTTTAAAATGATTAACTTGATCTCCGTGTTGGTACATATTTTGACTGACCTACTTAAAATATGCTTTGGTAACAGCTGCAACATCTGACCTATCCTATATTTCTTGAGTCGGTGCATGCAATTTTATGTAAATAGAATTCCATATGATTACATGTTAATCTATTGTGTTTCCCCATATTTCATACTATAAGTTTTTATTTTATTGTATGTATACATTATTCTGCAAATTGTTTTTCATTGTACAGTTTCATGTAATGTGTAATGTACATGATTCATTGAGAGGGTGGGGGATTGGGAGATCAGATGGCTAAAATTGCGTTTATGTTTAATTTAACACTGACCATACATACAGTTTGACTGCGTCCATTAGTTTTGTCAATATATCGAAAAACAATGCAAATGAAAATTTTTCAAGATCTTTATAATATCACTTGTATAATGGATTTACACAAATTTGATAATATATCCCCATTGTCTTGGTTGTTCACGAATTTGATGCATTCATGTTGTCAGGATCCTTCTGTGGTTATGAGAGGCCTGGATCATGTCGAGAACTTCTGGCAACTAGGCCTCGGTTATATTTAAATTTGTAATGCCAAATGATGCACAAAGAGTTCACTATATAAATATTTTAAACGCAGCTAAGTAAAAATACAAAGCATATTTATTTATTATTTCATAATTATTTCTTCTCGAAGACCCTTATTGGTTGAGGCGAAATGATCCCCCCCCCCAATTCCGCCCGCTGATTGCGCCTGCCAGTTGGTGTAGGTCAACAATTATAACTTGACTTATGTATAATACATACATACGACATCGACAACAAAAATGCAGAGCTTAGGCTGGTTTAAACAAAACGAATTTTCAAATAAATCAAATTCAACTTATCTGCACACCAAGTAGAATAAGGTTACCTGGTATTTTATTAATCACGCCATCAAAAGTGTTGATAATGTTACGTAAATTCAATTCCTTGATTGGCCAAATTTAAGCGATCTCGCGAAGTTTGATTTAGTACGTTTTCCAAACATTCGTTAATGGTGTGACTTGATTGTGCCCCTTTACAGTGAAGGATAATCACAGCAGCTGAGAGAGAAAAACTAAATTTTTAAGTTTACTAGACACTTAGTGCCATAAATTCGGAAAAAAAACGTTTACTTTCCTAGCCAGCCTTGTATGTATGTATGTATGTATGTATGTATGTATGTATGTATGTATGTATGTATGTATGTATGTATGTATGTATGTATGTATGTATGTATGTATGTATGTATGTATGTATGTATGTATGTATGTATGTATGTATATATATCGAATCTCTATGTGCATTTAAATATAAACTAATGTCACATTTTATATATCTTTCACTACTCTCATTAGATCTATTAATATGATTAATCCAAGGTAAATTATGGACTGCGTCCACCCATAACGTAATAAAATGTGTGAAGAAATTAATAACATACTGACCAAATTTCAGGTTATTTTTGTTTCACCATTCTCAGACGATGCGTCTTATTTTGATTTATGTCGAACTAAGAATTAGAGAAAGACACATACCTCAAACAATACGAGAGATAGTTTATTATAATGTATTTCAAATCGCATATAATTGCTACAAAAATATTACAGAATATTTTGGAAAGTATTATCAAACACGAGATTGTGCAGACATGTAACAACTGTAATGGTAATATCCTTCAAATGGTAATATTTTTCTAGTCTGGTTTTGAAGGCACCAGGTCGCGGGAAGACTTTTGTTTCTCAAAAATATATGTCTACATATATACAAGGCAAACGTTTAAGTCGAGTCATTTGTAGATCAGAAAAGTAAACAAATATAATTATGCTAAAATATTTACACGTAATTTAAAAAATATATTTCCTATGTTACCCAGTATAATAATTTTTTAAAGACTTCTGGTAGCCTTTGCCAAATGTCATGAAGATATGTTACAGCCTTAAATAAACATCACAAGGTAGCATATATCTAATATTTTAGTCATACACAACTGAATGATCAAATACAATAGTTAGTGCATTGATAACTTGTGCGCATGACTGGATTTTTATTTATACAAAATAATGTGTTCTTCGCCGTAAGTGAAACTCAAATTCTGCCATTATGAGGATTTAATTGTGATTTACAATTTTCGATGCCTGTACATTACACATTTGTAACACTATTCTTAAAGTCATTTGGATAGGGTCCTCAAAACAGTCAGAGTTGGTTCAAGATGTGAAAATAAATGCATGAATGACTGTTATGGAGCTAAAAAAAAAACTTTAGAATATGTTATCTTATTTTTCTGTTGATTGGTATATTAACCAAAATATTGACATAAAAACAGAAGGAGAAAAAGATGGTTATAAACGAAATTACAGATGCAATTAATAGATGTGACGTAGAACAATGAATGCTAAAAGATAAAATAGTGGTTTGAGTATACTTTCGTTGGAACTGGGCTCTTACATGTTCATAATATTTTAAAACCAGTATTAGAAACATTATCCCGTAACTGTATAACAATCAAACTGTTGTAAATTAATTACTTGGCAGGCAAATTAAAGCAGGTAAAGTATTAGAACCGATTCTTGAACTAAAATCTTTTAAAGAAACAGGTTACTTTGGTGTCTGAATTTTTAATGGCATTGTATCATAATTTGTTACTATGGTGTCTGAATTATAAATGTCTTTTTATCATATCTTGTTATCATGTTCTTTAAATTTATAAAAGATCATGTATCATAATTTGTTACTAACAATGGTGTCTGAATTTACATTCTCCAAAATCATACTTTGTTATCATGGTAACTGAACGTTTACATAACCTTGTATCCTGTTTTGTTATCATGGTGTCTGAACGAATAAATGACCCTGTTTCATGTTTTGTTACCATGATGTCTGAATTTAAATGATCCAGTATAATACCATGTTACAATGGCGTCTGAACTTGAACATGATCTTGAATCACGCCTTGTTACCATGGTGTCTGAATTTAAAAATGACTTTGTGTCATACCCTGTTACTAGTGTCTCAATTTAACAAAGGACTTTGTATCATATTTTGTTACCATGGTGTCTGAATTTATAAATGACTTTTTATCATGTTTTGTTACCATGGTGTCTGAATTTATAAATGACTTTTTGTCATGTTTTGTTACCATGGTGTCTGAATTTATAAATGACTTTGTATCATGTTTTGTTACCATGGTGTCAGAAATTACAAATGACCCTCTATCATACATTGCGACAGTGGTGTCTGAATTTATTAAATGTCTTTATATTGGACCGTGTTACATGAATCTATTTCATACAGTTTCCATGGTGTCTGAATGTATAAAGATCTTTATATTGTACCGTGTTACACTGGTTTCTGAATGTAGATGCCATTAAATAATATTTTATTACTCTCTGGAATTTGTTTTATAATGCTATGTCATAAGCTTGTTATTATCCCAAATAATGCTATACAGCGAAATCCATTTCATATCATAGCAAACGTGATCATGACATTTTAGGAATAAATTGATTGACTGTTATGTAGTACGCATTTTACATCAATATTATTCAAGTATCAAACAAATAATCGTATTTAGTACAAGTTTTACATCAATATTAACCACGTAAAAAAGAATTGACCGTATTTAATGCATGTTTTACATCAATATTAATCAAGTAACAAATAATGGACCGTATTTAATACAAATTTTATTAATATTAATCAAGTATCAAGTATTTAATATTTCGAAACCGAAATTACAAGAAAGAATGACGCATGAGTCATCGGAAGTCAGCCACTGACGGTTATATCAATGTGTTCATGTACAGGTCAGGTCTTTCTTCATCAGTTACTGTTCAATATAAATGACAAAGCCTTTTATGAAGACAAGTCTCGATAGTAATATTATCAAGAAATGTACTTCATCGTGTGTGGGGTTGTGAGATTTAATATAAAAACAACGAGCGCAATACAACCCAGTACATAGTTGATTCAACTACTTGTAATTTCCAATATCAGACGTCATAAATCGTTTGGTAATGTGTAACTACAGAGTAAAACAGAAAACTTCGTAAATCCGTTTGCAATGTGTAACAACAAAGTTCAATAGCAGACTTCTTAAATCTTTTTGCAGTGTGTAACTAGTGTCGAATAGTAGACGTTCTAAATACTTTGCAATGTGTAACTACAAAGTCCAAAATCAAACTTTCTAAATCATTTTGCAATGTGTAACTGGTGTCGAATAAAACCTTTTAAAACCTTTTGTAATATAGAACTATAATGTCCAAACCTTTTTAAACCTTTTGTAATATAGAACTATAACTTCTTAAACCTTGTTATAATTTGTACTTACAGTGTCCAATAGTATTCACTATAATCCCTACTATAGGTAAATACAATTTCCAATTGTGGACTTCATAAACCTTAATATAGTAAATACAATTTCCAATGGTAGACTTCATAAACCTTTTTATAATATGTAATTAAATTGTCCAATATTAGACATCATAATCCTTCCAACAGGTAACTACAATGTCCAATAGTAAACTTCAAAAACCCTTTTATATGTAACTACAATGTCCAATGGCAGATTTCATAAACTGTACATTGCACAAATACAATGTCTAATAGTAGACTTCACAAACCTTACTATATGCAGATACAATGTCCAATAGTAGACTTCACAAACCTTACTATATGCAATTACAATGTCCAATAGTAGACTTCAAAAACCTTACTATATGCAATTACAATGTCCAACAGTAGACTTCACAAACCTTACTATATGCAAATACAATGTCCAATAGTAGACTTCACAAACCTTAATATATGCAATTACAATGTCCAATAGTAGACTTCACAAACCTTACTATATGCAAATACAATGTCCAATAGTAGACTTCACAAACCTTACTATATGCAATTACAATGTCCAATAGTAGACTTCACAAACCTTACTATATGCAGATACAATGTCCGATAGTAGACTTCACAAACCTTACTATATGCAATTACAATGTCCAATAGTAGACTTCACAAACCTTACTATATGCAGATACAATGTCCAATAGTAGACTTCACAAACCTTACTATATGTAATTACAATGTCCAATAGTAGACTTCACAAACCTTACTATATGCAATTACAATGTCCAATAGTAGACTTCACAAACCTTACTATATGCAGATACAATGTCCAATAGTAGACTTCACAAACCTTACTATATGCAATTACAATGTCCAATAGTAGACTTCACAAACCTTACTATATGCAATTACAATGTCCAATAGTAGACTTCACAAACCTTACTATATGCAATTACAATGTCCAATAGTAGACTTCACAAACCTTACTATATGCAAATACAATGTCCAATAGTAGACTTCACAAACCTTACTATATGCAATTACAATATCCAATAGTAGACTTCACAAACCTTACTATATGCAAATACAATGTCCAATAGTAGACTTCACAAACCTTACTATATGCAATTACAATGTCCAATAGTAGACTTCACAAACCTTACTATATGCAAATACAATGTCCAACAGTAGACTTCACAAACCTTACTATATGCAATTACAATGTCCAAAAGTAGACTTCACAAACCTTACTATATGCAATTACAATGTCCAATAGTAAACTTCGCAAACCGTACTATATGCAATTACAATGTCCAATAGTAGACTTCACAAACCGTACTATATGCAATTACAATACAACTACAATACCCTATATCATGCTTACTAAACATTGCTGTAATATTTAACTTTAATGGGCTAACAAGTAAATTTGTAATGAATTAGATCATGAAACTTACATGTTACTCTCTGGAATCAGTGAAGCTTAGTATATTTCAGAAATAGGTAACAATACAGTAATTATATGCTTACTGAAATAAAATAGTAATGTAACAGTAACAAGAATAAATTTGATACAATAAGAATTTATAAAACAAAACCATGCATTAGTTTTGTGGTAATGAACCGCATTGATATTTAAGTCATTGTTAATTTAGAATGCATTTATTTGAATCTGAGAGTAAATTTAGGACTATTTTATCAAATGCCATACCATACAATAATATGTACTTTTGGTAATTGTCAGTCAGTCGTATAAGCCTATATATTAGTTGCCATTTGTCAGTTAGTCATATAGGCCAATAGATTAGTTGCCATTTGAATGCCAATCATATAGGCCAATATACTAATTGCATTTTATCAGTCAATCGTACAGGCCAATATATTAGTTACCATTTGTATGCCAATCATATAGGCCAATATACTAATTGCATTTTGTCAGTCAATCGTACAGGCCAATATATTAGTTATCATTTGTATATCAGTCATATAGGCCAATCTAATAAATACTATTTGTCTCTCAATAATATAGGCCAGTATGCTAATTACCATATGTCGGTCAATTGCACAGGCCAATATAATAATTACCATATGTCGGTTAATCATATAGGCCAATATCCTAATACCCAATTGTCTGTCAGTCATATAGGTCCATATATAAAATACAAAATTTGTCGGTCACTCGTACAGGCCAATAGATTAATTACCATTTGTCGCTCAGTCGTACAGGCCAATATAATATTTACCATCAGTCGGTTAATCATATAGGCCAATATACTAATTACAATTTGTTTGTCTGTCATATAGGTCAATATACTAATTACCATTTGTTTGTCTGTCACATAGGCCAAAATATTTATTATCATTTGTTTGTCAGTCATATAGGCCAATACATTAATTACAATTTGTCGGTCACACGTACAGATCAATAGAATAATACACTTACAATCTGTATATTAAAAAAGATCATAACTATATCAAACATCAATTATAAAATGGATATAAAATCTATAAAGTCAACAAAGAAATAGTTATTCTTTAGAAATCGGTGCAAAAAATAGGCACCTAAAAACTATGATCCTAAGAAACATGGTGATTGGAAGAACATGATACAACAATTTATTCAGACATACTGAAAATAAATTGTAAATGTCTACCGTATATTTGTGTACATAAAAAAACCTGAAGTTAAATGTATATCCTAAAATATGCATGTTAATAACTTGAAGATCATACGCATGTCTTGAGATTGAATCCGACTGCCAGCTTTCTGCCGAACCAATTAAACGACACATTTGTGACGTCTATTTTAATTGATAATAAGAAATATCAATTTTAAGATGATCTCTAGATCAAAGCTCGTGATTACAAACAATTAGGATAGGACGTAAGTAAATTTTGCGTACCAATGACATAATATAACACTGACAATTAGTTTTCTTCGTCTACTAACTTAACTAAAATGAAAACAGAATAAATACTGTTTCCGTACATTGATGTTAAAAATTTTTAAAAAAATCTAGTGGATTTAATTCTAATTTATAATCCTCAAGTCTTGAGTTTGATTGTTTCTTTCCTGTTTCTAGTTTCTTTGTTGTAAAAAGGAAGGGGTTCTAATGTTAAGGAGGTAGCTTTTGTCAATTGGTCTCAAGTGTTAAATGCATTTTAAAAACAAAGTTAAACAGGTGAAAGTTAATTTTTTTAACATGCTCTGAAGACATATCTATACACTGAGAAATTCATTCAGACATTTTTACATCACTGCTAATTCAGAAAAAGAAAGAATATAAAAAAGTTATTGTCACTTTCGACTAAAGTTTCATGTCATTTTTTGATATGCCGAGTCTTAAACCAATTCGATCAACAATCTCACTTCTCCAAATTTGATTCTGTCTTTTCCCCAGAATATTGTGATCTTTTTGACTTGCCAGATTGCTTCGAACTCTTGGACTTGTCGGGCAGTTTTGACTTTTTCGACTTGTTCACCTTGGCATAAACAGGGTCGATGTCGACTGTTTGGATTATTCCCCCTTCGTCGGATTTTGTATTAGTTTGAGTTTTATTTTCAGGTGGATCGGATAATAAAACATCGTCGTGTTGTGTATCAGCATTAGATGCATCATTGCATATGACATTCTTTGTCTTACCATTGGTCATAACGTTTGTATCTTTCTCTTCGGGTTTAAACGTAGATATACTACCTTCTTCCTTTTCGTCCAACTCACTCTTAGCTAAATGAGTTATGTTACTAGAGTTATCACCCTTTTCTAAATCGTGGCCATTGTGGTAGGTAAAATCATCTGCGTTCACTAATTCCTCAATATGGTCATAGAAGAACGAAGCTGGCAAACGTTCTCCAAATATAAGTTCACGAGACGCACGTGATACACTTTCAGGAGCTATCGTTTGTCTTGATTCAGACTTCTCTCTCGTGAGGCTGGGTCTCTTAAACTTGATATCAGACGATTTGTTCTGCGATCTGTCCGTTTCGTGACCATTTTTACGGCGTTTCCTGAAAATAAAGAACAAAAACAGGTAGGGACTTTGGGTTGTTGTGTTTTGCAAAAGCATTATGGTCTCAACCCCCATTAAAAACTGTCAACTTTTGAATTAGAATCCATTTATTATAAAAACCATGTCTAGCATGTATTTTTGAATTACATTAATTGCGATTCGAACTGCGTGCGTTTGGTTTAAACGAGTATGATTTTAAAACAAAAATGCATTTGCCAATAATAATAATCACGTCAATTATGCTAGGAAAATTACAAGAAACTGCTAGACGCAGATATCGACAACAGTGACAAGACGAATTGCTATTCATTGGCGGATTCAACAAGCGAGACTATAATTTATTCAGCTACATCTTGAAATTAAAGAAAACTTAAAATTAAGGATCTAGGCAAGTTAAATATTACTTATTATCTCCCTGGAAAGCACAAACGATATCTATGTCTGTTTATGTGGCTCAACTTTGTCTAAGCATGTGAAAGATAAAGTAATGTACAAAGAAAGTAAAGTACAGATGTTAAAAGGTTAAAAGGAAGGAAAAGGTAACAAAAGAAGAGGAAATTGATGACGATTGTTGTAATAAACAAACAATGTATTGTCCAACTCCTTTCGTGACCACTAATAATAATTGTACTGAGCTCGTATACATGTTTTATCTAAGCTAGGTAATATGGAAGCTATAATAAAAAGATTATTTAGAAGTATTACAGTTCCTTAAATTTAAAAACTGCTTACATAAAATGGAGAAGAAAAGAAAAATATAAAGGCTATATACGAGTCTTTATGTGAATCTTGTTACGTGTTGTTTGCAAAATTTTATTGTTAGTCTTTAAGTCTGTTCATTTTTTATGTTATAAGCAGTTGCATTGAAAAAATATTATACAAACATATTTCGTTATTGATGAAAATTGCAATATTATTGTGTTTCAATAAAAATAATAAAATTAATAATAATAATAATAATAATAATAAATTTAACATGTATAAATAAGGTTATGAAAAGAGCCAGTTACTTGTACTAAACTTTTTACCTGCTACTTGTAATTATGGTCATAATTGTTTGCTTGTTTTGTATCATAATAAGTAGGTTTTACATTGCCGAAATGTAAGTAACGGCCAGGAATCTTAAGGCTAGGGTAAAGCAAAATCAACATTGACTACATATTGAAAACAAATGAGAAAGGAATTCAGTTCAAGTAGCATAAAAATAATATAAAAATGCAATCTTACCAGTATGTCATTCATAGATATCTTAAAAGTAATTGTTTACATTTTGTGTAGAGAGTACGTACACAAGATAGATCACTAGTACTCTTTTATCTGGAAAATAATGACTCTCTGCACAGTTTACATCCGATCATCACACCTAAAATGTCTTTCCATTCTTTCTCTTACAACATTTATTTTTCGTATTAGCTTGCAACTGTATATCATCATAGCCAAAAGTTTGAAGTTTCTGCACAAGAAGATAGAGGCAATACAATATTTTGTCTTTGACTGAATATTGGCCAGTTGCGCCTGGAAACGTTTGCAAAATACGTTAATGTATTAGCCATGGTCAGGTCAACTTTGTGGTGCTTATATATTTTTACTGGTATTTAAGGTGTTTACGAAATGTCAAACACTAAAAAAAATCATCCCGTTATTAGACCAATGGGAAACTCTGAAACTAACACCGTGGTGTCTTCTCATGTACATTTCTCTATTTGACAGTTGTGAAATCAACATGGACTAAGTGCTGTTGAATGGAGTCAATATAATTAACAACTTTGTCTCAGGTAGACATCATGTAGCACGATGTACCAGTCACATTATCCTGACACCAGGCCGACCCGTCCTACCACTAACCTCTTAATGATGAACGACAAGATAGGCAGCTGATACTATCATTTTTATAAGTCTTTGGTATGACTTGGTCGGAGTTCGCACCCGTGACATCCCACATCTGAGACGGACGCTTTAAGCACGAGCCAATATGAGTGGTAAGGTTGAAAAAAAATCACTTGTATGACAATAGATTGAAGGTGTACACAGAAACGCGATAGATAAACGAATGGTCAGAATAGGAGTTATCAGTTACCTCCTCGTGATGCGCGCTACAAGCCACAATTACATAGTCATAAGCCATTCTGTCTCAGATGTGGTATTTTTTTTTCAGTCACATCGAAGATTATGTCCTGCACTAGATAAAAAGTGTTACTTGTGTCACAAAACAGGTTATTTTGCACGAGTATGCTTTCCCCACAACAACAATATAAATTCGCGCCAAATCAAAGGTCACAACCTTGCCAAAAACAAACTAGAGAACCACAAATCACATTAGTCACACCTATTCACATAAATCTCGTTCCTCTTTTTGTTAAAGACAAAATCACAAATGCATTAGCAGACACAGGCGCTACTATTTCGGCCATCAACCTAAATTTTCTTTCTCGCGCAGGATTCAATGCACGTCAAATTCAACCATCAGATATTTATAATATTATTGCAGCAGGCGGAGAAAAGTATTCCATTTATGTCATTATCCAACTTAATTTGAAAATAGGAGGTGTAAGTTTTTCTCATACATTCTATGTTATACCTGCCTTACACCATTCAGTCATTTTGGGCATAGATTTTTTGACTAAATACATAGCTGTAGTGAATCTAAATACACAAACGCTCTCTTTGCTAGACGATATGGTAGTCATTAATCTGCTGCGCAATGAGACTGGACTGGCACGTGCTAAGGAAAGTACGATAATCTCACCGAACTCAATTTCTTCTATTTCTGTTAGTATCAGTAAAATAAGAAAACGAACACCTGTCTTAGTAGAACCATCTCATAACATGTCAAACTCCACATTTTTGACAGCTAGAACAATTGTAACGGTTTCGAAAAATAAACTTGTTCAGATCTTGAATCCTACTCCGAAACCTATACACATACATTCAAATACCGTACTAGCTTATGTAGACGTACTACACCCACAAACCATATTTACCATTAATGAGGACACCTTTGACACGAATACCACATCTGACACACCTGATATCATGAACACACAAACTAGCAAACCACAGGAACCAATTAATTTTGATTTACACTCTCCAGATTTGACAGACAATCAAAAACAGGAACTTCACTCATTCTTGAATAAACACAGAGATGTGTTTGCCTAGAACTTAGAAGAATTAGGAAGTACTACGGTATTTACCCATCGAATAGAGACAGGCGATTCCATGCCAATTCGTTGTCAACCTTATCCTGCGTCTCCGCACATCAATACAGAAATTGATAGACAGGTAGATGAATTATTAGAACACCAGCTAATCGAACCCAGTTCTTCGAGTTGTTTTAGTCAAAAAGAAAAATGGTGAATATCGTTTTGCTATTGACTATAGGAAACTTAATCAGGTGACACAACCAATGACATTCTCTCTTCCAAGATTAGAAGATGTAATTGATGCAGTTGGACAAACTAAACCATGTCTTTTCAGTACATTAGATTTAAACTCAGCATTTTGGCAAATTAAAATGGACTCAGCGACAAAACATAAGAGCTCTTTCATAACATCCCATGGTCTTTACCAATGGAATGTAATGCCGTATGGACTCAGAAATGCGCCCGCCACATATTGTATTCTTTTAGGTCATGTACTTAGAGGTATACCATGGTCAACATGTCTTGCATACATAGATGACATTATTATTTTCTCCAATTCATTTGACGAACACCTAGCACATCTTGAACTTATTTTCGATCGACTGCGTCAAGCAAACTTGACACTCAAACCATCAAAATGTGTATTCGCAGCATCTGAAGTTATTTATCTTGGTCATAAATTCTCAACAAAAGGAATCAAAGTAGATGAGTCTAAAATAGACACAGTTACACAGTTTCCTGCTCCACAGAAAGATGTTAGGAGTTTTCTAGGGTTGTGCAATTATTACAGAAAATTTGTCCAGGGATATTCTACAATAGCAGCACCTTTAAAAAAATTATTGACAAAAGACAGTTCATTTCTTTGAATAGACAAGTGTCAAAAAGCATTTGAAACTCTTAAGACAGCTTTGACCACAGCTCCTATCTTGGCTTATCCTGATTTTAATAAACCATTTAGACTCACATGTGATGCCAGTGGTACAGCCCTAGGGTATATCTTGTCTCAGATAGGGACCGACGACAAAGAACATGTTATTGATTATGGCGGACGAACTTTAACAAACGCTGAAAAACAAAGGTCCGTGACTGAACAGGAATGTCTAGCAGTTTTAGAAGATATCAGAACATATCATGTTTACCTATCACATCAGAAATTTACTGTCATTACAGATCACAAGGCACTAGTATGGCTAATGACAGCTAAACACACTTCAAACAGACTAATTCGTTGGTCACTTCGCTTACAAGAATACGATTTTGATATCGTATACACTCCAGGCCATAAAAACACAAATGCTGATGCACTCTCACGTCGAAACTACGACCAAACAGATACCACTGACAACAAAATAGAGGAATTTCCATCATACACTAACACTCAGGCTACTCAGTTAGAACCACCGGTACACTCCATTCAAGAAGAAAGGACAAAAATTACATTCTTTTACGATAAGGCAGAAACTCGTAACCTATTTCCAGTACATACTAATGATAACATACCTAGCGATATTTCTTCAGAACTACCGGATCTCGCCCAACATCAGCGCGAATGCCCTGATTTTAAGGACATGTATGTTTAATTAGAACAAGGAATATTACCAGAAAACACTCATCGCGCAACAGCTATTCCATATGAAGCAAGCCAATATGAACTAATCAATGGTGTCTTACATCATTTTTTCCAACCTCGTACAAAACACAAAACTTCTCCAGATCAACTCATAAAACAAGTTGCTTTACCCACAAATTTGAGACTCGATGTCCTTCTATCTTATCACGATTCAAAAGCAGGAGTTTGTCATTTTGGTGTTCAAAGAACATATTTAGCTATCAAACAGAAATACTATTGGCCTAAAATGTATCAAAATGTGTATGACTACATTACATCATGCTCTAAATGTCAGCTCATTAAAAGGGATACAAATGCACGAAAAGCTCCATTACATCCATTGCCCCCAGAAGACGTATTCTCTAGGTGGCAGATGGACATTTTGTGCATGCCAAAAAGTAAGGAAGGTTATCAGTACATCCTATTGGTGACAGATAGTTTGTCACATTGGTGTGCAGCCTGTCCTTTACGTTCTCAAACAGCAACAGAAATCGCCAGTGTTTTGTACAATGAAATATTCACACGTTATGGTGCACCGCGAACACTTGTCAGTGATCGTGGACGAAATTTTATGTCTCAGCTTGTACTCGCACTTTGTAAATTATTTCAAGTAACACGTCACCATACCAGTTCATACCACCCTCAAACTAACTCTGTATGTGAGCGCCAAAACAGTAGCATCAGTCAAGCACTTCGAGCTTACTGTAGTAAACACCAAGATGATTGGCCGTCCATATTACCCAGCGTAATGATTGCATTCCGAATGAGTCCAGCAGTTAATTCTACTGGATACTCACCTTATTACATAGTATTTGGGAAAGAAATGACTTTACCCTTAGATGTGTCTCTTACGCCTAAAGAAACTGTACAAACACAAACACAACAGTACATAGATCAGTTGATTCAAAGACTGAAAATAGTTCAAGAACTAGCTAAAGCAAATACACGTGACGCACAAAGCATAAGCAAAAAATGGTTTGACCAGAAAGCAAAGGAACCGTCCTTTCGCATTGGAGATTATGTACATTTACAAATCTCAAATATACCTGTAGGGTTATCAAAAAAGCTTTATCCCCGATGGGAAGGTCCATATTACATCACCCAAGTAGGTCCAAATAGCACCTAAAGATTACGCCGTTGTTCAGACAATAAAGAAATGAAATCCCTTGTACACGCAAATAGGCTTAAGCACTATAAAGATCCTAGGGATTATAGACCTCCGACACCGGACACGGTCAGTACACTACCACAGTCGACTCAAACATCACATGATCGAGCAAGCAATGATCACGCACCAACCAACAATGGTACCGAATGGTACTTATTTGATAAACTATTGAAATCCAATTGGATTTCTGGGAAAAAGCATTATTTGGTTAAGTGGTCCGATGGATCCACACCATCATGGCAACCAACTAAGAATGTTTCTCAAGCATTAAAGCAAGCATTTCACAGCAAACACACACAATCAAACACACGTCGCAAACGACGAAGTCGAATATTTCGTAATTGAATTCAATACGAAATTCTGAAAACAAAAAAAAGAACAAATTCCTTTGTATTTGGAAGAGAAAATTATAGTCCTATCGTCCATGATATTCTTTCTTCTCATACCTTCTATTTCTCTTTTCTTCTCTTGCGCGCAAATCTCTCAACTTCTTATCCTTCTCTTTAAGGTATGGGAGGAATATGGACTTGGTGCATAGGATTGTATTCTTTCTAACTCTGAATGCAGAGTACATAGTATCAGAACAAACAACAACAACAAAAAAAAACCCAAACAATTTGAAACATGGGTTATCTCCATCATCTCCTACTTTTGTATAGTTCAGCATATAAGTGGATTCACAGTTTAAATCAGGCTTACACGGACTTGTTCAATTGAACGTATCGAATATTGTTGCAGGGATGTCAAATGTAGCTACATAATGATATTATTTCACAGTTATAATACGTCTTAAAACGAATACGCGGTATAATAAAGCAATCTCATTAATGAATGGGTTCGACAATGTTTAGAGGTTTTTCTCTCACGATTTCATACCATTGTATGAAAGTATGTACCTTATGGTACTGTGTCTTGGCGCATTCGCCATATAGGAACGGCTCTAATACCTACCTACAGCCAGACGAAGCATTCCTTCTATGGTTTTGCAACATCCATTGATGTTGTCGTAAATGTATGTTGAAATGATATAAAATAGTCAAAGTGTCCGAGCGATTACTCGAAACCGGGCACACGTAATGCATAGCTCTCACGACATGAGCAGCTATTGGCCTATATACGGCCAGCTTCTGAGTCAAGTTGGTTTGAATCGATAACGGCAATACATTCTCCTTCACACCTCACAGATAACGTTGATAATACACGTTCATTTCAAAACTGCACTAGACCATACCGTACCAAACGATTAAATGATATTTTCACTTATTGTTCTTAGGTTAATTCAAAGGCGTTATATATTTCATACACGCACAGGTCAAAGTTTCATTGCAAGTGAACATACGTCATGATTAATAAGGCTAGAGCAACATTAAATTGTCAGTTTCCTAACTCTTGATTAATACAAAATTTTTACGCCATTTTCTTCGCAACCATTCTTACTTCAAAGCTACTGGTAATTCTTTGTTGAACTAGGAAGATCAGCTCAATATCGGCTCACTAGCATTCATAACAACAAGAATTCTTTCATTACACATGGCTGAAGCAATCTAATAACGTAGTCACCCATACATATGTTCTGCTGATGTTATGCAAATAAATATAAAGAGAAGAAGAGACAAAAGAAGAAGAAAAAGAAAGAAAAAAGTAAAAAAAGAGTAAATTAAAATAGAAAAATAAAGATACCAAGAACTGCATGCTACTATTTTGTGTTACAATCGTCTGAAAAGACTAGTTTATATGTATGTTTTGTAGAAGTTTAGATTGTAAAGCTGTTTAAGTTACGTAAACTTTTAATTTTTATTTAATATCGTAACACGTTACGTTACTGTATTTTATGAAGGTATCCAATGTTGCTAAGTTTCTTCCATTGTTTTTACTCTTTATTGTAATTTTTTTTTGAATTTGACTGAGATTTGTGCAATACACTTCCCATTGTATTTTTGGGAATTTTATCAAATATTTTGTATTGTACTGTACTTTTTGAATTTGACCGAGTATTTGCAATGTACTTCTCATTGTATTTTTTATATTTTACCTGGTATTTTGCAATATATTTTGCATGTTTGCATTGTATCTTTAAACTTTGCGAAAATGTCTCGCAATGTTTTATCATTGTATTTTTGATCTTTCACCCTTTATCTTGTTTTCATGAATGAAATTGATTTTTCTTTTCGAGCCTCGAGGTCTCGGCTCAAATAAATCTGAGGGTATTATTAGGAATTGATTTTTTAGTAAAATTAATAAGATTGCAATTTTCTTTAAATTGTATTATTAAAGTCATGTTTTATTCATTTATAGCAAAAAGTTGGCAACGTAAATCACTAGCTATACGAATGTACATTATTGTGTGGAATGAGGTTATAAAGCAAAAAGTCTTACTGAGTCAGTCAGCTCCTAAGTCTTATCAGTGAAACATATATTCTGTAAAACCTGGCATTGGCAAAGTCTAATTCGGTTAATAAAAAAGTAGAACGAACTTCCGTGCTGACGTAAATACAGAATGGTTCTTATCTAATGATGGACAGTCGTCGCTACAAAATGGTTCTTATCTAATGATGGACAGACATCACTGCTGGCTTAGTATGTTAAAACATGTTGCTGGTTTAGAATATTAAGGAATTATCATATTTGGACCTAACTAATGCCAAACGAATATAGATAAACTACAAATTTGAATTCTACCTTATGTCAAATGACGTAAATTAAGCCGGTTTCGACCGGGAGAAACTGATTCTTACCTGAGGAGAGCGGACATATTTCCGCACCGATACCTTAAACCTGACACAAGATGGGTATAAATAGACCACGCATTAAAGGGTCAGGTCAGTTCTGTATGGACGAGAAAATAGACTTTCGCCTTCTCATTTCAGATGTAGCTGTCTTATCATCGCGGCGACACTCTTTTAAGAGAGCCTTCTCTCTCTCTCTCTCTCTCTCTCTCTCTCTCTCTCTCTCTCTCTCTCTCTCTACATGGATATTGACGCTCCTTAACTTAAGAGTAATTCCTTCTCATAGCAAGAAATGAGAAGAAGGTTATGACAAGCTAATCACAACCCACATAACAGAAAACTGTCATAACAGGAGAGTTGGAGATAAGGTATAAATTATAATAATTAAGGTACAGGTAATCAACTGTCAGATGATGAGTTCCATGTATTTTTATGTATCTATTTTTCGTACAATAAATTACAGGTAATCAACTGTCAGATGATGAGTTCCATGTATTTCTATGTATCTATTTTTCGTACAATAAAGTACAGGTAATCAACTGTCAGATGATGGGTTCCATGTATTTCTATGTATCTATTTTTCGTACAATAAAGTACAGGTAATCAACTGTCAGATGATGAGTTCCATGTATTTCTATGTATCTATTTTTCGTACAATAAAGTACAGGTAATCAACTGTTAGATGATGAGTTCCATGTATTTCTATGTATCTATTTTTCGTACAATAAAGTACAGGTAATCAAGTGTCAGATGATGAGTTCATGTATTTCTATGTATCTATTTTTCGTACAATAAAGTAAAGGTAATCAACTGTCAGATGATGAGTTCCATGTATTTATATGTATCTATTTTTCGTACAACAAAGTACAGGTAATCAAGTGTCAGATGATGAGTTCCATGTATTTCTATGTATCTATTTTTCGTACAATAAAGTAAAGGTAATCAACTTTCAGATGATGAGTTCCATGTATTTCTATGTATCTATTTTTTGTACAATAAAGTACAGGTAATCAAGTGTCAGATGATGAGTTCCATGTATTTCTATGTATCTATTTTTCGTACAATAAAGTACAGTTAACTGTCAGATGATGAGTTCCATGTATTTCTATGTATCTTTTTTTCGTACAATAAAGTACAGGTAATCAACTGTCAGATGATGAGTTCCATGTATTTCTATGTATCTATTTTTCGTACAATAAAGTACAGGTAATCAACTTTCAGATGATCAGGTGAATGGCTTCTATGTATCTACGTTTTTTTTACATAGGAATACACACCTTATAACTAGAAACAGGACCAGGACTACTATAATAACGATGATACCCACGACGATAATCACGATGCCAGCATACAGTCCGGCTGAAACATATAAATAATGTAGACAAAATAAATGTCATTGGAATCATACCATTAGTCCTGGACAGATTCGTTATGTTTATTATTCTATTAATACTTAATCTGTTCCTGTCAAAATATATAATCATTTTTGTATATGTGTTCAACTGTACAACAACAACGACAACAACAACGACAACAACATCTACTACTACTACTACTACTACTACTAATACTACTACAAAATAATGAGAATCATACTTTATTAATGCTTATAACATATATGGGTGCCTACGAGACGCGGTAGAGCATCGAAATCCAAGGCTTGACGAGTCCACGCTAGTCCAATAAATCACCCCCAACCCCCCAAAAAATTAAATAATCTGGGCTGATGCTGATTATACGATATATGGGTCTGATGCCATCTGTTCATTAAAATTTACAATTTTGCTGTATACAAATTATTCTGAAACAAGCCTGAGTACACTTTATACACGAAATTCAAAATGGCCACAGGGCTGGTGGTTGTGCTATTCCACGTGGATTTACAAGTCACGAAATAATAGGATTTACTCCGGAGAAATAGTGTACATGTCACAAAAGAAACTTCAGCCGACGGTATATCCACACTCACGAGAAATACCGGTAAGTGAATAAAATGTATACCGATGTGTGCAGCCAAAAGTGGCTGCAGATAATTGCAGCTTTTAAGAAATAGGTGATATCAGCCCCTAACCCAAAAATCAATCTCATATCGGTTTTCATTTACGTCTTTGGGAAAGGCATATGGGTCCCCTTTCCTCCAATAATGTTAAAGTAGTGTAAAAAAACAAACAAACAAAACAAACGAAAATGCCTAAGTGCGACCCATTAGGCCAATTCCAGTTTGGATTTAATGCCTTAAATAACATGTATCCCAATTTTGTTTTAATGCAATGAACTAATAAAGATCCCAGTTTTTTGTAATGCAATGAACTAATAAAGATCCCAGTTTGGTTTTAATGCTATGAACTAATAAAGATCCCAGTTTGGTTTTAATGCAATGAACTAATAAAGATCCCAGTTTGGTTTTATTACCATAGAATAACCAAACGCACATAACATTTCTGGATTACAAATCTGCCCCTCTTAGGTTTCAACTCGGATGGGAGCAAGTTATATTCAAACGAGAAAAATTTCTTTATCAATAATAATAATAATAATAATAATAATAATAATAATAATAATAATAATAATAATAATAGTAATAATAATAATAAATAATATAAAATAATAATACATAAATGATAATAAAAAGAATAAGAATAATAATAATAATAAATGATAATATCAATAATAATAATAATAATAATAATAATAAGAAGAAGAAGAAGAAGAAGAAGAAGAAGAAGAAGAAGAAGAAGAAGAAGAAGAAGAAGAAAAAGAAGAAGAAGAAATAGAGAATCTCAAAGGAGTAAAGATTTAATATTGAATATATGAAACGAGTTTAAAAATGTCCAGCTTTCGCGAGCCTTGTCGCGCAAAAGTTGGACATTATTTAACGAGCTTCAAAGAATAAATATTAAATCATGAAACATTTGAGATTATTATCACATAGTTTCATTTCACTAAAAATTCTTTAGATAGAAAGAAGAATGAATAATTTGTTTCATTCTGACACGATGTTATTTACTGTGCGTACCAATAGTCCCAAACAAAGTTGAAAAAGTAGAGGTATATTATGCATTTTGGTTAACTATGAATCAAAGAATAAACGTTCATCCAAATAAACAGAATATTTTACAAAAAAAAAAAAAAAAAAACATTTCTAAACACACAATGGCCAAAGCATGTGATGTCACTTTGCTTGATACGGTGCATAATAACGGTTTGAGTTCGCCTACATAACGCAGTCACAGAGCTTACGGTTAAATTCCACACCACATCTAAACATTACGTCGTTGCGATATTGTTTTGAAAAGAAGATTACTGGATGCAGAAAGTTCACATATAAATCAAGTTTGTATATGTGGTGGATTCCATGCTACAGATATGCCGCCCCTCCATCCCCACTCCCACCATCGCTATTTTCTGAGAAATATCTGAAGGTTTACTTGTTGTTATTGTTATGGTCTTGGTTTTTTTAAATAACGTGTTTCACTTTATGATTCGTTATTCATGACACAGTAAACCCATATGGGGATAAATTCGCAATATTGAAAAAGACGAGACCGTTTTCCCCCTATTGTGTTTCGCGAGTCTAACCAAAATAAAAATGGCGACTAATAATGTTCAGTGAAAACAATAAATCTTTAAGGCGGGATTAAAAAAAAGCTTTCATACGATCGCAGCCAATCATTAAAGAGAATACTGCACAATAATTTCATAGGCTTATTCCGACCAATCAGAATCACATAAAGTGATATGTTCACATGTTACAATATAAAAAATATGAAACAACCCACTCTATGGACAAAATTATACGGACTGTGTGATAATGATAATAATAGGATTATTGTACCTTCTACTGTATCTTCTTTCACTGCTCCAACCGTAGCATTGACATCTGGATGTGAAAAAATAAATAATTAAATATTAAATAATTAAATAAGTCAATAAATTGTATTACAAACATACCATTAAACTGTAATATATATATAAGATTTCATGTGCACTGAGACTTGCGAAGGATAGAAGGTAATCTAAGAATAATACAAGTAGATTGTTGTTATTCACCTGGTGTTTATGGTATAACAACACTAGTGTGCTATTTAGTGATGAGATGGTGTTTATGACATAGCAACACAAGTCTGCTATTTAGATTTGGTGCTAAGTTAGTGTTGTACGGCACAGCAGCATCAGTGTGTAATTTAGTGTCGAGTTGATGGTTTACGACACAACTATACAAGTATTTGTATTGCCTAGTTGGTGTTTTAAGGTACAACAACATATATGTTTTATTTGATGATACTTGGTGTCATGGCAATTGGAGTAAACTGCCTTGCCCAAGGGCACAACCTGGTAGGTGACCCTAGCTGATCTGACTGGAGGATTCGAACCAAGAATTTACAGTCGATAGATCAACACACTAACCAAAAAGCTAGAGCGCCTCCAACAAATGGAGAAATCAAATCCCTAGTGTGCTTAGTTTTGCAACAAAAGCAGATCGGTAATTGCGAATAATTTAGGAATAACTTTATCGAAACCGTCTACAAATTATGTAGTCTATTTACTTTATCCGCCCTCCCCAATAATAATAATAATAATAATAATAATAATAATAATAATAATAATAATAAAATGTTGATGTTTGTTTTGATCGCTTTTCTCGTTTTCTTTATTGTTGATGTTGGTAGTGGTGGTTTGATGTTTTGGTGGTATTACTACGAAATTTAACTTACCTGTGCATTTTCTGGGCAGTATCTTTATATCATCAACTGCAATGATTCCCATACAGTTTTGTCCAATCTGTACCTCGAAAGAAACATTGTATGATGTGGTTGCTGAAATGTCCACTAACGCCTCGTGCCACTCGTTTGCTTCATTTCCAGAACTCTTCCAGAGAAGTAAAGAATCCGTCCTATTCTCGGAAAGATAAACGTTCAAGGAGCTGTTCTGGGATTCATGTACGTTCATACTGTACCAGAACTGGAGGCAAATTGTTCCGAAGTGTTCCATAACAGAACTTATTAGAGTAGCGCGCTTGTTGCCATTTCCACTCATATTGACGTATGCAAAATGGCCTCTCCCTGGAAAATAGACTTGCATAACTTAATGCATTATTTTATTGTTTATGTAGATAAGGTGACCAGACAATTACCAGAAATGCCCTGTCTTACAAGAATGAACTGGTTTGACTGGTATTATATTATCAATACACCATAGTAACATATATCGATTCAGTACATTTGATTGCATGGTTTTAAAAGTATTGTCAAACATTATTGATGCTAGTAGCATTTAACTGAATATTGAAAACGATGTGGAACTTTTGCTTGCTAACCAGTTTTCGGGACATTCACAACATTATGGTCATACTCTTCCCCAATGATACAGCGAACGTCAAAGCACATGAAAACGTGTGTGTGTGGTTTTGATTTTTAACGTAGCTTTAACCCTTTTTCCAGTCATATCTATACGATGTCTGCAGTGTGGCAATTTATAGTGATGTCTAGCACTGGGGCATCATGCAGCAGACTTGTAGCATGATGTCTGACCCAGGACATTATCTTCGCACCAGGCCAAACCGTCCTAACACTAACCTCTTAATGTTAGTACAAATTTTGTAAGTCGTTGGTATGACTCGGCCGGAGATCGAACCCACGACCTCTCGCATCCACGGTGGACGCTCTAACAACTAGGCCACCGGAGCGGTCATGTAAATGTACATGATCTTTACGTAATATGCAAAGAGGCAGTCCAAGACTGAACTATGAAAAAAAGAAAATATGTATTTTCAATGATATAACAGTGTAATAAATTATAGATGAGGAAGGAAAATGAAAGAGAGACAGAGGGGGTATCTTACAGTCCATATAGGTGTGATCGTGGTCAAGGACTCCGTAAGCACTGCTGTAGTCCCATATTTTCCAGTAAAACGAGTTAGTTGTTGTTCGGACCCACGTGCAGAATCCATTTTCAAAATCACAATCTGAATAATAAAATTAAGAAATCGTAAGAATTATTTCAAAGACACTGTTTTAAAAATAGCCGTTAGACCTATATATTGTAGGTGCAAATCATGCATTTCATACATTGTCTCAAAGTTACACGGCACGCAACATATATGTTAGGTTAATAAACAGTGGTCTGTTTTCACCTGCGTGGTCAGAGTTTGCTTTTGTTTTTTTGTTTTTTTGTTTTTATGGTTTAACGCTATTTTTTGAGCACAATATAGGCTATACATGGCGGCCAGTATTAATGGTAGAGAAAGAACCTGGAAAACTCCCAGAATGAACCACCGACCCACGAGAAGTAACTGGCAAGCTTTCTCACATAACTACGTTAGCCGAATCTTAGACTCGAACCCACGCAGACAGAGGTGAGATGGCAGTGATCCGTAACGGACAGCGCTTTAGACCACTCGGGGCCCCCTGCATGGTCAGAGAGAAACATACTAAACAAGTTTATCAAAATCCAAAACCATGTCACTATCGCTCTTTCATGGAATACTTCAATCAAGGGTTTCAAGTGGAATATGCGACTCACCCTTCCATCCCACCCCTATCCCCGGCGAGTTGTTATTGAATATTAATTACACTTCAGATCTCACCCCTTCGCCAATACACATACCACTTTGCATCAGCGTGTAGAGCTCCTATATTTCATTGTGTATAGTATTCATTTGGAACGCTACTATGATGCTCATTAGTACATAATGATCTACCCAGCACCATAGTAAAGACGATAGCTTTAATTATCGCGTCAGGATATAGTATCTGATCCTAGAATAAATCAATTATACCTTGCATTTTAACCTCATGTGTCACAACCACATTGATATCGTCATTGCACTTCTTACATATTGAACAGATCGACCATAACTATTTTTTATCTTGCGTTTCAAATGATTATTACCTTGGCAAGAGCCTTCGCGAAGGTCAAGGTCATCAATAGCCATGTCACTTGTGTAACCTGTGCCACACTCCCCTTCAATTACTAGCATGTATGGTTCAACCCGAGTTCCTATGCCAACTGTCATTGGCAACCAGAAAGGTCCCTGCTCTCCATTTATTGTCCAAATGAGGCTCTCTGATCCGTTGCTACTGAGCTCCAGAACCCTCAAAGACCCCATCATTTGCCCTCTCATGTTATACCACAGTGTCATACACTTTGGCCCTGTACTCAGCATTTCTGGATACAACAATCTGGCCCTGTCCTTTTCCTTGGTAGGGGAGGAACTCTCCATAAATGCGTAATAACCAAGATCTTAAAGTTAAAAAGAACATACAAGAATATTATCGACGTAAATTAGCGTTGCTCTAAAAGAAATTCACATGAAAGTTTTCGTTGTAATACTGTGCCGTATATGACTAACCTGACATTTTAGCTTTCTTTCGCTATTTTCTTTTCATCTGAACTTTGATGTGACTGGTGTCTCAAAACGTGAAACAGAAACATATTTACAAAAAATTAATTCATATTGTTTGTTCTTTATAAATTATACTCTTCTACAGAACTGCCATTATTCCGCTCATACTCTCTCGTAGGCCAAACTACATTGCAGATACAAGATCTCCAGTCGCAAATGCTCAGGAAGATAAAGTTAAATGTTCTTGGAATATTAGTCTATTTATAACCAAGTATATTATGCTCTATAAATAGCTGCAATGGCGAATCGTAGACGTTTAGAAACTTTTCCAACAATTGGATAATTAATTTCTCCACGCAAGAAATGACGCCGGTTTTAACGATTGTTGAAGCAGCGTGCCGAAGATAACGTCGCCGCGAGTGTCGCCTCACGGAGTAAAGGCACATTCTACATTCTGTTTTCTTAGCTGTTTTTTGTGTGTTCCTATTGACCAGCATGTGTGCTGTTTAAAGTCAAACATATATATCTGATACAAAGATCCATTTTAAATGTGTTCTACTGACCTAACCATTTAACGAAGTATTATAACCATATTTTAGTGAGGTGGTACGAAAGGCAAATATTTGTATTGAAAATTAAAACATAAAATAAAGATACAAACACACACATTAAAATATGGATCATAAGAAGGTTTTCGTCCGTATATTTGTTGATTGGTGTCTGTAGTTCCGTTTATTCGTTGATTGGTGTCCGTAGCTCGTTGTTTTCGAGTAGTACCACAATAAGCGCTTTAGACTTTAATTGCAAATCTATGTCAACGAGTTTATCAATTCTACCCATGCGTCTATGTGACTGAGATTTCATTATCTTGGTCCAAACACCGACAAAGAATAATTAGTTTGTTTTGCTTGATTAGCATTTTTAACGTAGCTTCAACAACTTTTCAGTCATATCGCTACGACTTCTGCAGTGAGGCAGTTTATAGTGATGTCTAGCACTGGGGCATCATGCCGCAGGGCACCAGGCTGGCCAGTCCTAACACTAACGTCTTAATGCTGAGCGCCAAGCGAGGCAGTTGTTAGTAAGATTTTTGTAAGTCTTTGGTATAGCTCGGCCGGGGATCATACCCACGACCTCCCGTTCTCGCGACTGACGCTCTACCCACTAGAGCGGTTACAAAGATTAATGTTCCAACCCGTTTTATAAAATTAAATTAAAATAACCCTGCATTTTTGCAATTTATTTAGCAGATTCAAAACACAGTATTCGTCATGTATTATTATTTCTTCTCACTCATTATAACGGTCATCAGATTTTGTAATCTTTAATGAAAATCTGATTAATTATCTATGCAGAATCCAGCTATATGTGTCACTCTTATCAATGAAAACAAAATGAATAAAGAAACTTGTAATTGTTATGTATTAGAAGTGGTTTAGAATAAGCGTCTCGAGCCACATGATATTATTCTTCTAAATACTACGCGCTGAGACAAATATGTTAATGAGGGCAATGGTTTTAAGTTTGGTGCTTGTCAACAATAAGTACACAAGTTTTACGCATGAGAAAATAGAAGCATACAAACATGTGATGTTATTACTGTATTTTCACATTTAATTGACGAATGTCATATCAAATTATCAATACATAATTAATATCTTTGATACTTATACATTTTTATTTTTGATAGTTCTAATTTGGTTAACGTTCTATGGTATGCAGATATAAGATATTGTGCAGTGAATATACTTTCTGGGCACAGTTCTGACGCAATATGTAGCGACATGAGAAAATTTATATTCAAGACCTTGGAAATGTATATTTTCTGTTCTGTAAATAAGGCAAGTGTTGTTAATAGTGAAATGATACAATACATGGAAATCTTTTTCTTTTTTTTGGAACATAATGTTGCCTGATGAATGAACCACATTGGTTGGCAAGTGCACGTGGTTTCATTTGCAATAGCATTTATTAATTTTGGGCGTTGGACAGAGTTAGATGAAACCAGTTGACATAACATATTTCTGTTTCTCGCCGGTTATGAAGTAACTCTTGAAAGAGTTTGGTTTTGCATAGTCAGTGATGTGTATTGCATGTGTATCACATAACTCGTTTTTTTGTGTGTATGTTAAATGTTTTGTATCGTGTCTTGTCAAAATTGGAGAGACTTTCAGTTGCTTAACGAGTGAATTTATTTTATGTTATATATATATATATATATATATATATATATATATATATATATATATATATATATATATATATATATATATATATATATATATTGTTGTTGTTGTTTGGCTTGTTTAAGTAGTTACTAGCGCGTTGACAACATGACTGAAACGACTCGGAGAACTAGACTGAGATATGGAACATAATGTGAGTAAAACATGTAGAGTGTTCTGTCGTATGGGCGAGAAAATTTGTATATGCTGCCAGCAGCGTTGCAAGTAGCCCCATTTCCACATAAATGATCTACAAAGCGCTCGCATATTTTGTTATTCTCACTTAACGCGATGGTCTTGGCTATTTAGTCTCGTAGATGTATCATCTGCTTCAATTATTTTTTTCCACGACAGCATCTTTTAGGGTTTAACTCACTTCCAAACACGCATTTTTCTTTAATGGTACAACTGCTATACAATCATAGAAAATATACATCGCGGATATATTCAAGTCTCCGTCAAGTGTGCGTTCCTGTAGATTGGCATCACATTCATTTAAAAACAGAACTATCTTTCATTTATTACCATTTATTTAATTTGGCTCCATGACATTACTATTTGTGGTACTGATGTCACTTCAAGGACCTTTTCATCCATGTATTGTTGTAGCATCAAAGTTATCAACATACACCAGAAACGCAACCGACGCTCTCTGATTCATCCGATATCGAATAATTCCTCCGATTTCTTTGATTTCTGGCATAATCGGTTATATAAGTCGATGCTATAAATTAGCTGCCAAATTTTAAAACGCCGATTATAATACTACTGTTGGAGTCAAAGCATCAACATGGATTTCTCTATTCTCTTCAAAACAACATACAGGATTATGCTTTATTCAAGAATGGATGACTACAGCTAACTATTTCTTGATGAAAAGAAACCTTATAGCATTAATATGAAACTCAATCAAAATATATGTATAGTAACATGCCATTGCCGTAGGTGTGGTCCACAATCGGTCCAGTATCAGGCGTAGAAGTTTCACCTCGGAAGCGAACCCAGTCTAAATCATCCACTGCTGACTGTTGCCAATTACACAGGTCCCGCTCAAAACTGCAAACTGAAAAAGCAGGTTTCAGTAAGTACAAAAGCTGCAACTTTTACTAAGTTTTAAAAAATATATCAAACCTGAATTACATTTTAAGTAAATGTACTTCTATTTAATATATATATATATATATATATATATATATATATATATATATATATATATATATATATATATATATATATATATATATATATATATATATATATATATATATATATATATATTGTTTGAAGTGCTAAACACTTAAAACATTTTGTATAATCTTTACATGCATATATACATTATGATATTAAAATATTTTGCCTTCAGGCTTAATATGTTAAATGTGCATTGAAATTTCATGTTTTTGCATCCTTTCTATTTTTGCATAAAACTTCACATTAAACTTGATAGTAAGTAAACATCTCTCTTCCAATAATATGAATCGTTTCGATAGATAATTATTTCTATGGAAACCTACTCCAACATACATTATACGTTTATCAAACTATTTGATGTTTTTCATATAAAAAAGAGAAATACATGCATGTCTGTGTACATTGCTATTCACGCGTATGCATGTAAATTGCAATGGAAAAGTATTTTAATTATTTTAAATAATGCAAAAAGAATAATATACCGTGAGACCGTTCTAAATCTAGTCGAATTAGAAACGGAGTATCGTGTCAGCAAAAGAAAGAACATCGGCAACCTCCTCCTTTAAAGCTTAGATGTCAAAATTGTTTCATATCTGATTCTTTAATTTTGTTTTTTAATCTTATTTGAGCATGTACGTCATGTTTATACTTAAGACTATAAATACCAACATTTTACATATAAATACAACCAACATATGAGATGCAAAGTAATCATTCAATTTTAGGATTACGACAAGTTTTAGAATTCACAGAGTACAATGGAAGCCGTGATGGTTCAGTTGGTAGAGCGTCCGACTCTTAATTCAAGGATTAGTTGTTCGATACCCACCTACTTTAGCTAAAGTCAGCTGCCGATGTGTCCTCCGTATATGCACTCAGCTCTCATTTTCTAGGCATGATAGTCAATAATATGATAAAAGTTAGGAAAGAAAATCAAAATAACAGAGTACAGTGTATCATAAATTTGATGAATTCAAGACACTCATATCACACACACACACACACACACACACACACTATATATATATATATATATATATATATATATATATATATATATATATATATATATATATATATATATATATATATATATATATATATATATATATATATATATATATATAATCATGTTTTTGTACCTAAACAAGAGCCTATTGTTAGCATGATATCATCAACGCTGATCCATTCTGAGACACCGACTGCTGCACTTCCTTCAAATATGACGTAAGCTTCTCCACGGTGTATAATGTCAACATAACCTCGTTGCCATGTGCTCTTTGAGCGATTGTTCCTATACGACCACACATTGATATCAGGTATTCCTGTTTGACTGATGTTCACAGAAAGAGTTACTCCAGTGCCTCCACTCATCATAAACCTGAACGTCAAACATCTCTGAGGACCAGGAGATAAAAGAATACTGCGCATGCCTGAAGTCCTTACAATCGAGCTGCTCGTAAAATATACACCCATCGCTTTTTCGCGGGCTGAAAAAATAAAAATCGTTTTTGAAAGGAAAGAAAATTTGCTAAAATAATATTTTAAAACCAGAAATAACTCAAAAGAAGCACGAGGTCTTTATCATGGAAGGTAAATTAAATATAGGTAATAATGAAATATTTTTGGAAGTATGAGACAGTTACTTATCAAAATGCAAATTAATTTGGTACATGTAAACAATGTACATTACGAATGAAAATTAATAAAGGAATGGCAGTTGATAATAATAATAATAATAATAATAATAATAATAATAATAATAATGATAATAATAATAATACGCCGCCGATATCTACTCTTCCCAGCATATATAAACAATATGTAAAACGGCAACAAGGTTAAGCTATTTAAAAAAAATAGTTATAAATAAAGCATTAATATTGACACATTCAATGTTTGACAATTATCTCTAAGCAACGTAAATATTTTTGGATATAAATATTGTTATAATATGTACGTTGTTGGCATAAAATTAGACTCTATAAATACGCCATACGGCATTGGAAAGTCAATCCACACTGCTGTCATGGTAAGGTAGGTAGCAAAAGGAAGAGAAGCGATGATTATAAGACAAAATAGTCTACCATATAAGAATTACAGGGATAACAATATATATATATATATATATATATATATATATATATATATATATATATATATATATATATATATATCGCTCGACATACTTGAGATGTCAAAAAGTGAAGTGTTCACTAGTTGCCAAACCGGAGAACCGCTTCCGTTCTGTATCCAACCGCATGCATCAGACTCAAAATTACAATCTATAAAAACAAAAAGTCCATAAAATGACATAATTTAGGCACGTGGCAAACATAAATCGGAAGTATTCTTTGATCCTACTGGATTAAAATAATTATATAATAAAGAAAATTTATAACATGTAACTGAATACAAAAAATACATGTAAAATCAGACGAATGCTTCATAGATAGATGAACGGATATTCTGTAAAAACAGATTTGTTGTATGGATATGTCGTGGTAAAGTATGAGATTCTCTCTCTCTCTCTCTCTCTCTCTCTCTCTCTCTCTCTCTCTCTCTCTCTCTCTCTCTCTTAGTATATATGCTATTTGTTCTATCAGGTTGATCCTCTAAGATAAAGGAAACGTTAGAAATATTCTTGACAATGTCAGATTCGGTCAGATTTGTTTGCTTTCATGATTTCAAAGCAAGAATAATAACGACTGTATATAAATGAGCATTTATGTTGTTAGGAGCATTTTTAAAATTCAAAACTTGGTAAAGGAACTTATATGTTTTGTTCTTGTATTTTACCTCTTTTATTATCTATCACGAATTACTAGTTAATACATTAAATAAAACGATACATATTTCAGACCGTAAATTTACATACAGAAGAACTGCAAAGAAATCTTTACCAACAGAAGTAAATCTTGCTCGCACTCTATGATTTGAAAGAAGCCTGAATCAGTCGAACAATATACCGACTATATTTATCTATATGTCAGTAGTTCTGTCGTATGAGTTTTTGACTGGAGAAAATGTTGAATCAACCATGTTTGCCAACTTAGTTTCAAATGTGAAACCAAGTGTCAATAACTGAGCATTTTTATAAATGTCCCTAATATTTTGTGTTCGTGTAGTTTTCCTGTTCGAAAGTCAATTATCGACAATGTGTTTGTCGATAAAACACATGAGTCTGTTACGTTTTAAAATACCTAATTGTTCCAAACAACAATATAAAGAGAAACAAAGAAAATATAATTGAAATAAATCAACTCCATTGCAAACAATGCTTAAATCGTGTTGAAAGCCATGTCAAACCGGATTTCTTAGATTTAATTTAAAACAATATTATACATTAAAAATCAATGAAATGTGAAAAGAAAAACAAATTAAACAAAGAGACAAGAGGATCCAACAATTTCATTTTCGGAGATGAGGGTTGGGAATGGGCCTCGAATGATTTTAGTCAGGGTATATTTTTTATATACCTTAAGATAAGTTTTATTCATCTAATCTGATAGAATATATTTGTATAGTCCTATCAACAAATTTTAGTTCAAAATATAATAAGGACGAAAGTTCTTTTGAGAAAGTATCAATCCTCTTTAAATGTTCGGTCCCTATTAAAAAGGCGTGTAATGTTGTTAGGAAATTAGTAAAGGAAATATATAAAGATTAACACCTATACAAGATCCCATCAAGACTGAGACATCATCGATCGACACAGTATTCACCGCTTCTAACACAATCTGAAACACTTGGTTGGTTTGTATTTCCATCTGTTCTGATTTCCACATATTTTCTGTTCCATTATATTTTCCCAGCAAAAGTGGCATCATTCTGTCTAAAGGCTGCAGATAAACTCGAAGCACCGGTATCGATATAGCAAGGAGTGGCGAGGAATACCGGAAGCGAAGGCATGCTGGACCTGATATTGACGTCACGGGTCCAGTCAAGTTAGCCTTTTCTTCTGATGCAGAGGATAAATGCACGTGCTGGAGATGACCCATACCCAAATTGTCCTGCACATTCGGGATGAGCGGCGATGAAGGACGTACACAAGTCCATTGAGGACGATTTTCAGTGTAAATAGAGCAAAAACAACCCGGTTTCTCGAAATCGCAGTCTGAAATTTAGAAAACCAGTATCTAACTTATTAAGATGAATAATATTTTTGATTTTTGTATAACACAGACCTTGAAAAGTGAAATATAATAATATTTAACATGCACCCGAGAAAAGTATAAAGTTATAACGGCTTGCACATCCTGCCACAAAAAATTAAATTTAAACCTGTTTCTATATTACCCTGCGATAACCTTTGCCTATTTGGACACTTGGAGTTTGAAATACTTAGCATTACGTACATTGGACATTTCAGATTAAAATGGATTATCCAGATAGCACATTCCTATTAGTTAAAATCAATCTCATCATACTGAATGTGTAACGATTATAATATATATATATATATATATATATATATATATATATATATATATATATATATATATATATATATATATATATATATATATATATATATATATATATATACTCGCCATAATATCACGTAACGCATGAAATATAAAATGTTATGTGAATGGTTTCCAATGCCAATTTTACTGTCAATGTAAAGAAACAAGCTCACCGAAAATACTTTGTACTAAAACAGTCTAATGACACACAGTGAGCGCTACTGTAGTCATCTTTTGGCATCTTGAACAGTCACAACCAATTGAACGACACAGTATGACAACCAATCAAAACCTCTTTTGGAATATTATACAGTCACAACTCACTTAATGACACAATATGACGATCACTGCACGCATCTTTTGGATTAATGTACAGTCACAACCAATCTAATTACACACACACACACACACACACACACACACACACACACACACACAAAACCCAATCTAATGGCACACACACAACCAATCTAATGATACAGTATGACAACCACTGCACCCATCGTTTGGCATATTATACAGAAAATTATCTTGATTCGTGTATTTAGTATATGATATTCTATTCTAGAGTCTTACTGAGGCATGAACCGGGGATCACTGTGACATCATCAATGGCAATTATCCCCTTGTCATTAATTCCAAGACTTCCATTAAGCACGATCTGGTATTTGACTTGTCTGCTTACATCCAGACTTACTGTTTGCCATGTCATCTCTCGGTCTGGCTTGAATTTCCAGATTTCCTGATCATCTCCTCGACTCTTTAGAGAGACACGAAGAGTACCAGAATTGTGCATCATCATAAATCGGAACTTCAGACAATGAATATCATCACTGAAAATGGGAGGCAACTCTATCGTATCTTGTACAGACTGATTCCTCTGTGGTATTAGCATCAAGGAATAATTGCTCCCTGAAATGCAAAGAAGAAATAATTAAATTGGATTGTCTGACTCATTAACAGGCATTCTATCTCTATTTCTATATTGCTTAATCTGTTTTTCTCAGTGTATCAACTTGTGCCTCATTAACATGGTCTGTCTGTCTGTCTCTGTCTGTCTGACTCTCTCTCTCTGTCTCTCTGTCTGTCTCTCTCTCTCTCTCTCTCTCTCTCTCTCTCTCTATATATATATATATATATATATATATATATATATATATATATATATATATATATATCGCATTTTTAAGATAATAAATTAACGTTTCTAATGAAATGAAATCTTACCCTTCGTGTCTTTCCACCTGGCACGAGTCCAGACAAAACCTGTTTTATTCGTTGACCAGCTACATAAACTGGGCTCAAAATTGCAATCTGCAAAATAATTAGAAATCAATAAAACAAAGAATACCGATATATAAGAAAAGAAGTGAGATAATGCAGCAAAACTATATTAATATCTTCACATGTTTTGTATAATGATTTTAAAAGTCGTAAACCTAAGTGTTTTACCGTGTGTGTGTGTGAGAGAGAGAGAGAGAGAGAGAGAGAGAGAGAGAGAGAGAGAGAGAGAGAGAGAGAGAGAGAGAGAGGATTATAAAATGAAATGACCTTTTGTACTTGGATACTCTTAACGGAAAGATGGAAATAATGAAAGCAGAGATTTTAGAGAGTAACCCATTTAATTGTAGTGAGATAATCAGATGCAATGGAAGTGAGATTAACACATTTCATTGTAATAAAATCAAGACATTTAATTGTAGCGAGATTTCAAGATTTGTATCAAATTGTTAGTTCGTATAGTTTAATGCGGAGACAGAAAGACCCCTTGTATCAATGTATTCATTTTTGTATAGGAAAACAATCCAACAACAGAGTATTGATTCAGAAAATATTAAGAAATGCCGTATAACAAAAACACAAACAACGTGTACGATTATTTTACATACCAAAGCAGTTTCCTTCACTAATTACTAAGTCATCTATGGCTATATCAGCCTTGAGAAATGGCCCTCGTATGGCCTCGATTACAACACGATACGGCACACTTTTCTGTAAACTGACCAAACCCAAGACCCACATATTTCCTAACTGCCCCGTTTGCGTCCAGGCAGGTTTCCCTAAAGAGCCTTCTGTCTTTAGGTACACATTCAGCTCGTACACGTGCACACCGTACATGTGGAACCAAAATTGGAGGCATTTCGGTGTTGAGTTGGTGATTAACGAACTCTCCAATCTTGCAGCGTCCGTGTAATTCCTCCCTCCCGATTCAAAGTACAGATAATGTCCCTTGTCTGCAGGAAGAGAAAATGATCTTGTTACGTTAAAACGTGTCTTAAAGCTAAAATGTCATTACAACATGTCTTCAAGTAAACATTCAATGATTGTATTGCATTAAAACGTATCTCGAGGTGAACTAATTCAATGAACTTGTTATATTAACACGTGTCTCGAGGTGAACTAAATCAATGAACTTGTTATATTAACACGTGTCTTGAGGTGAACTAAATCAATTAACTTGTTATATTCACACGTGTCTTGAGGTAAACTAATTCAATGAACTTGTTATATTAACACGTGTCTTGAGGTGAACTAAATCAATGAACTTGTTATATTAACACGTATCTTGAGGTGAACTAATTCAATGAACTTGTTATATTAACACGTGTCTTGAGGTGAACTAAATCAATGAACTTGTTATATTAACACGTGTCTTGAGGTAAACTAATTTAATAAACTTGTTACATTACAACGTGTCTCGAGGTGAACTAATTCAATGAACTTGTTATATTATCACGTGTCTTGAGGTGAACTAATTCAATGAACTTGTTATATTAACACGTGTCTTGAGGTGAACTAATTCAATGAACTTGTTATATTAACACGTGTCTTGAGGTGAACTAAATCAATGAACTTGTTATATTAACACGTGTCTTGAGGTAAACTAATTTAATAAACTTGTTACATTACAACGTATCTCCAGGTGAACTAATTCAATGAACTTGTTATATTAACACGTGTCTCGAGGTGAACTAATTCAATGAACTTGTTATATTAACACGCCTGTTTTTATGAACTAATTCAATGAACTTGTCACTTTAATACGTGTCTTCAGGGGAACTAATTAAATTAACTTGTTATATTGAAACACGTGTCTCGAAGTGAACTAGTTCAATGAACTTGTTATATTAAAACACGTGTCTCGAGGTGAACTAATTCAATGAACTTGTTACATTACAACGTGTCTCGAGGTGAATTAATTCAATGAACTTATTATATTAACATGTCTGTTGTTGTAAACTAATTCATTTGACTTGTTACATTAAAACGTGTCTTAAACTGCAAATTGTATGATTTTGTCACATACACTTAAGCGTGTCATAAACTGAAAATTGAAAGATCTTATTAGATTAATACGTGTCTTGAGATGAACTAATTCAATGAACTTGTTGCATTAGAACGTGTCTCGAGATGAACTAATTCAATTTCAATAAATTTGTTGCATTAAAACGTGTTTCGAGATGATCTAATTCAATTTCAATAAATTTGTTACATTATAACGTGTCTTGATGTGAACTAATTAAAATGAACTTGTTACATTAAAACAAGTCTTAACGTGAACAGTGAATTATATTGTTACATTAAAAATGTGTCTTAAACTAAAAATTGTATGACATTGTTAAATTAATACGTGTCTTGAGGTGAACTAATTCAATAAACTTGTTACATTAAAACAAGTCTTAAGGGGAACAGTGGATTATATTGTTACATTAAAAATGTGTCTTAAGATGAACTAAAAGAACGGAAAAGAAACAAATAAATATATATTTTACGGCGTGGCGTGAAAGAGAGCGTGATATTCAGCAAGTACCGAACGCCTCTCAGTTTAAATGTATCTGGAATACATATATTTCGCGCATCTGGTTCATTCTTTCAGATTCAATTGTAACTTTTGTATTTCGTTCTTGAAAGTGTTTTAAAACTATGTTGACAGAAACGTAGTCTATCTGAAATAAGACTTGGTGTTAATCAACATATCTACCGTATCTTATATCTGGAATAAGACTTGGTGTTAATCAACATATCTACCGTATCTTATATCTGAAATAAGACTTGGTGTTAATCAACATATCTACCGTATCTTATATCTGGAATAAGACTTGGTGTTAATCAACATATCTACCGTATCTTATATCTGGAATAAGACTTGGTGTTAATCAACATATCTACCGTATCTTATATCTGAAATAAGACTTGGTGTTAATCAACATATCTACCATATCTTATATCTGGAATAAGACTTGGTGTTAATCAACATATCTACCGTATCTTATATCTGGAATAAGACTTGGTGTTAATCAACATATCTACCGTATCTTATATCTGGAATAAGACTTGGTGTTAATCAACATATCTACCGTATCTTATATCTGGAATAAGACTTGGTGTTAATCAACATATCTACCATATCTTATATCTGGAATAAGACTTGGTGTTAATCAACATATCTACCATATCTTATATCTGGAATAAGACTTGGTGTTAATCAACATATCTACCATATCTTATATCTGGAATAAGACTTGGTGTTAATCAACATATCTACCATATCTTATATCTGGAATAAGACTTGGTGTTAATCAACATATCTACCGTATCTTATATCTGGAATAAGACTTGGTGTTAATCAACATATCTACCGTATCTTATATCTGGAATAAGACTTGGTGTTAATCAACATATCTACCATATCTTATATCTGGAATAAGACTTGGTGTTAATCAACATATCTACCGTATCTTATATCTGGAATAAGACTTGGTGTTAATCAACATATCTACCGTATCTTATATCTGGAATAAGACTTGGTGTTAATCAACATATCTACCGTATCTTATATATGGAATAAAACTTGGTGTTAATCAACATATCTACCGTATCTTATAGGCATAAGACTTGGTGTTAATCAACATATCTACCGTATCTTATAGGCTACACTATCCATACACGGCTCTTTTGTGCGTTTTAAAGATGTGCGGATTCCTTGATCTTTATTTGCAACAAGGCATACATTATTGAGGTTATGTTGTAGAAACGGGACTATTGATACCGTTAAACGGGACTATTGATACCGTTAAACGGGACTATCCCGTTAAACGGGACTATCGATACCGTTAAAGAAAATCAGACGTTTCCATCGAATACAAAAATCAGCATAAACCGTACGTTGAAGTTACAACTAGCTCCCACAACGATCCTGGTTATGCCAACCAGAAAGTAGTATGAGACTAGTTTGTTGAAGGTATGTACGTTTAGAGACTTGTACCATACACAAACGTGCTGAACGTTACCAGTTTATTTAAAAATATAAAGGTTTTACTTATATTCGAAAGTATGAGGAGGATTGTAAACTAGCTATTTAAGAAACTATCTGAATTAAAGCAGTGTAAATTGTCCAGAACAAGACCGCATAAATAGCATTTGTACAAGATTATGTATAAAATACACTTTTTTCTGTCAGCGATCTAATGAACCCACATGTTTTTTCAAAGCATTATGAGTGAATCAAATTTTTTTTATGTGGTATTAATTTATCGGTACGTCTAAACTACTGTCACTATAGAAGTTTAATATATTAAGTATGACGTAACTTTGCGAACATTGTTTATGTAACACAAGCTGCAGCGTTTCGAACTCTCCAATATTGACATGAAGGAAACTTTGTCAAAATCGTATGCACTCTGGTTTGTGTGTAAGTGAGCACGGGCATGTGTTTTGGCGTGTTTCTCTTTGTCCTCGATTTATAATAGAAAATGTTTGGCTTGGTGCTGTAGGGCACAACAACACAAAAAGGTTATTTAGTGCTGAGACAATTGGAAAAAATGTCCCTTGGTCATGAACACAACACAGTAGTTGACCAAGGCAAGTCCGATTGTTGGACTGGGACTCGCACCTTTCCTTCGTTAGTATAGCAAGCTAATGACAGAGCCACCGCGACTCCCAACAATATGTAAGATCATTAAAACTGTCTGTATACAAGTTGCTGAGTGTTCGATCTTCATAGTTTTTAGGAAATTATTCAATACAATACTCGTACTCCCGCAGTTTCCAAACATAATTCTGGAAAAAAAGTGTTTTCTAAAATTATTTTTTTTTTATTATGTATGCAGAACAATTACCGGAAGTTGAGGAATAAAAATATTTTATTATGATTTATGGATTTATAAAATTTGTCCGTCTGTCCTGTCCTGGTAGATTAATGTTTAACGTCGGTTTTTAATTGGTGAGAGCAGATGAAACATGAAGGATGGACAACGTAAATACTTTCATACCACGTGAAGTCTGCTTCTTTTTAAACAAGACCCGCCTCTATGTTATCGAAGAATCCCTATTGGCACTTTCAAAACGTTATAGAATGTTAAAGGAATGGGAGTTATGTGCCTCTCCCAATGATGCCCTGGGCTGGTAATAATCTAGCGACAATTTGATTGCGAGTTAGACGCTCTACCGGCTTATCAGAATTTAGGATAGGCACGAATAGTTAAATATGCAGGCTAAATATCACCGCTATAATTATTACGTCACGTGATGTGTAGCTTATGTCATCAATGCTCATTTATAAAGTTATATATTAAAAAAAATATCACAAACCCTAGCAAGCAAAACCAGTCGACCCAAAACTTTAAACTGATATGTTAAATGTTCTGCTTTCAAAACATGTAAGTAATTGGATGTGAGTTATCTTCACGCGTGCGCGTGCGTGCGTGTGTGTGTGTGTGTGTGTGTGTGTGTGTGTGTGTGTGTGTGTGTGTCAATATGAACTTAGGCAACAATTATTACTTCTGTTTCACTACCCACGAAGGTAGTCCCTGTCTATTTTTAGAGTAATTGACTATATTTTGGTGGTGTTCCATTCTGTAGATTTAGGCATTATTTATATTGGTTTAAAGGAAAGCGTTTATTCTCTAGAATATGAGCATTATCATGTGGTTGTTGGCGTGTAATTTTGGCAACATTGCAAATTTAGTACGGAAGCGTAGTTGCTGAGCAGGAAGTGATCTGCGACATACTGCACGTTGTTTTGTTTCAGTCCATCCCTGCCGGTTAACCAATTGCAAAAAGTTCACCGTGAGTTTTTCTGTGAAGATATTTTAGATTAGCATATGATTTACTAGGATTTGAACACAGTGAAAAATTTAATACTAATACACAAATATAAGAACTATATAGAAAACAAATCTGAGGCCGAATAATTGGAAAAATCCCTATCATGTGAAACAAATTATTTTCATCACTGACTTCTACGGATTAAATTCATTACGTGATTTTCTTTTCTACATATATTTTACACGATGATAAATAGAGTATTAAATAATGATATTTTCTAACATTACATGACAAAATCGAAGAAATATTCACTTGTTTGATATATAATTTACGAATAACCACACGTACCGGTCCCTAATGTGTGATCCACATCAGGGCCTGTTATGGACGACGGAGTTTTGCCCATGTACCACAGAAAATTGAATTGGTCATCAATCGCTTGTCTCCATCCGCAAAGACCAGACTCAAAATCACAGTTCAGGTTGTCTTCAGCATCTGAAATGATGTCTTAGTCATATTTATTTTATGCTCAGCAATGAATTACTTGAGTTTCTAGTTAAAATAATATTGATATTTCACTGCAGTGAAAAAATAACAGTGAAAAAATAACAGTGAAAAAAATAACAATATTTTTTCACTACAGGAACTACATTTTTGGGTCAGAACATACTTACCTCCCTTTTATTTTCTGTTAGTGAACTACTTTTTCCTTGTGTACATGTCATATCTGTGGCGTCTGCAACGTATGTGAGCATAAAATAAAAAGAATATTTGCTTGAAACGAGTGAATAACGGACACGTTTCATCTCTTGGATATAAAAAAACTAGTATTTTCACTCGTGGCTTCGCCACTCGTGAAAATACTGAGTTTTTCATCCACTCGATGAAATATATCCGTTATTCGCTCGTTTCAAGCAAATATCCTCTATATAATAGAAATTGCAGCTAATATTCCTTTCAGAGAACATGAGAGATTGTATCGGCTTGTAGATATTTGTACCAAAATTAAGCTTAAGGCTTTAGTTTGTTTATTGTAAGAAAAACATTGACATACTTTAAGACTAATCCCATACCACAAGCTGTCTACAAACAGGACCAAAGAGAGCGATCACGGGGTCTGGGGTAATATATACCTAGATCTCTCCTAGTTCTTGTTTTTTTTTAAAAATGTTATACAAAATTAAATAGTGTTGTTCGGCTCGGGTCCTCTTACAGTCTTTGACCCCGGGGATATATCCCTGTTTGCCCCGCCCCCTTGTCGACCCTGTCTACGAACAGGTAGTATCAGTTTAAGTTGCTCTAACACATCAATCATGAAGACGAGGTCCCACGCGTGGAACGCTTTTAATAAATGTAACGGCTTTAGTACAGCATTTCAATTACACCATTCTCCGCCTCCTCGTCTTCATCATTATTATCAACATCCTCGGCGTTATCACAATATTGTGATAATTTGGGAGTAGGCGTCAATTAAAGCAATTCGTAGTGGGAGTCTTGTTGAAAACATGACAATTAACTTTCTTAAATACAAAAAAGGAATTATAAAACGAATAGAAATAAAACTTATTTTGTTGGAGAAACAATGGAAAATATTGATGTTTAATTGTGATTTTGACGAAAACTAACTATCTATCAAGTAATGAAAGTCTGTCGACTCGCGGCATGTCTGTTTTGATTTTTATACAGTAGCTCTCGAATCTCTTTTGGATAAGTGAAGTCATCATATTTTGTAGCTTTATTAATTTAAATTCAGAGTAAGGAAATTACTTGTTACGACATGAATTGTTTTTGTATTTGGGTGAGGTGGAGTGGGGATTGAGAAGGAGTTGAGTGAGGTGGGCTAATCATGGAGTGGGTGTAATGGAGATGGATTGGGGTGGAATGTGGAAATACCTGAACAACGTCCTTTAACGATCCTTACGTCATCAATAGCTATGTCTCCAAATTGGTCGGAACCCCTTACTGCTTCCATTACCAGCAGATAGTCATTTTGAACAGAAATGTTTAATCTGACCATGTGCCACTGATCGCCTTGATCTCCGGAGATGTTCCAAATCAATCGTAATCTTGCACTTCCCACCTTAATGTATACGTTCAAAGTGCCAGCAGTGACACCTAGCGAATGATACCAAAACTGAAAGCAGGAATCCACACTACGCAACATTACTGGACTTTGGAGAATAGCATTATTCCCAGCTTTAGATCCGGTCGATTCTAAATAGAGGTAGTGACCAAGATCTGAAATGAGCAGACAAATAGAAAAATAAAGATAAAAAATAAAAAAATAAAAAATATAAATATAAAAAAAAAATAACATCACGTCCAATATTTTGACATTATTCTTACAATTTCCGAAAGTGTGGTCCCCTCTAGGTCCAGTAAAATAGGTTTCAGTCGGTCCACTTCCTATTTTCCAATCAAGAATGTCGTTTGTTGCTTGTGTCCACCCACACAGACCATCCTCGAAATTACAGTCAAAATAGAGACCTGAAAATAGAAACGGTACAAACTTAATTAGTGAATAAATTCGTCTTTTGGAGATGTATTTATTATTTAATGAGAAAAATGCTGCAGTGAGTCGTTTATCTCTTAAAGTGAAAGAACCAAAATCTTTTGTGAGGCTTGCAATTATTATTATTATTATTATTATTATTATTATTATTATTATTATTATTATTATTATTATTATTATTATTATTATAACCGGTCCAATGGCCTCGTAGTTAGAGCATCCGTTTCAGATGCTGGAGATCGAGGCCGAGTCATAGCAAAAGTTATAGCAATGATACTAATAGCTGTTTAGTTAGGCGCTCAGCATTAATAAATTAGTGTTAAGATTGTTCGGCCTGGTGTTGTGACTAGATGGTTCATCATTCTAATCATGCATGGTGCCCCAGTGCTAGACATCATAAACTGACACGTTGCAGACATCGTAGCGATATGACTGATTTTTTTTAAAGCTACGTTAACAATCCAAGTCACACACTCGCACACACATTATTTGAATGATTTTAAAGCATACATTATGATTTGACAGTTTACATTTGAAAGGAGTGGTGCATTTCGTGATTATTTTTATACATTTCGTTGTTAAGGTCAGCTAGATATCAGAACACTCACTGAATCACACATACACCCTCAACTAAACGCACATCACCAAATGGATGGGACCTGGTTTTAGACCTTTGTGCGTAGCACATACAATCGCATGGCGATCCAGCATTTTATCAGTTACTCTCATGCGAGTGTGTCTGCTGTGCACGAATGCTTATATCAATAATTAGTTCCTTCATATTTTGGGGATCTGCGCATTGTCGAGTGGATATAGAGACTGGTGCTGCAAGCGAGAGGCGATGGTAAACCAGTGGAAACGGATTCAAAAAAATCTCAATAGTTAAACATGCTCATTATTTCCCCCCCCCTCCCCCTCTCGATTGGCGTAGAGATAGCAAGATTTATATACAATAAAATTCAAACATCTATTATTTATTTATTTATTTATTTATTTTTTTATTTATTTATTTATTTAATTAATTATTTATTTGGTTCAGTAACATAACAGAAATAGGTGAGTATAAACAAGTATAACATATATAAGAAAGTGTTTAGAAAGAATGCAGCAGCAGAGAGGGTGAATCCTACAACGTTTTGAGACAAAATTTGATTGAAATCCTAAAACGAGCCGTCCTATAATCTTATTTCAACCAAAAAAAGGGCGAATCCTACAACGTTTTTAGACAAAAAAAATTGATTGAATCCTTAAAACGATCCGTAGGATTTCGTTGAAATCTCCCTACGAAATCATTTTAACTAAAAAAATGAAAACGATTTTTTAATTAATTTTGGTCGCAACTTGTTGTCATCCACCCTCTCTGCTGCTTAGTGATTTCATCACTGGTTAACAAAACATAATAAATGATTTTAACCAGTCTTTATGATGAAAGTCCTTAGGACGAAAATCCTTTGAAATTGCAAAGCAATTTAGGATTTCACAAACAAACTAATCACTAACACCTCTTCTTGTAAATCAATCAGATTATTGGACTGGTCGGTGAGTTTGAAATTAATTCTGGTTAATGAATTATTATGGCATCGCATATAGACTGGATTAACCGGAGACTCAATTATTAAAAATCCTGGAGGAGCTGTTGGGGCAAATGAATAAAGAATATACCCTTGCTGAGCTTGATTTGATCGTTCGAGATTAATTTGATAGCTTCCTTCAATAACATCACACACTAAATTGAGCGCAATCACTGAGGATATATTTACGTTGAACGGAGCGATATGCCTACCGCCACCATCTGGGTCATTATTGTGTTTGAGGAGTTTTATTTCCCCTGATGCTGTTTTTTTCCATGCATCATGAATTATTTTAAAACCAACATCGATGGTGTCACTGAGAAATTTTTTTAGTTCTGGTACGTTATATCCTGGTAGTTTGAATGTGGGGATATCTTCAACGCGGATTTCATAGTTTAATGCAAATTCTTTTCTCGATTTTGGGTTATCTTCATCTAATATATCCTGAATAATTTTTAGGTTAAATGTTTCCATATCGTCGATAATTTTATTGCATGTTTCTACGACGCTGATAAATTCATCTCGGGTGAGAGAACCGGATTTAAGAGATATTAACAACAGCGATAAATCATTATTCATCGCTGTGAAATTTTTAACGATTTCAGGTTTGTTAGCAAAAGGATACTCTGGCAATGATCTACCATCCGCCATTTTTGGGAATATGAAACCAAAAAAATCTAAAGTGTTTTCGTGCTCTTTATAACTCTTTATTGGATTATCAGGTTTTATTCTGTCGGTGATATAATCAGATTTTTGTGGTTCTGGTACATCAACGGTTTTTTCCACTGGTGGTAATTCAGGCCATCCTAGTACGGTTCTTATTGAGCTTTGATATATATCTACGACGTATTCTTCTGAGTTTATTTCAATGGCAGATGATAGCGTCGGCTCATGAACCGTTATAGCGATTTTTGATTCTTTTCCAGTAATCGATTTTATTCTACGCGCTAATTCATTATTGATTTGTTCGATTTGGTATGACCCTGTTGGTATCGAAACAACTTTCCAGTCTGGGGTTCCGTCGGGTTTATTCTCATTTGCAAACACTAAAGAATTATTGGGTTGTTGACCACCAAATGATTTTGATCTGATATTAGGCCAACTGTGATACACTCGTAGTTTTGCTAGAGCTATCTCCTTCACCGGAACCGGAGAGGGGAAATTCACACTGAATTCTGGATTCGTTGATGTTATTGATATCATACTTGTTTGTACTGGGTTCGTGTTCTCCACTACTCGTTGAAGTAATTCCTGCGGTGTTGTCATTGTTATTATACTCATGATTTATTTCTAATTTTGGTATCGAGGAATCATAAATACTGACCATCACTGAGAACTCACAATCTGGTATGGTTGATATTATTGAGATCATTTTGTTTTTTGGGTTCGTGTTTTCTAATTCCATCGATGTTGTCATTGTTATTATATTCATGTTGTCGCTCTAATTTCGATATCGCGGAATCAAAAATACTGACCATCGCTGAGAATTCACTATCTGATATAATTGTATTATCGAGTGACGATGATATCATCAATGATAATTGCGAGTATGCGGTTGATGCAATATGAAATTGAAGTAAGTAATTCTGCAGTTTACTCTGGCTGCATGATGATATCTTTTTTGCTATCCCGGTTGATATACCCCCGATTGTAGCCACCGCAGAAATGCAAATTGGAACTACGACCGGGGCAATCATTATAACCGATGCAAGTATTATTCCGGCGCCAGCGAGAACGCTTGACACCGAGTACATAGTAATATCAATTGCGGTGATTCTTCGTCGGTATTTTTTTATTTTTATTTGATACTCCTCAGTGAGGGTTTTGAGTCTATTCTGAAATTCTCTGACCTGATCATAGCGACATTGCGTCGATGACAAAGTCATTGTTGTTATTTTAAAAAAGCTAGCGTTTTCAATTGTGAAATCCTTTCAATTTAGTTATTTACTTAAATCCGCTACGAATTCCACATACCAGGTTACTGAAACCCTAATCAAATTTTTATCAGTAGCTGTTATAGTGAACTTTTCAGTTGTATCCTTGTCGATGATCGTTGAAATCGTATTATTGACCCCGGATGAACTCGACGATGATATATTAAATTGAGCCGTTGTCACCAGTGTTAATCGATAAATACCCTTGATGGTTGCAGTGATATCTAAATTGTTATTTGTAGGTGTCCAGGCAAATGATCCGTGTTGGATGGTGTACACGACGTTGTTGGTTTTCTCATGAGGAATTTTTGTTTTTTCAATGACTGTTATCATCCTCGAAAAATCACCTTTGATGGCTTCGATGAAGGATTTCGTCTCATCGATGGATTTTTTAATATCCGGGAGTTTTATTTCAATTTTATCTAACGGGGTTCCAATAAATTTATCAATGATATTTCTACGAAATGATGTAAACTGTTTTCCGTTTTCTTCAATTTTAGATTCAAGTGTTGTTAGTTCTAACAGAGAATTATCCAACTCATTTTCATGGGTAGCAATCTTATTGTCGTGGGCGGCAATCCTGTTGTCGTTGTCGGCAATCATGCGGTTGTTGGTGATAATCATCTTGTCGTGGGTGGCAATCGCGTCTGTGATCGTAGACACAAGTGCACCTGGTTTAAGTCGTCCGTCGTTGGAATACAGCGCAATAGAGTTTTCAGCGGCGTCGCGCTGCCGTATCAAAATATCATTCAATGACACATCACTGGATTTCAATTTACCCTGTTTGTCCTGAAATACAACTATTTCATTAGGATCAACATTTGTTAAGTTCAACGTCTCAGCGATTTCATCTTCAATTATTTTTTTTATATCCTTGATAGAATCAGGGGGTGCAGTGTCATCGGGTTTGGGTTTCAAAGATCTCCCCCAAATATCAATCATGTTATTGTAAAACTCTTTCTCTCTCTAAAATCTTTGTTGACGACTTCGTTGAAAAATCTTCGATTTTCTCCAGCGATTACTAGTGTATTCATTCACGACAACATGTGGTGGTTTTCCGCTTGGGTTACTCAAGGAGTTAGAAATAGCATCAAGGACATTTAATACTTCGCTGCCACATATTGGTGGGTCATTCATTTGTTGTGTTGGTAGCGTAGAATACCAAGTCTTCATTGGAAGGGTTTTTATATAACGCAAAAACTCTTTTGGTGGGGCTAATCCATATGAATCGAAATAAACAATCCCACGTGGATCAATAGCGTATGCAACCCAGTGAGTTCCAGGTCCGGTGCTGTTATCGAGATTAATAATACCGGTTTCAACGCTGTTTGGTTGATGTGGTAATTGATCTTTCATAAAGACACCTCTGAAGTTTTTAATCGCGAGTTTTTTAGCAGCATCGAGTAAATCAAAATTGGACATGGGAACCATCGAAGATTTGGGAACCATAGGTTCCTCAATTAATAAACTGGTCCTAGTCTTAGACCCTTTCCGCTGTACCACGAATACGGGGTTCCTGGTAGTCTTAGACCCAATCCGTGAACGGATCGTCCCTTTTTTTTATATCCTTTCCCAGTTGCCTTCTTTAGTGCCATTCCTGCTGCAGTACCAACGGCTCCTAACGCTGCCGCTTTAGCCACCGCTGGGGCTGCTGCTGCAATCAATGCTGGTATCGCAGCTAACAACGGGAATATACCGCCTGTTTTAATCATATTTTTGATAGCAGCCGCAGAGAGAGTAATCTGAACACCTTTTTTGGCTGCAAGTGCATCATTGAAATGTTTCACCTGACGAGTTGTCAGCGATAGTTTATTTGCACCACCAGTCATTTGGTTGGGTTTCAACGTGATTGTGGTTCCACATTTTTTAGCTGATTCCGATTGCAATTTTTTTAATTGACCGGGAGTTAACGCAACACTAATAACACTATATGACATTATACATAATAGATTGATTCTAAATCGTTTACAATTTCAATTACATGTTTTCCACTGGTGCATCTACCACTCTCATTCTTCCACCAACACCTTCAAGTAGCATTGATTTGTCGCTGAGAATGACAGCAACCGCTCTATAATCAGCAATAGCACCACGAAGCACATTAGCTCTAAAGTGTATATCAACGACAGATTGTCTTGTTAAATCGAGATGTTCCAGTGAGAAGTAATAGATCGGATACAGATTTTTAAAATCATATTGTGATATTTGCAAACCAGTATCCACATTTTGATCGCGTGCCATAAATGACAACAGACGATGATAAACTCGTGCAATATGATTCTGACCGTAATCGAGTTGTACATCCTCGGATGGTTCCTGCTGGCCGTTTATTCTCAGTGAGACGTCCTTAACACCTAATTGATCAAATATCATATGGCTGAAGAGTTGATTGCCAACTCGTGTGTTATCTTGTAACGCTACGAATATATGACGTGGCGCAGCAACACCTTGTTTTGATGCTAGGTTCCAAGTGAATAACCCGTTGTTATTTGATTGCTTCACATCTGTACTCACTGATAACCAACTCAACAACGACTTTCCTCCTTGGTCCATAAATGATAGTAATCGTTCTTCTGCGGTGATTGCTGGAGTCAACACTGGCATCCACAATGATATTTTTGTTAAAATGACTTTACCAGCATCATCATTTACATGATCTGCAGCTGGGTTTGCTGGAATCCTCCAAATTGCGTCATTATCATCACTCTTTCGTACAAGCGATACTGTATGCTTCGCTCCATAAATAACTTTTCTGACGTTTCTACAGAATCCAAATATATGATGCAGTGGAATCGCGCATGAAAATGATTTACTCGCTCCTTGCAACATTGAATTTCGTGTTGCAGCTCCTAGATTGAAATTAACATCGTTGTTTATAATCATATCCTCGACCTCAGCATCACTATCATCACGTTTTTTTGGTCGTCTTACAACAAATTGTTTTCCTCCAGCGGTATTTGTAGCATCTTTTGCAAACATCATAGAAGGTCCTGCTGATCTTGTATAATCATCAGAATATCTCGCTAACCCGATTATTGTTGTAGCCACATCAACATCGCGATCTATCGACTCGATTTCTTTTCCATCAATGAGATATCTAGCACTCTCAAATAACGCCATGATACCATTATTGACAAAACCGACTTGAGTACCAGCTGGATACTCTGTATCATTTGTTCGTATAATCTTTCCTTCGATTTCGATAAACGCTTCACAGGGCAAAAAGTATTTACTGGTATCATGGACTTGAAGATCAATTCTTGCTCGACTATTTGAGTCTATTGCATGATAGGCGTAATATTGATAATCGCGTACAGAATCATCCTTGCCAACTGGGGCGTCTATATCAAATGCTGGATCACGTGACTGTTTGAACATTTTATTCTATTTATCAGAGTCTAAATCGCGATTTCCCATTTCATCATCGTGTTTTTTTAAAGCCACTTCCTGCTATCATGTTTGCAATATTGCTTTGGTCGGGGGTTAAAACCATCGACGCTAATTTTTCATCTACTGCGTTATTTATAATTCTACTAACACTTGCAGGCATTTCCGCTGTAGAGGGTAACGGTTTTGAAAATCCTTTGGATTTCATCCGTGATTTCACTAATGATGTTAATTTATTCTTCGCAGTTGAAAACGCTTTTCCAGCAAGATCTTCAACAGCACCAATACCCTTATCACGAATAACATCAATTGCTTTCATTCCTAGTTGTTTAGCTAACGGCATCACTTTTGGAGCCATTCTCGCAAATAACCCTGCAATGGTATTGCCTAAACCATCTCCGTAGTATGCTCTATAAACCGGAAACCGTGAATTAACTACGTAGACGGGGGTTGGTTTATCATGATTGTAGTGTATGATCATTATTTTAAATCAGAAACAATTTTTCAATTGTTATTTATCTAATCGATTCAGTCACTATGATACCCACTTTCCACTAACTCTCCAATGAAATCTCGATATGTGCTGATATCCATGATACCACCCTGAAATAATCGTCTACAGATATCAGCTGCTTCATTAATTATTTCCGGTGAGTTATTTCCGGCTCGGAATCCTCCTACAAGAACCTCTAATCGTGATATATCACTGAGAACACTACCAGGACATGAAACGCTAGCGTTTCCAACTAGACCACTCCCCGAAAATTTCTTCTCATCATATGGCCGTCTTATTTGGAGTTGAAATTTTCTTTTGAAGTCTCTGTAGTCCTTCATCCTTCTATCTAACCCCCCAGTATTTATTTCATACACTATATCAGCCCATTCATTATGTGACATTCTATAATCCGAATAATTGTCCGTGAAAAACTTCTCTTGTGAATCATAGCTGTTAGCAGCGAATTCACCTAAATTGTCTATATCCTCGTTGAGAATTTGTTGTTTAGCGCTCTCGGTAAATATAATTGATCTAGGTAGTCCACTAACTAGTTCTTCTTGAAATCCTTTAAATGTTCGTTTCGAAGCGGTTGATATATCCTGAGGAAGTGATTGCAAGGATTTTTTTGTTTGTTTAGTTCTTTTTGCTATTTTTTCTAACACAGGGAGAAAAGTCTCTTCTTGTTTTTTTCCTTGTTCAGAGATTGTTGACACTATCTCCTTCGTTGCTGTGGTTACTGGTTTAAACAATTCTTCAGATCCCGCAGCAAAATCAGTCTGAAGACTTTGTCGTTGTTGTAGTTTATTCCGTACAGAGTCGCGAATTGGTACAAATCTCTTAATTGCATCCAGTCGTTCACGAGCCAATCGGGTTGTTAATGCTTCATTGACCATTATTTGAAATCAGAAACAATTTTTCAATTGCAAAACAATTTTTTAATCCGACCTAACACCAGTGACAAAGTCACCACGGAAGTGTTTTAACAGCTCTATCAATGATGGGGAAAGTATCATAATTGTATATATAAATAAATAATACTGATAGTTTCCCCACTTTTTTGACATGTCGGATGATTTTTGATACCACCATGGAAGTGTTTTAACGGCTCTATCAATGATGGGGAAAGTATCATAATTGTATATATAAATAAATAATACTGATAGTTTCCCCACTTTTCCATTGATCATCCATCGATTTTTGACATCCCTTGAGGGTCGGCTAAAAAAAAATGATTAATGGTCGGGCAATCAAATAATGATAAATGGTCGGTCAATCAAATAATGATAAATGGTCAGTCAATCAAAATTGTTCATTTTCTTGAATTAACGCTCGTAGGTTTCTAACTTTAGAATTAACCTCCTTTTTCAATTCGTATTCGTATCCCAATTCTTTTCGTATTCGTTCTACAATGGTATATAACGGAGCGAACACACTTACGTCACTGGAGAATGCGAGAGAGTCCTTAATAGAATTCTGAATTCTTTTGATGAGTGCATATTTCTTTGGCAGCATGTATTTATTGTTGTTAACTCCGTATTCTATATCCTGAAAATCAGACATGATTTGATCAGGATTTAACCCATCTGATAGTTCAATATCCCAACCTTTCAATTTTGAAATCTCGGATATGATGCTATTCATGTTTTCAGAATTCATTATTCTATAGCAATGACATATTTCTAAATGAAAAATATGACGCATCAGACATAACTAAATTTAATTTTTTGTTCGGTCTTTTTTGAAATAGCCGATCGACAAATCCCCTCTGCAACTCTTTGTACTGAGGGTGAACAAATATCGAAGTGTCTACCAGCGCTGGTTATTGATTGAAATATTTTTTCTTCGTTAGTTATCGTATTCAAAGATTTCACAGGTCTCGCTTTTTTCGAGTATTTCCCAGTCCCCCCTCGTTTGGAATTCTCACTCTGTGTGATAGCCTGCAGATTTGATAAAGAATTGTTTTTCGGATTAGAATCGATATGATCAATGACAGAATCATCCTCGATCAATCCATAAAAACACTCAAATGTGAAACGATGATTGAGATAAGTTTTCGTTTCTTTTCCCTCCCTAACAGTAAATATCAAATACCCTTGATTATTCACAGAACCAACTGGTTTCTTCAGTCTGCGGTTTCTTACAACACCATCACTGGATGCTTCATAATTTGTGATCACAGGGTGTGGTCTGAATTCTTGGTTCATTCGTATACATAATACTATTGTTTGTCTAATTCATTGTTTGGTTTAATGATAAATCTTTCGATGTAGTCTTGAGGAGTTCTTATGATTTTATCCTTGATACTGACTTTGTCAGCGTCAAGAATACTGACTTTATCAGTGTCAGCGTCAGGGTCATAATTTCTGATTGATTGTCTATTTTTTATTCTTTTATCATAATATCGCTTCAACTCCCTGTATCGCTTTCCACCGCAATTCAAACACAACTGCGATTTTCCCCTGACCCCAACCCCACATAGAATACAAGGTAACGGACCAAGGCTTCCACGTCGAAAGCTTTGCATATGATACCCACAAAACTCACTTCTGCATGATTTGTTACACGGGATTACTGATCCAATCATAAGCCACTTACAGTGATTCATTATATAAAAATCTTTCATTTAAATGCTTGTTTTAATTATAGCATGAAGGAGTTAAGGAAAACGCCTTCGAAAAATGCTGAATTCAATGCTGATAAAGAGTTTAAGAGATTATTGAAAATCAGTCCTAGATTTAATCTCGATAGACCCAAAAAACGTATCAAACGTCCAAGAGACGGAAACATGAAAGAGTTTAAGAGATTATTGAAAATCAATCCTAGATTTAATCTCGATAGACCCAAAAAACGTATCAAACGTCCAAGAGACGGAAACATGAAAGAGTTTAAGAGATTATTGAAAATCAGTCCTAGATTTAATCTCGATAGACCAAAAAAACGTATCAAATTTAATCTCGAGAAACCAAAAAAAGCGTCCAAGAAATTATCCTGGAAGGATGCTCAATTCAATCTCGATATAGTTTCTAATACACCCAAGAATACAATTCTTGATAAAGCCATGATTAATAAAATCAGAGACTGTTTTAATGAATTCAAGCGTGATGGAGCATCCTATTGTTGGTCAACATTTCGAATTGATGGTGTTGTTGACGCTACCATGAATGATGAAAAAGCAGCAGTGATAATTTCACGTGTTGGGGAAAAACGGTATTTTTTCCGAATCAAATTCATTATCGAAGTCGATGGCAAATGGATTATTAGGGATAAATTTGAACCAATCCTCAAGAATAAAAAAGCTGTCATTGTGAGTAGAGATTCCAAACCAGGGATTCTAACCGGCATTGACAAACCATACTACGAAAGATCTTATCCCGTAACAGCAATGGTTTATGGGATATATCCGTTAAATGATAAACCCGATATCGCAAAACTAGCTCCTATGAAATATTCGTCAGGGCTTAATTGTGTAGCAACACGGGTAATGGAGCACTTCACAAATGCATCCCGAGGAAATAAACTAACTGATCTGCGACGTAGGAAAATAACCGAGTGGGAACTGACAGTGAAACAGCATGGTGCAAAGATTTCTGATATAGCTAAATTAGAAACATCATTAAGATTTCCAATAACAGTTATGACGATAACCGGAGAGGTTTTATACGAACCGAAATATAACAAAAATGGAGCACCAATACAGATTATTGATCATAACAAACACGCGTGGACACCTGCGGTAACAGTATTTCCACGAGAACGAACCGTGAAATATATCCCTAAGGAGTTCGTCGGGGATGTTTTCTATGAAGAGAGATTATTTGATGCTATTAATGCGTTGTGTAAGGATGATCCTGTGTCAGTGTGGTTACTTAGAAGTGATGAAGGATTCGATCAATTTGTAAAACCAAATGGTGAATTATATCGCGTTGAAGAATTAGATAACAGAATGAGAAAAATCGCTAATGATTTTTCACCGGAGAGTTTCCATGAAAAACTACTTACGGATAGTTTTACTATTCCATCAGTGGTAGCTCACTTCGCAAGAGAAAAAAACTCATGGCGTCCAACACGAAGTGATTTTCTTGAGGATGTTAAATCGAGTTGCGTCGAATATTCCCATGGAGGACTGTGGAATACGAAATACTCACGTGATGGTATGATTTCAATTGATATATCCGCGTGTTATCCCGGAAGTTTTCTCGGATATGGGGAATGCGCTGAGTACTTCAAACGATTTGGACACCCAACACATGAAATGACTCGTGTTGCGATTAATGGACCATTACCTGATTTTGATTTAACCGGATTCGCTCGTGTGATATCATTCGAATTAGCTACAGGGTTACATCCGTGTAGTTATGTTTGGCTCGGTAGACACCTATCTGAAAAGGCCTGGATGCCAATAGTGCTATTGAGATATATGATTGATTGTGGTATGCTAATATCGTTAATTGTTTCCGATGCTATTATATGCTATCGAGCTCAGAAAGAAGTTTGGCTACCACAACCCGATCTAGATCGTATAATTAGCGAATTGCGAAAACAATTCCCTGATTTCAATGAAGAAGAAATCATAAATCAGTCTAAGAAGTTATTTGAAATTAAAAAAGAACAAGCAAAAGATCTCGGACGAAGAATAATCGGTAAATTCACTCAAGGTGGACGGTACGACAACGCAAAATATTCTTCGCGGTTGATCACAGATGTCGCTGAATACGATTTTCTTGTAGCGGATTTAATGAAGCAGGGAAAACTTGTATCCCGTAAGGATGCTTTTCTATCCAATGGTGAGAAAATGGGTACGGTTGTTACCTACTGTGATGGATATAATTCCCAGTACACACATTTGAGAAGTTCAATGCTAGCCTATGCTTCTATTAATCTATTTTCGATGATAAATAGATTTCCTAATACCGCGGTTAGAGTGGCCACTGATTCGATGTATATACACAATAAATACAAATCAGCTGTAGCTAAATTCACAGATCCCGAGGAAGCGTGGGGGCGTTGGCGATTTAAAAGGGAGATGCTACATGAGTATTGTGAATCCGCAGACGTTGCCATGGATGATAAATATCTTTGTTGTAACCGCGCTGAAAATCAATCAGAATTTTCTAATGCACCACCGGTATCTGATCCAATATGTCGATACAAGACAGTTTATTTAAACGGTTGTGGTGGGTCAGGAAAGACAACTCGTGCAATTGAATTATTTCGTCGGTCAACCATGATTGTGCTAACACCGACTCACAGACTCGCCAGAGAGATGATACAACGAGGGGTAAATGCCTGCACCTACCATAGTTTCTTTCGATGGAAGGGTGACAAATGGACTCCTGATCGAATGGGTGATAAATTCATTCCTGAAATCATAATCTGGGATGAAATATGCACAGTGTCATTAGATGTATTACAGACATTTCTCGAGTGGTTATTAAACAAAAACACAAAAGTCGTCATGTGCGGTGATCACGGCCAACCACCACCATTTGTCGGTGCATCTCCACATGAATGGCTAAGGGGATTTGTAGACTACTATGAAGAAATCACCACTGATTATAGATCACTTGATGAACGATTACGCGAGTTCAAAGCGCTAATTAGATTACAACCGGATAGAATCCAGTGCGAAATAGCGCGTGAAGTGATTTCAGAAACTCAAATAAACGATTTCTGGGAAACATGGAAACCAAATGATTTGATAATTGCAAGTAGAAAAATAGTCAGGGACACACTTCAGATGAAGTTATTTGAATTGCATAAAGAAAAATTTGCAACGCTTCCAGTACCCCTTTGTTATAGGCCATCGGATACACGAAAACAGAATATTGAAGTTGATATTCCAGGACAGAGTGAAAAACAAATTCTGGTATTAAATGATATTGTGCTGGTTGATATCAATGTAGTTGAAGATGCATTGCGTGCTAATAAATCCCCGTGGACTCTAGGATACGCAGCAACAATACACTCTTCACAGGGATTAACTATATCGGATACAACTGTTTGGATGGTGGATAATCACATCGAATGGTCGAATTTAGTCTATCTCGCAGTATCCAGAGTACGAAGAATAAATCAACTTCGAAGAATTGTCCTCGATGATAATGACACCACAATAAGTGATATTGATGTTAGCATCATTAATAAAAAACTCTCCGGTTACAAACAACAGGACAAAAAAAAACAACGAGAATTTGATATTGATGCTGAATTAATAATCACTTTGAAGAAACAACAGAATAATCACTGCGCGAGTTGCAATTGTATAATGCGTTGGCAGTATTCGGATAAGGATCCTCGCCAATTCACCGTAGACAGAAAAAATAACAGTCTCGGTCATGTCAGAAATAATGTGATGTTGACTTGTCTTGAGTGCAATAGACGCAACGGTGCTAGTTAAGACCATGCGGTGGCAATTGAGTATCCTCGGGAATTACCTGTAGTTGTTCTCGAGTAAAACCCCGTTGAGGGGCAGTTGAATCCAGTTTATAGATTGCTGGTCTACCCGTAGATCGTGTTATACTAGATATCTTATGCGTAGTGACGCTCCAAATAGGATCAGTAGCCCTTTTTCTACCCCCTTCAAGCTCTCCTGGTTCGTATAAGTACCTCACAATGACATTACTACCAAGAATTGGTTCTTTGAAATCTTTTTGTGGTTGTACGGGTATTGACTTCTTTTTAATCGCGTTGATAGGTTTCATGTTGATTGTTCTAGTAATCTCGTTATTCAGTGCAGTAATCACAGATGGTAATCTTTTAACCCATTCACGGGATCGCTTTTCTTGAATGAATTCTTTTGCGTATTGATATCCAAATAACCGCTCAGCAATCGTCCGATTAAATCGTTCTACAATGGCCTGATCGCGATGTAGCGCAGTATGCCCTCGTCGTATGGTGACATTATGATGTTTCATTGTAGATAATACTGCACCCTGAAATTCCTTGCCAGGATCAACCTGCAATAGATTTGGCCAGTGCAGAGGACCTCGTCGATAAATCCTTTCAAATGCAGAAGCGACTTCAGTGGCTGATTTTGTTTTTAACGGTTCTGCTTCTTTGTATCGACCTGCAATATCAACTACGGTTAGCGCGTATTTGTAACCACGATCATGTGGCAGAAATAATATATCAGCCTGATGAACTTCATTAGGAGCGGTCACATCAAAATGCGAGAATTGAATTTGTTTAGGCGGTGGTAGATAAATTTGCCATAGTGCCTGTTTGGATAACCAATTAGCCGCAGTGGTTTTTTTCACTTTTGCAGCGCTAGCGAGTTTATGAACTGCTGATTTACCCCTCCAGTATCCTCTTGGGGAATAATAAATTGATTCCATATTATTAATTACCGGCACCTAACATCAATTTGCTTTTCATAGCCGATTTTATCAAAAATGAAGCCAATTTTTCTTTGAAGGATTTATCAGGAATAGCATTTAACGCATGAATTAATTTCACATCTGCTAGATGCCTGTGTTGCAAATTGCTGCTTTTATAAGCAACATCATGAAGGTGACAGGCCTTATCAATGGCGTTTATTGGTTCTTCACCGGGGTTGGGTTGATTTTGATTATTGAGTCTGATATCAAGTCTGGTTCCCGGTCCACAGTAGCTATATCCGGGAAGGTGCTTTTCTCCGGGGTACTTTGCCCATGGGGTTCCAGGGAGCTTTGCCAATTTGGCTGCGATATCACCTCCTCGTTTTTTTTTAAATCAGATTTCATAGACACAAATCTAAATTTCTTTGTACCACATTGCATGCATTTACCAGAAAGCGCTGATCGGTTATTTTTAGTTGTAACCGTCGTCACATCTTCTGTGCCAGTACGCGTTTTGCACTTCACACAATATAGATCCATAATTTATGTATAGAGATATGGATATAATTGATTTTTCAGCGACTAAAAGAAGAGAACCGGTTAAGCATCATGCAGCGCTACCAAACTCTATCCGGATGATTATAATCGGGCCATCTGGATCCGGTAAAACGCAATTGTTGCTCAATTTAATAATGAGATGGATGAAGTGGGATAAGTTGTATTTAATTGCTCCTAGCGTAGATGATCAACGATGTTATGAAGTGCTAAAAGATTTTAACGAGAATGCATCAGAAATTAGCGGTGAGAACGCCATTGATTTTATAACCGATATCGATGAAGCACCGAGTATTGATGATATTGATGGAGATATTAACAATTTAGTCGTATACGACGATATAATGTTGGATAAACAAAAAAATCCTGCTAGGATCTTTTCCCGTGGGCGTCACAAAAACACTGACGTGATATATGTCACTCAACGCTACACTCAGGTTCCAAAAGTGATCAGAGATAACTGCAATATTCTTTCTGTATTCAACGGCGTTGATACACATACGCTACGAAATATATGGCAGACATGGTGTTCTGATATGGACTTCAATCAATTTAAAAATTTCTTTAGTCATGCTCAGTCAAAACCACACGGATTCGCAACAATAAATTTGCATGATCCTCGGACACGATATCGTATCGGACTGGATCAAATATTCGGTTAAAATCATTTATTATGTTTTGTTAACCAGTGATGAAATCACTAAGCAGCAGAGAGGGTGGATGACAACAAGTTGCGACCAAAATTAATTAAAAAATCGTTTTCATTTTTTTAGTTAAAATGATTTCGTAGGGAGATTTCAACGAAATCCTACGGATCGTTTTAAGGATTCAATCAATTTTTTTTGTCTAAAAACGTTGTAGGATTCGCCCTTTTTTTGGTTGAAATAAGATTATAGGACGGCTCGTTTTAGGATTTCAATCAAATTTTGTCTCAAAACGTTGTAGGATTCACCCTCTCTGCTGCTAATGCACAAATAAAAGAAAAAGAAAAATTGAAAGATGTATGTATGTCATTTTGTGGTACAATGAATGGACGGATATTTACAGTAATAATACAGTATACAATGCATGGATGTACGGATTTATACGGTAATAATACAGAATACAATGCATTGATCGACGGATTTATACGGTAATAATACAGAATACAATGCTTGGATGGACGGATTTATACGGTAATAATACAGAATACAATGCTTGGATGGACGGATTTATACGGTAATAATACAGAATACAATGCTTGGATGGACGGATTTATACGGTAATAATACAGTATACAATAAATAGATAGCCGTGCTTATACAGTAATAATGCAAGGTACGATGAATGTATGAATTTATATTGATATTACAAGGTACGATGAATGGATGAATGTATAAAGATATTACAAGGTACGATGAATAGATGAATTTATAGTGATAATGCAAGGTTCGATGAATGGATGATTTATAGAGATATTACAAGGTACGATGAATAGATGAATTTATAGTGATAATGCAAGGTTCGATGAATGGATTATTTATAGAGATATTACACGGTACGATGAATGGATGAATTTATAGTGATAATGCAAGGTTTGATGAATGGATGATTTATAGAGATATTACAAGGTACGATGAATAGATGAATTTATAGTGATAATACAAGGTACGTTGAACTAATTAATTGATAGTGATATTACAATGTAAGATGAATGGATGAATTTATAGTGATAACACAAGGTACGATGAATGGATGATTTATAGAGATATTACAAGGTACGATGAATGGTTGAATTTATAGTGATAATGCAAGGTTCGATGAATGGATAATTTATAATGATAATGCAAGGTACGTTGAATGGATTAATTTTTAGTAATGCAAGGTTTGATGAATGAATGGTTTATAATGATTATGCAAGGTACGTTGAATGGATGATTTATAGAAATGCAAGGTTCGATGAATCGATGATTTATAGAGATATTACAAGGTACGATGAATGGATGAATTTATAATGATATTACAAGGTACGATGAATGGATGAATTTATAAGGATATTACAAGGAACGATGAATGGATGAATTTATAATAATATTACAAGGTACGATGAATGGATGAATTTATAACGATATTACAAGGTACGATGAACTAATTAATTTATAGTGATATTAAAAGTCACGATGAATGGATGAATTTTTAGTGATATTACAAGGTGCGATGAATGGATGAATTTATAATGATATTACAAGGCACGATGGATGGATCTGTACAGCGATAATATAATATACGACGAAGAGATCGATGAATGTAGTGTTATTATAGGCAAAAATGGGTAGATGCACTTATATAATGATAATACAGACAGTGAAGGATTTTCCGCCCGAGGATTGATATAGCCTGGCAAACTTTGCCAAAATTCTGGGCAGAGATTTTGGGCCAGAAGGTTCAAAGACTGCGTTGAATGCTTGCATACATCAATGAGTGTTCAATCGTTTTTCCTACATAAAATCTCATAGATACATATATCATGTCCCGAACACATAAAAAATATTATAGATAAACCATGTACCAAAATCCTATGAAAAATGGTAAACTAATCATGTACCAAATACCGCCGAAATACGAAACATAAACCACGTGACCAAAAACATATACACGAAGATAAAAAAATCACGTGACAAATACCTCATAAAGATTTTACATAAATCACATACCAAATACCTCTGAAAGAGGATACATAAATAATGTGCTTAATACCTCTGAAACAGGATACATAAATCCCGTACCAAATACTCTTGAAAGAGGTCACATAAATGATGTACCAAATACGTCTGAAAGAGGACACATAAATTGCGTATCAAATACTTCTGAACTCATAAAGCTTGTACCAAATACCTCCGAAACAGACCACATAAATCATGTACCAAATACCTCTGAAAGATTATACATAAATCACATACCAAATACCTCTGAAAGAGGATACATAAATCGTGTACCAAATACTTCTGAAAGAGCACACATTTGTCATGTGCCAAATATCTCTAAAAGAGGATACATAAATCGTGTACCAAATACTGCTGAAAGAGGATGCATACATCTTGTACCAAATACCTCTGAAACAGGACACATAAATCATGTACCGAATAACTCCGAAAGATATATATATAAATATATATATATATATATATATATATTCATTCATTCGATGAAAGTTTGATATATATCATATATTCCAATGTTGTAAAACTTCTTCATCTGCATATGGGATGAATTTGATACCCGCTTCTAACATTGTGTTATTCCTTAAAATATAATGATCTTCACGTAACTAATTGTAACATGGAAAGCAATACATTTCCACTATTTTCATAACTATCTGTGATTTAGAAAGCAATACTTTTCCACTTTTCAATGAACGTTTTGTAACATAGAATCCAACAGTTTCCCACTATTTACGTAACGTACTGAGCAATAGAAACAGATACATTTACATTGTCTATGCAACAACTTGCAGCATCGAAACCAACTATTTTTCTCTCTTTACGTAACTAACTGAAGCATAGAAACCATCATTTTCCCATTCTGTGCGTAACTAATTGTAGCATAGAAACCATTTTCCCAATGCTGTGCGTAACTAATTGTAGCATAGAAACCATCAGTTTTCCATTCTATCGGTAAATAATTGTAGCATAGAAACCATCAGTTTTCTATTCTATGCGTAACTAATTGTAGCATAGAAACCATCATTTTTCCATTATATCGATAACTAATTGTAGCATAGAAACCATAATTTTTCCATTTTATCGGTAACTAATTGTAGCATATAAACCAACACTTTTTTTTACTCTTTCCGTAACTAATTGTAACATAGAAGCCAACACCTTTCTACTCTTTCCGTAACTAATTGTAGCTTAGAAGCCAACACCTTTCTACTCTTTCCGTAACTAATTGTAGCATAGAAACCAACACCTTTCTACTCTTTCCGTAACTAATTGTAGCTTTGAAGCCAACGCCTTTCTACTCTTTCCGTAACTAACTGTAGCATAGAAACCAACACCTTTCTACTCTTTCCCCAACTATTTCCAGATATACATTAGCTTTTGTGCAACTGTACAGAAGAAAAACAAGAAAATAGTCAAATACCTTGATACTTATATTAATTTTGTTATAAGGACGAACAAAACGTTGACGTATAGCAATTGCTGATGTGATTACTGTTAGCGTGTTTATTGTTGTTTCTTTTTATCTATTTAGACCAGGTAATAGAACCAGTGAACAATTATTTGTGGGTCGGGAAGAAGAAGAAATTAAGAATGTACCTCAAGCACCTGGACATTATGATAACTTACTTTTCACTTAAGTTTGATAAATTATTTTTGGGTATAATACATTTTATTTTGTTTTTCACTGAGAATACGATTATATTTCTAAGGCATTGTTTGATATAAATTCGTAAATATGATTTCAGATAAATAAATGCTCATCTTTAGTACAAAAGAAAAATATAATAATGAATCTGCATTCTGAAGAAAACAAAGAATTAAGATTGTACTAATTTGTCACATGCGTATATCTTACCTGACTGAGACACGACATAAGGCGGGGCACACAGCCACAGAGCAACCATTGAAAGAACGCTCAACATCGAACCGAGTTTCATCTTCAGCTGTGTTGAATATTTGAACGATTTCTGGAGACAGTGGTTTTTAACTGACCGCCCGAAGAAAGCAACGTTTCCTCAAGCAGGTTTTATAATCTTATATGTTCTTACAAATGAAAAGTTAATTTTTTTAAAATCCAAAATGTGCTATACATGATAGAGCCGCTAGCAAAGTCAATATCTAGTTGGCTGAAGACATACAATATACTACGCCATAATACACTTTCCAGGATCTATGTTTTATGCACATGGATACTATCTACCTTGGTAGTAAACATACTTGTCCAATGAGTGAATACAGCAACGATATTTGAAGTTCTGTTGTTTCAAACAGTGATATCAGGTGACGATATCTGCAGTGATTTTTTTGTCTTAACACTAAGTAGTTATTGGTAGTGTTCCGATTAATATTGCGCATGCTTAGATATAAAACAAAACATCTCTCAATGATTATTCTCGTTCAGAATATGTAAACACCCATAGGGAGCTATAATAAATAGCCACAGGACCCGATAAAGGTCTAATATGACGTCAGTTTGATTGTATCACTAAAGCTACCAGATCACGCGCCACTGGCATTGTCTATTGATCAAATGGAGTTTCATATATATTACAATATAGACTAAATTCGTACAAACTGTTTAATCTATACAGTTCATTTAAGCTTATAACGGAAGCACCTTAAACTGTCTCATAATGGAAGCTGATTGAACGAGGGTGGTCTAAAAAAAAAGGTTTTATATGGTCTCTCTTTGTGTGTGTGTTAGAAGAGAGAGAGAGAGAGAGAGAGAGAGAGAGAGAGAGAGAGAGAGAGAGAGAGTACAGCAATTTAATGAAGTAAATTGTCAGATCTTAGCTAGAGTACACTAGCTGTATGGTTGTTTAAAGAAAAAAGACACGACGATGGCATTTAGAATCATATTTCAAGCATAACTGTTAATTGTTTGCAAACAGCGTGCACTTTCATCAATGTGTTAGTATGTTTAATCACACCCATCAGTCAGCGTACCGTAGATATGAAAAGAATAAGTACCGTCTTCGGCATAAATGACGTCAGCATGACGTTAAAATTATACAATGTATTATGTAAGTTTCAAAATGAAACATCTTTTTGGGTAGACTGCCTTTTTAAACATAGCATTTACTGAGGTGCACAAAATGAAGTGACAGTTACATTTGGACGTTATCCACATGACGCCATTTGATGTCGCTTAGTTTACCTAGGTGTATTGTAGAGCACTAATTCTGCAAGAGTTTGGACGTAAAAGGATGTAGCTCCGACTTCTGACTATATCAAAAACTAAAAACAATGCAGTAATGTTAACTTTAATAAACGTGCCCAGAGTCTTTTGCATGAAAATGATAAAGTTAAGGAAAACAATACGAAACTTATGACAACGTTTTATGAATTACGAAATGCTGTAATGATGTAAATTGGCCTCTCAGATGTCTGCCGATGGCATGATGTGAACTCGATAATTTCATGCTGAAAATTAATGATTACCCAATATTTGATTTTATCAAATTTATTATTTTTAAAATTTTTGATTTTATTAATTTATTATTTTATTTTATCTTGTATTTTTTTGTTTAAGGGATTTTATGATCTTCATACTTTGAAGATCTTTAAATGCAGTGGGAATTTAAAAAAAAATGTTTTGTCGCAATTAGAACAAACGTTCCATATAATGACCCAGACCGTGGACATATATGTTCAACTTCTAGGTAGTGAACGAAAATGCAGTCAGATAAATGGTGATCACTTGATATCTAGCTCGAATAGAGCTACGTTTCGGCAGTTGAAGGAATTTACGTCACTTATTTTACTTTGATGACAGGAAAATAAATGTAACTCAATTCCTATCACGTCGATTACATTTCGCGGCATCAAGATGTCCAGCAATATAGAAGCCATCTAATTTCGCGGGTCTAACGTATCTGTGTACAAAGGTATGTTTACGGCAGTTTAATTTCACTGATGTCATCATCTGTTGAACTCTGCGAAAATATATTACCCTTCCTACGCACACCGCTCGCCAAATGTTCCTGAAACAGTTAGGTTTTTAATATTTTCCCTGAATAATAAAACATCGAAGACTTTCTGCATGAATACTAAATCATTGCCGACTATATGAAGACCAAAACACTAACGAGTTTCTATATGGTCAACTTTCCAGATGAACAACTAAGCACTAGCGCCCTTTACATGAACACTAAAACACCAAAAATTCTCTATAAGATTACTTAAACATTAACGCCAATTTTAAATGAACACTAAAACAGTAATGAGTTTCTACAGGAACACCACATCACGAATCCCTTATAGATGAACAATAAAACACTAACGACTCTCTAAATGAACGCCAAGCAATGGCATCTTTTGATGTGACCACCAAAATACTAAGACCATTTTAAGTGAACAACAAAACAGTTACGCCTTTTAATATGAATATCAAAACATTAGCAGCGTGTTATATTAACACCAAAACACTAACGGCTTTCTGTACGAACACTTGAAAACTAAACACATTCTGTATGATAAGGAACAAAACGATATTTTAAACAAAACGATAACTTTAATTTTGTTTTTTATTTTATTTAGAAAATTCTATAATTGCTAAGGCTAATTCCCATGGAAAGGTTCTGGGTCTGAAATATGTTCTACTTTATCAAAGGCAGAGTGAAATACAGTTCCTGGGTTAGAAAGATATTTTATCTTGCAGTGTGAATGACAGTTCCTGGGTCTGAAATAATTCTTTATTATTTCAAGGTCAGTGTAAGTGACAATAGGTGCGTCTGAAGGATTTCTGTTCTTGGCGAAGGCAGTGTGAGTGACAGTACCTTGGTCAGTGACTACTGGTTTTGATTTTTATGGAGTAGATATTCACATGGAAATGAAAATAGATTCGTAGCTAAAAAAATTATGAATTTTCGCCGCGAACATAATTTGTTTAAAACAATATGACCTTCCAATTGGTTTGAACAAAGATTTTAATGCGAAAAAGTAAGTTTACAATGTTGATCAAATTCAAGGGCGTGACTTCCTACGTTTATATTTTGTGTCAGTTATTCATTAGTATATCTCTACTTTTGCGTAGTTCATGCAGTGAACCCAAAAGATGAATTTTGTCTGAGATAATGATTAATGTAGACAGATTGATCAATTGACTGTTAACACGATATCTAGCTTCACGGCAAATTATTCGATTGTTGAACATCGTCACCTGCAGGGCAAAATTGGTATTCGTAAAATACTACCATTCAAAACAACAACAGTTGCAGTGCAGCTGTACGGTATGTATGTATGTATGTATGTATGTATGTATGTATGTATGTATGTATGTATGTATGTATGTATGTATGTATGTATGTATGTATGTATGTATGTATGTACGTACGTACGTACGCACGCACGCACGGACGTAGGTATGTATGTATGTCTGACTGACTTAATTCCCTCTTCAACAGAGATTACATCATATTAATCAAATTCAAGATGATACAAAATCATAAAATACAAATAAAAATGGCAAAAATATAATAGTAATAATCAGTTAGCTTCCGTATTGACAAAGGAAATACATGTACCTCATTATCTGCAATTAAGCAAATCTGTAGTCAGAACATTGGTTTTGGCATGGGATTGATCTCTTAACAATTGCTTAACTACATTAGTAGATAATATTCCGGAAACGGTAATACGTCTAAATTGGTATATACTTAAACTGACATTGCAATAATAACGGAAAAACATGAAAAACTTATACTAGTGTAGTTACATATAGAGTTCTTTCTACATGACACAAGTGCTTATGCATATATACACCCGCTTGCATGTATACATACACTTCATACTCATAAATACATACACACATATAAACATACACACAGATACACACAGATACACACATATACACATAAAAAATATAGACATATACATACACACATACATACACATACACACGCATGCATATACATATAAACATATACATAAATTCATATACATACATACATACATACATACATACATACATACATACATACATACATACATACATACATACATACATACATACATACATACATACATACATACATACATACATACATACATACATACATACATACATACATACATACTTAACCGTTAGCAAAATCACGTATGATTATACACATTCATGTACACATGCCTTTATATGAAACCATTCTATAGTGAAAAGAGAGAACAGTAGCTGACAATCTTTGATAAAACTTATTCTTAATGAGTCAGAAAAGCTATACATCTCCATGAGCTGTCATAAAAATAAATTTGTGGATTTTGACAAAAAGACGTTTGCCCTTTTTAAGATAATATACTAGTTAGTACTGATGTTATGTTAGGATATGTTGGAGATAAGACGTTTGCCCTTTTTAAGATAATATACTAGTTAGTTAGTATAATATACTAGTTAGTACTGATGTTATGTTAGGATATGTTGGAGATAGTAGGGCTTACATTTTATTGTAGAATGAAGCTTTGTCATCACCATCAAGAGTCTATCAAATACATCATCGTCAATAGACGACATGCAGTCAACCATGCTTCCAAGAAGTGTATTAAAATATATTGTCTTCTTGATTGAACAAGTTAACCCCGTCTCACACCGTCAAAGTGTCAATCACTCTCTCACAGAAAATGTTTCGTTCTTCAAGTAGCATTTCGCAACCTAAACTAAGATGTTTCGCTCTGTCGTCAGTCTCGTTTCCACAGAGTTTCCATTTTTACCAACAGGCATGAAATATAGTTTCACTATTTCAGAGAGAGACCATAACATGGATGGAAATTAACGAGCAAAGAAAAACAACAACAAAAAAACCCCACAACATATATTACATGGTTTTAAGTCCAAATGAATGTTTCTGAAATGAAATAAATAACCAATAATTTCCATATTTGTTCTACAGGTAGTTTCTTCATGGTTTTGAATAAGATCAATAATATGCCGATTCCAAACAATTTTGTCTTCTATTTGTACTTTTAATGCAAAGTCTAAAAGAGCACGTACAATGCCATATTTCTTATTTATTCTGTCGATGTCTGGTTTAGCGGGTAAGTCAGATACTGACATACGTATATAATTATAATCTTTTTCCAGATTCCAGTCTACTCGCTCCTACACAGTCGGAATAAAAAGAATAAGTTCATCTTATCTATTTATGCTTTCATTGACCAGAGTCCTAAGGTATTACACGTTGCCTTCGTAGGCGAATATTTATCGAAAGTTGCATACGTCGCGCTGCATGTATCTTACACAACTCAAGTTCTTCTATATTGGAGTTTGTGGGTAAAATAATTCTTTTCCAAATTTTCAGACTTGTTAAAGGGTTCATTCCTCTCTCTCTCTCTCTCTCTCTCTCTCTCTCTCTCTCTCTCTCTCTCTCTCTCTGATATCAATAAAATAGAAAGAGTTTAACAAGTGTTTGCCTTTATCGCATGCTTCTTTTATCGCATCGTTTGGTTTTATGTTGAAGTTTAAAAGTATGCCGGCATACTTCTTACTTTTGACTACTGGCATTAGAGATTTGTCGAACAGAAAAGATGGGGTACCAGTCGTTCTTTTGTTAATAAACAATATGTTGCAACTTTTAACTGCGTTATATTTTATTATCCACCTTTTCGCAATGTTATAAATTTTATTGAGCAGACGTTGCATCGAATGATGTGAATTAGACATCACAGTTGTGCCATCCGCTAATAATACACAATGAAGTTGGAGATCGGTAAGTTATAGACTGCTCAAAGTGTGATCTAAGTTAGTGTTCAAATCATCTATCATTCCAAGAAAGAACCAAGCAGACAAGATACGTCCTTGTCCTACACCCTGCTTAATATCGTGTAATCTTGTTACGACTTTTATAATATTAAGAGCAAGCTTGGAATTTGATATAAATTAAATTTGAATATTACAATATAATTATCAATATAATTTTTTAATCACATGTTTAAAAGCAAAATTCGACTCGTGATGGCTACTTGAGATGCTGTGAACGAAATTCATGCAAATCCAACTCTGGAACACTTTTTGATAGAAAAAATGTATTCCTTCGTCAGACTCCTTTATCATCATATGGTTCTGCAGGAGAACAGTTGTTATCTACTTGAATTTTACATAACTTTACATGAAGTACCGCGATATATTGTGAGGTCAAAGTTCACGTGATACATAGTTCTAATGAAAGGATATGTTTCACTGACATACTGTTTATTGGTCAGAGTTGCTTCCATTTTCCCGTCCGCCAGACGCAGACCTAACTATATATTTCGGAAAACGTTCAGTAGATGCCAGCTAAATTGTATAAATTGATTCTCATATACAAAATTATTTTTTCTAAGAGAGAAAAGTATACATTAAATGAGTCAAATAGAGAATACACGAATGCTTTTATGTCAAACAACGAGTTAATATTTTGGAGGAGTGGATATAGTGGGTGAAATGATAGGTTCGAAGAGACATTGTACATCCATATCAAACAGCAAAGAAAAGCAAGAACTAAATAAAGGCGATAACCGATCGCAAATCGTATCAGTGATAGTTACTTATTGCGTAAAACGAAATGCACCTAAAAACCTGTTTAATGTGCAAAATATACACCGGAAAATAAAAACTTCAAGTTCAAACTACAATACTAAATAATATACTAAATTTACTCAGGCAAATAAGGGCCATACCTAAATAAATAAAATTTTGTGTCTAAGATGGACTATTATAATAAGATATTTCACGAGAGAGAGAGAGAGAGAGAGAGAGAGAGAGAGAGAGAGAGAGAGAGAGAGAGAGAGAGGGTGTTGTTTTTCTAAGAATGTTTATTGTCGCCTGCTATCACACACATCTGAAATGCCACAACACAATAACATATTCGTTTCGTGATTTGGATCCAAGATAAACCCATGTAATTCAGGACGTATTCATTTTACATACAAGATTGTCAGGTACGATAATCGGAAAACAGAAGCTGCCCTGGGCCTATATACGAGATAGTAAGGCATTATAATCAAAGGACCGAGGCTGCCCTTGGCGGACAGCAGGAGTCAATGATCTAAATACAAAGGTCACCTCATTAATTAATGATTACCGAAAATGTTTGTTTTGACCATGGTCGAATAGATTTCTTCATCACATTCATTTAACATGGTACTTAGAATGCCGAGCGATCTCAAAAACTAAAACGCACCGAACAGTTTACTTTTGTCAAATTAACGTATCTAATGAATGTGAAAATATGTCCGATGATGATTTCCGGTGGGAAAATAGAAGGACGAACATATCTTGTTTCGGAGTGTGATTCCAAGAATTATAACTTGTTTTTTTTTTTAAATTCTTCATTTTCTGTCTGATATTTTTGTTTCGGTGTTTTATTTTCGTGAAATCACTCATTCAGGGTTGTACAAACTCCATTCATTGTTTTTAGAAAAATTGCCAGATGATATCATAATACCCGTGATCAACCTTATAGGTGTAATGTGCATCAAATATTAACTTTTTTAAGAGTTAGTCTGTCTTTGAAGTGACATTTCAGTCTCCATTATTTCAATACGAATCCACTGATGTAATCATACTGATCTGAATTTTAAAAAATAGAACCAAAAATCTAAAATAAAATGAAGGAAACTTGGAGAAAATTAAGGGCTCAACAAAGAGACGGATATATTAGGTGGATGGATGGATGGATTGATGATTGAATGGATGGATGGATGGACGGATGGACAGACAGACAGACAGACGGACAGACACACACATATTTATGGGTAGGTAGATAACTTTTAAATTGATGAATTGCACATATAGACCAGAGACATACACTCACATACTCATGTGTGTGTGTATATATATAGATAGATAGATAGATAGATAGATAGATAGATAGATAGATAGATAGATAGATAGATAGATAGATAGATAGATAGATAGATATGTGGGGTTATGTGGATGGATTAATACAAAATCAGAGAGAGGGGGATTATGTGGATTGATTCATACAAAACGAGAGAGAGAGAGAGAGAGAGAGAGAGAGAGAGAGAGAGAGAGAGAGAGAGAGAGAGAGAGAACTTATTTGGATGGATTAATACATAACCTGATAGAGGGGGATTATGTGGATGGATTAATATAAAACCTGAGAGAGGGGAATTATGTGGATGGATTGATATAAAACCTGAGAGAGGGGGATAATGTAGATGGATTAATATAAAACCCGAGAGAGGGGGATTATGAGGATGGATTAATATATAAAAAAAACTTCTACCACAAGAAATGGATAGATAGGGTATAGATGCACAGAACAACATGTGATTATATTTATGCTAATTCTAATACATTCATTAAATGAAGTCCGTTAAATTACCATTTTAAATATCTTTATACAAAATGTTGCCCATAGTAGAATTTTCTCATAATGCTATAGAGATACAAATCAGTCACAACAAAAGTATAATTCATTACTTATAATGAATTTTAAAATCCAAATAGATTAGCAATTCGAGTGTTGCGCATTTTTAATTACCATGAAAAAATGTGACAAATTTCATTTGCGTGATGAATACATTGAAGAGTTGATTAACAAATGAGCAGAACGTGAATGTATAACATTTGTTTTATATCCAGAAATAGTCTGGTATTCATGAGCCATGATCACCCGTACCCCACCACATCATTATAACACCCAGGATCAAACGAACAATAATAATAATAATAATAATAATAATAATAATAATAATAATAATAAAATTAATAATAATAATAATATAAATTAATAATAATAATAATAATAATAATAATAATAATAATAATAAATACTATTCCATGCTTCTTCGGGTATAATAAGTTTGGATAAAAAAATAATATAAATATAATTATAACAAGATATACAACAATCCTGAATAAACAGCACAACAAACTCTTAGTAAATAAATAAATTAAGAAAAAAATAATAAATAAATAAATTAATTAATACTTAATTCTATGCTTTATATTATTACAGTCAAGCTTAAATGCCTACACGAATTACATAAGAAGTATATTTTTCTTATTAAATTTTCAAGAATTTTTTTAAAACTTAGATGTACTCATTAAGCAACATACGTGTTTTTTTCTGAACCTGTCGAGAAAAACGAGTTTTAAATGGCATAGGGATACTTTGATGCCGTCTGGCCGAGACGCATTCATACGCCATATTGAACGAGTTCTTTCCACCGACTCAGTAAAAACACGTATGTAGTTTTATATTTACTACAAACACCGTTTTACGCTTTCTAAATACTTGTAACTTTACTGTATGAATGGTATTCAAATTAAACTGGGGTCTATACAGTTTTGATCAACTGCGTCTAAAAAAAGTCGGTAAGGACCTCAAATCGGAATGTAATACTTGCACGTATTGGTCATTAACAGTATATCCTTCGCATCAGAAAGCAGACTGTTAATACCTTAACTTGTGCCTTAAGATGAATTCCAGTCTATTGCGCGATAAAGAGAAAGATATAGATACAAGCCATCAACAATATTTGGAAGAAGTGTTCGATGTATAACGTGCAATTATCACAAGGTTTCATTTGCGTCCAGTACGACTAAATGTCCAGATCATTCCATAAAAAAAATATGGATATCACTGCAGATCCGCAAGTTGCAGGGGTGTTCTACATTTTCCGAAAACACACAACTATGGTGATCTAGACCTCGTTTTAATAAAACATATCAGTTTTGAATACATTTTTGGCTCAACATTTTCAGACGATATTGTTTTAGAAGTGCAGCCTATCATTTGAATAAGATTACGTCTTATACTAAGTCAGTGGCAGTAAAGGGAAACATGAATAAATCTTGTAGAAATCTTGTCATGATATTCCACGGAGGATCCAACTGTGACCTGATTAAATGTTCGAGTTGAGACCATTTATGAAAGCGGATCAGATGTATTTTTCTGTTTTATGTCATTCTCCTTTTCAACGATGCTCAAAATGAAGCAATCCTCGCTAAAATGTTTGCCATGAGTAACAATAAATTTGTCTTTCGATTGATTGAAAGCAATCTGTCTCGGAGATACTGGTATCACCCTTTTTAGCACTTTCAGACATATCCCGTCTGGGCTGACGATATGCAGATTCCGTGACGTCCATCCCAGTATGAACAAAAAATCGAGCCGATCAACATCAACTCCGTGAGGATTTTTTAGATCTATGTTGAAGTAAGAGAAGCGCAAGTTTCCGTCGATTGCAAAACTGTATACAGTGTCAGTAGCGGAGAATGATATGTACAGTATGCTTTTGGTCTTGTTCACCGCGATGTGCGTGGTCCCGCCTCCCTTATTTTCCTTCTCAAGTTCCCGATAATGAATTTTCTTTCCCTTTGTTGTATAAATTCCCCAACAACAAACTCCGGTTTTGTCAGTGAAGCCAGATATAGCAAGTTGATTTGAATTTAATGCAGCCACTGCCCAGCACCGGAAGTCAATTGGAATTCTCTCCCTTTCATCTATTTCCATTTTGACTCGCAACATTTGAATCACTTGACAGGTAGGTACTGCTATTGCAACCTTCTCTTTCGACACATGACACACACTTTGGGGAGGGAAAGGCAAGTAGTGCACGGACTTGAAAAGACACGAAGAATCGTATAGACAACATCTGCTGTTCTCATTGTCAACCAGCAAAATTTGATCATCCGGAAGAAATGTGGCGCCTGTAAAACGTGACTGTCCATCATAATTAATGGGAGTTATTGCAATGAATTCCATAAAAGTTTCGATCTTAAATGGTATTTCCGATTTATCATCATCGATTTCTGGCTCGTTTCCTTTGTCGTTTTGATCAGAGGTTGATACTTTTACATTTGACCCCACTGCCTTACGTTTTGTATCCTTACTTGTTGCATTGTAAGAATTTTTGTCAAGTGTACGTTTCTTATTGTAGATTTTTCCGGTTGGTTTCAACTGTTTCCCATTATTTGTTGTCACCTTTGTTGATTTGTCGGACAGCTGAGGTAGGGAGGTATTTCCCTTCGTATCTGTTGATTTGACAGACGTCTGAGGTGTGTAGGTGTTTTTTGTCATGTTTACATGTTTCTTATTGTTTCTGTTTTTCACGGAACTGTCGGTTTTATCACTTAAGGGTGGTAAATTAAATTTCGAACTGGTTTCAACATTTGTTACGCTCTTAACATGAGATTTAGTCTCTGTGTCTTTAACTTTTTTATTTGCTTTCATTTTGCGTTTCACTAATCTATCTCGAGATTCCTCTTTAACCTGGAGCTGTAACATTTCATTTTCATCTAAAGCCATAAATTCTCTAATCACGGGATTGAGCTGAAAATTCGTCTCCACAATCCTCATCTGTGACACAATTCTATCCATTTCCTCCTTGTATTTCAACAATTTTTGCTCCAATTTGTTCACAACAAGAAACAACTCCTCCATTGTTCCTATATTATTCACGATTTCTAAAATATTTGTAGACATTCTAATTGATGCCAGCAAAGACTTACATTTCCGGATTTCATCTAACTTCCGTTCTGATTCCACACCAAACACCCTAGCACCCTCTTTTTTAATTTTAAACCAAAATGAATCGTATAAGACGTCATTTATCTTACCTTCTAGACGGCTAATTTCATGTGGCAAATCTCTAATCCGCCCATGGAACACTTGAAGATTCAGTTCATTTATTTCTACCAATTTATTGAAGTCCTCCTCAACTTGAAAAAGCTTCATCAACATATCTCGTGACGACGTTTGCTTCATGCTGCCGTATTGCCCTAATTTTGTAAATTTTTCACACCTGCGATGCCTTGATTTGCATCTCACACAACATACAACACCGTGATCGTGACACATGTAGTTACTTTCTCTCCCATAATGCTCTGCACATTTGAAGAGTTGATGAAAGCAGGACGGTAGTGAAGAATTTTCCATCTTAGAGTCAACATTTTCCAGGATCATGTCATTATTGAACTGCACGATAGTTGTGCATCCTTTACAAGAGGTTCGCAAACACACTTTACAACTAACTACAGAAGAATACAAGCTTGTGTGGGTCCTTGCGGTGGTACAATCTGTATCTCTTGAATTGTCATTTATTGATTGCTTGATTAAATCTTCTGTTTCTTGGGGTCCCGTTAAATTTTGTGCAGTCCATTTCTCTTCTTTGTCCGCCATTTGTGGCTCTGTAGCAACCTTTTGTACTTCGGCTTCAGAAGAAGATGCGTCATCATTGGCTTTCGGTGATAAAATTGGCGTTGTGTTAAAAAATGCTTCATGACTTGTTTTCGGTGACATTGTTATTATTGTTGTTGTTGTATTACAAGATCCTTCATGGATGGTTTTCGGTGACGTTGTCACTGCTGTTTTATTACTAGAATTCTTATCGGAACTAGCTTCGACATCAATCATACTTGAATTATCCGCCTTTTCAATACCATCTAACGGTCTGTGTTCACCATAAGTCGTTAACCTCCGTACAGATGTATTTAATGGAAACATGGATGCCCATGTAAGTGCCCCCTTTTCTTGAACGGGCACATATATCAATGTTTTACATACTGGACATTCGAAAAAGCCGTATATATTCCTTTTCGGTGCCGATTGTCTGAGATACGTGGTCAAGCATTTGTGACAAAACGTGTCCATGCATGGCAGGATTCTGGGGTACAGGAAATCTTTAAAACATAGCGGGCACACCAATCCAGTACCGTCAGTTAAATCCGTCCTTGAGCTTATATTCGCCTGTAATCTTCCAGTATCTTCCATGCCTATATTTGTGTTTAATAAATATATAAGTTTAGTTTTGAAAAGCTAAGTGTAAATTATATTCAAATATTTCCATACGATGGACATGCTGAATATAATTTCATGACAAATGATCTAAGACACATTGTACTTTCATAGTTATCGTACTTAACAATAACGCTTTTATCTAGCATTTTTTCCCATTATAAACATGAAATTGTACATTATAAATTCCCTTCCATTATAAACATGACATTGTACGTTATAAATTCCCTTCCATTATAAATATAAAATTGTACATTATAAATTCCCTTCCATTTTCCATATAAAATTGTATGTTATAAATTCACTTCCATTATCCATATGAAATTGTATATTATAAATTCCCTTCCATTTTCCATATAAAATTGTACGTTATTAATTCCCTTCCATTTTCCATATGAAATTGTACATTATAAATGCCCTTCCATTATCCACATGAAACAGTACATTATAAATTCCCTTCCATTTTCCACATGAAATTGTATATTATAAATTCCCTTCCGTTTTCCATATGAAATAGTACATTACAAATTTCCTTCCGCTTTTCATATGAAATTGTGCATTATAAATTCCCTTCCATTTTCCATACGAGATAGCATATTAAATATTCCCTTCCATTTTCATTACGAAATAGTACATTCATGGCTGTCATACATGTAAATTCCCCTCCGTTTTCGATATGAAATATTACATTATAAATTCTCTTCCATTTTTCATATGAAATAGTGCATGATATATTCCCTTCTATTTTCATTACGAAATAGTACATTCATGGCTGTCGTACATGTAAATTCCCTTCCATTATCCATATGAGTTAGTAAATTACGAATTACACTTTTATCTCGATTTCCCTTCAATTTTCCATATGAGTTAGTAAATTACGAATTACACTTTTATCTCGATTTCCCTTCAATTTTCCATATGAAAAAATACATTCGTGGCTGATATACATGTAAATTCTTTTCCATGTTCCATATGAAATCGTAAATATCCTCTTGTTCAATTAGGGAAATAACAAATGTTGAGTACAAGTTAAGAATTATGTGTCCATCTTGTATGCCACATATCTGTTAAAGTCTTGTCATTTTCTTTAAAGATGAACATCTCCCTGTGTATCGTTTATTTCTGTTTATCTCAAAATGATATTTTATACGCATTACTGTAGAAACTGTTTATTCCGGATCAAACGTTTTCTTGTTCACTTGGTCAAAGTACACAATTAGTTGAATAAAACTTACAAACGATTAGCACACAGTTTCCAGATTTGAAAATCAATACCCTTTTCAATACCGACCTTTCAACTGAACGTTACTGAATTGTATTTTCCCCGTAGATAGGAATGTCTGTTGCTTAGGCAGGGTCATTTAAATCAACCATATGTGACACCATCGTATATTTGTCTTTAGAACTGGCACTCTTTCAAAACCCGAAAGGTGTGTAACCACCGGTGAAATTTAAACCGCATATTACCACGTAACAGTACGCTAAAAAAAACTTCTAAGACGAACTGTTTGAGTCCTGTGCTACGAAACATTTGCAGATAAATATTTTACGCCTAGTTACCTTTCCATGTGTAAATTTGTTGATAGTTATAAAATGAGGCTTAATCTCAAAGTCTTCTCTTATCATCATATTTAAATTGAAAAAATTACATAAAGTACCATTGCCGATCAAAGCGTTTCAAATATCAGCGAATACAGTATTGGATTTCTTATCATTAAGTCTATACGTACATTAAAACCCTGTAATTCACACTATGATCTCAGCGACATTTTATGCGGTGCATACAATTGTACATGTGCACACATATAGTAGGAATCGGAAGAAAAGATAAAAAACAGAGTCTAAAAAGTAAAGAAACAAAAAAATATCACACACTGGCATTAAAATAAATGACTAATGGTGAAGGGAATGAAGAAACAATATCATTCACTACATGCTGGGGTTTCAGCAGTTCTAGACATGGTTGCATTAGTAGTAGTAATAGTAGTAGTAACAGCAGCAATAGATGTTGTGGTAGTGGTAGCACGAGTAGTAGTAACATTAGTAGCTAGTGTAAAATAAGGAGTAGGAGAGGAGAGATTACGCCTACAGTACTTACAATAGTATCAATAGTAACAGTAATAGTGTTATTTGTGATCTTTGAGGCAGTAATGACAATACTATGGTAAAGTTACACTAAATGAAATAGTGAAATAATTATGAAATTATGATGCTGCTGCTGATGATGATGATTAATGAGATATTCGATTAAACACTACACAAACGAAGGAGGCGAAAGTTAGTTTTGTATAGACGTTTAAAACTATCCACGATGTACAAGTTATCGAAGTTTGAGACTGTAAGCTTGTTAGTCCGACAACCTTTAACGTTTAATACCATTACCAAAATCTCTCTCTCTCTCTCTCTCTCTCTCTCTCTCTCTCTCTCTCTCTTTCTCTCTCTCTCTCTCTCTCTCTCTCTCTCTCTCTCTCTCTCTCTCTCTCTCTCTCTCTCTCTCTCTCTCTCATGCACACAGACATGCACACTATTAAATAGCAAAAGTTCAAAAGTTCTAACTCTTGACAGATTTGTGATTTCAAAGGCACAATTCAAAAAATTACAGTTGTATTCTTATGAGGTGCAACAGTATCGTTGTGTATAATCCAAAATTAGCAGTTTGTTATATTTAGACATTTACAAAAAAAGTTATGTTATGTATAAGCACTGATCCAAACACAGCATGGTTATGAATAACCACTCATCCAAAAATAGCTTGGTTAGGTTAAACCACTCATCCAAAAATGACATGGTTAGGTATAACCACTGATCCAAAAATAGCAGGGTTATGAAAAACCACTGATTAAATAGACACCAGTGTGATTTATAACCACCGATCCCAAAATATCATGTTTATGTATAACCACTAATAAAAAAATACCATGGTTACGTATAACCACTGATCCAAAAACAGCATGCTTAATTGATATACACTAAATGGTTCTGTATACGAACATGGATAAAAAATAAATAAAGAAAGTAAAACGCCGAAGCACAATCTCCTTGCATATATTTTAGTGCATGATGCAACATATATCGTTAAAAATTAATATTAGTTATCTAACATTGCCTTTAAATTTGAAACTACTGGTTGATGAGCATCTCGCACTACATTCAGTAAATATATATGTTCGTTAAAGTATCTGCCGTTTGTTACAAGAAGAATATCCTCCTTCTCATTAAAGCAAATTTGCTGCGGATTATAAGGAATATCCGTAACGAAAACGCTTATGCATTCCCCATTTGGGGTCACCAAGTGCATATTGTGAGATGCCCATCCGACTACGTACAGGAGGTCATTCTTATCAACCGCTACCCCATGTGGGAGTCTTAGATCCGTCCGTCTATACGTGAATATAACGTCATTGCTTGATAATATATCACAGGACACTACGGAATCTATTGACGAGCATGCTATGTAAACGCGAGTTTTCAAGTTATTTAGAGCAATGTATGTGACACCTCCCTTCATGTCCTCCTCCATTTCTTTGTAGAGTTTATCCTTTCCAGTCAAACTATAGACTGCCCAGCAATACCTATTGCTAATGGAATTGTGTCCGGATACAACAATCGTTTTACTACTCAAAGCTGCCACGGCATGGCATACGAATTTGATTGACACTGAACTTGTTGGAATGCTTTCTTCTTTGAAATTGATTACAGCGATTTCTTGATTTGACGGCAAAGTCACAATTAGCAATTCTACGTTTTCAGTCGTAATTGAACACACATTTCTTGGAGGAAACTGAAAAAAAAATTCCTTGACAAATTTGTGCGTAGGATCGAAAAGGTAGCAGCTTTTGTTCTGATGGTCTACTAGAACAAAACTGCCATCCTTAAGATATGTGGCACCTGTATAATGCGATTTTCCCTTAATGGATGGAATGTCAACCGTACATTTGGACGAGAGCTTGACTTTAACTTCGATATTCAGTTTGTCGTTTCGTACGTACGATTTTTCTGTCTTCGAAACTGATTTGCTTTTGGAGTCTTGAATAGGTTTGCCCTCATTTAGGTCGACATTGATGTTAAAGTTAACGATCTCTGTCTCTTCCATGGCGAGGAACGCCAGAATGGCTGGATGAATTTTAAGTTTAATGGTGACACGTTTCATGCCTGCCATCATACTTGTATGTATCTCCTCGTAGCGTTTGGATTTATCTCTCAATCTTTGCTCTGCAACGAATTTCTCCGTAGTACTTCCACACGAGCGAACTATTTCAAAAAATTTGATACTGTTTCTTACTGACGCCGCTAATGAGCTACACATTTTAATTGCCTCCTTCTTTGACTTCAAATGTTTTTCATATAACTCGTCTTCCAATTCTATGATTCTTGATTGAAGGTTCTCGAGTAAAGTGTCATGCAGCCGACCTCTGAAGGAGTTAACTTCGTCAGGAAACTTCTTTGCTTCCGCATTCAAACGTGCAATATCTAATTCATGAGTTTCGATTGCCTTCTTTACTCTGTTTTCAATGCTCTGCAGTTGCTTCAAGATGGACGCAAACTCTGTTTCATTAGACAGTATCTGCGCATAAGAGGAAATACTTACGAGGTTAGAACAGTCCCTGTGTCGTAACCTGCACCGTATGCAACATTCAACGCTATGGTCTTTGCAGAAGTGATCTAGAATTTTCCAGCTGTGAATAGGACATCTTAAAACTGTCACGAGAGCCGGATGAAGTTGGGTTTCGCGAGATTCAGGCCTCTTTTTCGTATTTTCTTTTGCTCCAGTCACCCGCAGACTCTGAGTACTTCTTAATTTCCTATAAATGGTAATGTTTTTACTTCCACTTACTTTCTTATCTGAATCATCAGAAAAGGTAGAAACACCATCTTTGAATTTATCATCTTTAGATTCAACGACACTGTCTTCAACAGTAACCTTATTCAAGGTGTGCATTGTTCTTGCACTCTTGGAACTTTTGTCGCTTTCATTCACATCGCCTGGAACACTTTTATCGTCTGTTATGTAGGTGATTAAGTCGCGTGACTTTTCAACATTATCTGAGATTTTGTTTTTTCTTTCTACCCTGGAACTTTTCTTACCTTCCTTCTCAACATTATCATCACGTCTTTTCTCGTCTGTAATGTTGAAAACGTTGTCTTGTAGCAGTTTATCATTATCTAAGGTTTTCGTTGTTATTTTGAACATAGAAATGTTATTATTTTCTCTCTTATTTTTCTCCTCAACCGTTGGCTGGTCGTTTATGCTGGTGGCGCTATCCTCTTCCTGTTTAAGAAAAGCAGAGGGTTTTTTTTTTCTTGTACTGACGGACATTTTTCCATGCATGTTTTCATTATTAGCTTTATCTCTTTCCTCGTCTTTAATGGCAACCGCACTTTCCGATTTAATACTCATACCCGGCAAAGTTAGAAAATGATTCTTCTCACGAATGCCACGTTCCTCTTGGGGCTCTTTCTGGCCAGATTTTGGCGCGTTGGGAGGCGTGGTAAATGTCATCGTAGGAAACATATCTGCCCATGTTTCCTTAGCTTTCAGCTTTACCGGCGGATAAGTTTCATTTTTGCAAATCAAGCACTTAAAAAACCATCCTCTGAAACCCCTATCAGCGGTAGAGAGGATTTGCAATGACAGGCAGTCCTTACAATATGCATCCAGACAGGGAAGAACAACTGATGTCTCCAAGACCTTGAGACACTGGGGGCAAGTTAACGTCTTTAATTCATCTGTAAAACCAGGACGAAATTCAGATTTACTATTTAAGTTCGAAGACCCATAATCATTCTCACTTGCTTCCGCCATTGTGTGGCACTAAAAATAAGTATTCATCCCTCGTTTTGATAAGTATTCCTTAAGCATTTATCATCTATATGTTTATTTGTATGTCTCGCCTGCAAACAAACAGACATACACATTTATTACTCTTCTCGGCTGTAACGAAGACAAAATATAGATAGTGGATATTTAGTGTTATACCTTCATATAACACGAAATATAGCGTTTTTGTTTGTAGGCTAGATATTGTTGTTCACTGACCTCTTGATTGCTAAAAACAAATGTATATAACAATTCCGTCGAAGTGAAAGGTTGTAGAAGGACTTTAAAAAAATGGAATGTATGCTAGTTACCGGACACCAAGCATAACAACCAGATAACAATAGTATATTGTATTCTACACAACGTAGGGTTTACCCACATTTGTATTATAATGTAATACAAACATAGTCGCGTAGCTACTTCTGTAATGAACACTATGAGTTCTAGAGCGTAATGGGTTTGAAGATTTATCTCTCAACAGGTATAATTTGATCTAGACAAGGAAATTATTGAGGCGTCACTCCAAAGGTGTTTAATTACAATCAACTCTCTCTCTCTCCCTCTCTCTCTCTCTCTCTCTCTCTCTCTCTCTCTCCATTATATAGGTAATCAAACACCTTGTATATTACAATTAACATCCACAAAAGAAACACAAAACCCGAATGAAAACTTCGACAAAGAAGTTATACAATTTATAGTCAGGATACCATTGTACTCTGCATCATCGCAAACATTTTGTATTAGGATGAATAAATGTAGTCTCTAGCACGGAAAAGAAAGCATCTGTCTGGACGTACGTGGATTGCAAACATTTATATAGCCTCTGGTACTCGAAATGGAATTAACAGGACCTATTCGAAGTAATTGCAACGATGAGAACAACTGGGTTGACATTAATTAGTACTTACGATCTATAGGTTATATTAAATAATGACTTTGGAAAATTCACATAAGTGTTATGAGTTGTATACCAGTACTTCAAAATCGATTAAAAATGATGTTTTCTACAAGGTGTTTGTCCGAAGTAACTGTCCGGTTTCCAAGACCTGCATGGCTCGTGACACAGTTGAATGCTATCTTCACAGTAAAATAAGAGATAACATATAAGAAGCAAGATACAAAATAACAATGTATATACTCTTCAGGTTAAAAGATGTCAAAAGAAACATATACACACACACATACATACATACATACATACACACACACACACACACACACACATATATTTTCCAAAAAACCTGTATTTAGGATTTGGTGCCTGATTCAGACATAGTTACCAAGTGATAATTTTAGGTATAATTTTCCAACAGGATACTGTTGTTTGCATAGGTACAACATTGTTTTATTTTTCCCATCATCAATATATTGCTGTTTGCATTTGATTCAGTTGAACAAGGTTAAATAATTGTTCCAGAAACCCGTCATTTCCTCACTGAACAACAATAATTCTGCAGATTCGAATTTTAGCCATAACTGATGACACGAATTGTACGCATCGACAGAAGTTGCATGACGTTATGCTGTAGGTAGTCAAACTCTATAATTTCAAGAATGCTACAAATGTGAAAGATTTCAACTTTTCAACTTGGGACCTCAATGCACGTTTTCCTCCCTCCTAAAAAACTTATGTCTGTATTGATTGACGGACGAATGGATGCATGCGTGCATTCATATTTTTAGCAGTCAAAAGCCCTTACCTATTTTGAAAATCAATTAATTATTATGCATACAGAGAAATGTGGAGTAGACGCTCGATCAGAAAGACTGGCCGACTCTTAGTGTTCTCTAAAAAGTAAGGACGCACAATGCATTATCCTAATCTAATGCTATCCGTTTTACCACAAAAAGTGGGAAAATTAAAGGCATTATATTAAAAGTGTGGACATTTGCAATGGTGAACCTCGAAGCGGTTCATTTTATTTTATCGTGGAAAAATATATCTGTTTAATAGACTGTCTAGACAAATGCTTTCGAATTTAGTCTTGTATATGCTTATTGTACGTCATCAAGTAGATACCTTTTATTGGATTATTGATCAATCTGTTTTGATATTATCGAACTTTGAATGATAATATATCAGAATATAGGCACGCTTAACAAACAACCACTCTGTGTAAGGTAAGTGCAAGTAAGGAACACATTAAATTTGCATTTACAACAATATATAGTTGATAAAATTACTGTATGTGGATATAAATATGTTCCGAAAACGGTCTCTCTACTCAAATCTGTCTTTCTTTTGATGGAAGTAAACATAGAAACAAAGATAAATAAAAATGTATACATTTCCGTTTAACAAAGGTTGCTTTATAATCTGACTTGGTACCTATGCTGACAAGTAAACATGATCAGATGCAAATGATTTAAAGGCAAAACCTATACCAATAAATGGTCACCCTCTTTGATATTCTGAATATTCCCATTTGAAACGATCCAGCGTATTTAGTTTGACTCGGCTTCAGAAATATGTAATTTAAGAAACAAAAATCTTATTCTTTTTATCCTGATGGAACGTTCCTTTTTTCATTCTCCTATTCAATTTCTTCTGGATTACTCCGGCTCTTCTTCTCGCACACGCGTTTGGCTTATCCAGTTCGTCGTTATCTTCTCTCTCATAATATTCTGACTGCCCTCTACGACTCTATCTCGAATACTCCTGCTCATCCAATCCTATGGTTTGCCACATCGTTTGAATGAACCGTCCCAGTGGCCTATGTGGTTAGAGTCCACTTCGGATGCGGGTGGTCGCGGGCTCGAACCACGGCCATGTCAGATCAAAGACATATTAAAATTTTAGTACTAACAGATGCCGCGCTAAGCGCGTATCATTCAGAGGTCAGTGTTAGGTGTCATACAAAACGTGACTGGGTGGAACATCATGAAGCATGTCTAAGGCACGATGGTCCAGGGTCCCGTAACACGCGCACACAACATCTAAATGTTATATTACGATATAACAATCTACCTTTATACGGTAATCGTTCACATTGCCCGTATCTTACGAATAAACAATGATACATATAAATACGTATATGCAGAAACAAAGCAAAAACTAAATCACTTGAACTGAATATCTGTTGAATGCAGTGACACTCCCTTCCGTTAAAGGCATAATGCGAGCGATGCACAAAATGTGTAACTTGGGACAGTTTCTCAGTTCATACGTATCTAGGAATATTTCTCAGTCAAATAGGACATTACTTTTAAAATAAAATATTGAAATTCAAATTTGTATTTGATATAAAAGCAAGCATATAAGCGAAAATCATAATTGTATGGATATACTTGTAATGTTAGAGAAGTTTTTTCTTAAGTAACATCTACCCTTGCAGTAGAGCTATTAATTTGGTCCAAAGTGTCCGTACCCAACAATAATTACTATAATTTAACATCATAAGATTGTCAATTTATGTCAATTAATTTTGGCTTTTCTTTTAGTATGTGTTTGGCACATCATGTACGAAAATCCGCCTTACTCATGCGAATGTTCTTTAGAAGACGTGTTTCTAGATGAACTAAATTTATTTTATTTGCTATTACAGCGACTGTTTTAAAAATAGTTTTTTTTTATCCTGAACGTTTGGACTAGGACTTTGCATGAAACATTGACAGCACCATTATACAGAAACCTCATGACGTTGAAAAATAAGCTGTTTATTCTATGTTCACCTCGAGGTCTAGATAACCGAGGTTACTTTGTATTATGTGCGCACCCAATGGTCTAGATAACTGAGGTTCCTATTTATTTTATGCGCACGTCATGGCCTAGGTTAATGAGGTTGCTATGTACTCTATAAGCACACCAGGTCCAACATAAATGAGGTTGCTGTATATTCTATGCGCACCCAATGGCATAGATAAACGAGGTCGATATGTATTATTTGTACACATGACCTTGTTGGCGTACGTTGTTTTTTCCCCGTTTATTCAAATACATACCAGGATACTCACAGTCCCTATTTAAGGCAAATACTCCATATACTACTCTCTAGTCCCCATTTATGCAATTACACACTACAATACTCATTTATGCAAATACACACTACAATACTCATTTATGCAATTACACACTACAATACTCATTTATGCAATTACACACTACAATACTCATTTATGCAATTACACACTACAATACTCATTTATGCAATTACACACTACAATGCTGATTTATGCAATTACACACTACAATGCTCATTTATGCAATTACACACTACAATGCTGATTTATGCAATTACACACTACAATGCTGATTTATGCAATTACACACTACAATGCTGATTTATGCAATTACACACTACAATGCTCATTTATGCAATTACACACTACAATGCTCATTTATGCAATTACACACTACAATACTCATTTATGCAATTACACACTACAATGCTCATTTATGCAATTACACACTACAATGCTCATTTATGCAATTACACACTACAATACTCATTTATGCAATTACACACTACAATACTCATTTATGCAATTACACACTACAATACTCATTTATGCAATTACACACTACAATACTCATTTATGCAATTACACACTACAATACTCATTTATGCAATTACACACTACAATACTCATTTATGCAATTACACACTACAATACTCATTTATGCAATTACACACTACAATACTCATTTATGCAATTACACACTACAATACTCATTTATGCAATTACACACTACAATACTCATTTATGCAATTACACACTACAATACTCATTTATGCAATTACACACTACAATACTCATTTATGCAAATACACACTACAATACTCATTTATGCAAATACACACTACAATACTCATTTATGCAATTACACACTACAATACTCATTTATGCAATTACACACTACAATACTCATTTATGCAATTACACACTACAATACTCATTTATGCAATTACACACTACAATACTCATTTATGCAATTACACACTACAATACTCATTTATGCAATTACACACTACAATACTCATTTATGCAAATACACACTACAATACTCATTTATGCAAATACACACTACAATACTCATTTATGCAAATACACACTACAATACTCATTTATGCAAATACACACTACAATACTCATTTATGCAAATACACACTACAATACTCATTTATGCAAATACACACTACAATACTCATTTATGCAATTACACACTACAATACTCATTTATGCAAATACACACTACAATACTCATTTATGCAATTACACACTACAATACTCATTTATGCAATTACACACTACAATACTCATTTATGCAATTACACACTACAATACTCATTTATGCAAATACACACTACAATACTCATTTATGCAAATACACACTACAATACTCATTTATGCAAATACACACTACAATACTCATTTATGCAAATACACACTACAATACTCATTTATGCAAATACACACTACAATACTCATTTATGCAAATACACACTACAATACTCATTTATGCAAATACACACTACAATACTCATTTATGCAAATACACACTACAATACTCATTTATGCAAATACACACTACAATACTCATTTATGCAAATACACACTACAATACTCATTTATGCAAATACACACTACAATACTCATTTATGCAATTACACACTACAATACTCATTTATGCAATTACACACTACAATACTCATTTATGCAATTACACACTACAATACTCATTTATGCAATTACACACTACAATACTCATTTATGCAATTACACACTACAATACTCATTTATGCAAATACACACTACAATACTCATTTATGCAAATACACACTACAATACTCATTTATGCAAATACACACTACAATACTCAATTATGCAAATACACACTACAATACTCAATTATGCAAATACACACTACAATACTCAATTATGCAAATACACACTACAATACTCAATTATGCAAATACACACTACAATACTCAATTATGCAAATACACACTACAATACTCATTTATGGCAAATGCACCGTGTAATAATGCTTGTCCTTTTTTTATACAAATGAACCATGTAATAGTCTCTAGTGCCCTTTTATGGTCAATACACAAGACACTACTCAGTCTCCATTTATGGCAAATGCACCACACAATACTCGCTTGTCCCCAATTATGCCACATCCACCGTAATATGCTCTCTGATCTGGTCCCCATTTACGGCCTTCATTATGCACAGTTACAGGACTGCCATAATAGTTTACAGTCTTCCGGGTTCTTTCAAATAAAGGAGAGTGAATTGAAATGTCAATGACGTGCATCCCAAAATGTAACCATGCATTTTTAAACGTAGCATTTCATCTATAATCATGCAACACAAGTACCATCCTTATTATACAAAGCATGCAATTTACACACCCACCCACCTGATACACAACTTTTTGTTTTGGTTGCTACCCGATTGTTTAATTTTTTGAGCACGTGTTCACTTAGACTTAGGAGTTTGTGCATTATCGTCATATTCATTTTGATTATCATTTGATTTGCAGGTACGTCATCATTTGATCTGGCTGTTTCCGTGTCCATATTTGGACAGAATGTTATGTATTGATAGTGGCTAAGTGAAGCTATTCATACCCTTTAATGTGTTTCTAGTTTTCGCTCACTTCCGTGTATTATATGTTTTATAATGCATCGCCTGCAGCAAACCTGTTGCCCACAAGTATACCGCGACACCATAGGTTGGAAACTCATGCTGATTAACAATTGTTTCTTTATTGGAGAGAGAGAGAGAGAGAGAGAGAGAGAGAGAGAGAGAGAGAGAGAGAGAGAGAGAGAGAGAGAGAGAGATTTGTAAAGAATTTTTTTTTCGGTCATATTATCGCTACGATGTTTGCAGTGAGGCAGTTATAATGATGAAGCATCATGCCTCAGACTAGTTGCATCAAGCCCCACCCAGTGACATTATCCCGATACCGAGCCGACAAGTAACCTCAAATGTTCTGTGCCAAACAAGGCAGTTGCCCGTACTATTTTTAAAAATAAGTCTTGGATAGGATTCGGCTTGGGGTCTAACCCGCGAAACTCCTGCCTCCAAGTCTTACGCTCTATGTTGCCCAATGATCGTATTAGAAGTTAAGAAACAAATAAGTGTTACAAAAAAGATACATAAACAACCGAGAATAAAGAGGGGGAATACAAATGAAACGTTGAAACGTTAGGTGTCACATTCTGTCATTTTTGAAAAACGGTTTTAGCCGGTTCAATTGGCGGATAAATAAAGCAATTATATGTCATTATCTCGCGCGGATGGACACAGACAACATGGAACGTCACTGATAAGTCATTAATTTCCCCTATCTAGAGAACCTAAGAAGAGTCACAAATCTATCATATCTAGGACGAGTCACGAATCTCCCCTAACTAAAGGGCTTAAGACGAGTCAATAATCTCCCAGATCAGAGGGCTTAAGACGAGTCATTAAAATCCCTTAACTATAGGGCTAAGACGAGTCATTAAAGACGAGTCACTAATCTTCCCTAACTAGAGAGGTTAAGTAGAGTCAATAATCTCCCCTATTTGAGGGCTTAAGACGAGTCATTAATCTCCCCCCCCCCTCCATCTAGAAGGCGTAATACGAGTCATTAATCTCCCCTAACTAAAGAGCTTAACAAAATACGAAAAGAAATTCTGATTTTATTGACCTGCAACATCTGGTGTTTTAATTTTTAGGTCACCTCATGTTTTACATTTTACTGCAAATTCTGGTGCCTTACTTTTATCTGCAGCATCTGGTGTCTCAGTTTTTTCTCTTTTGAATATTGTCTTGAATTTTCTGCAGCATCTGGAGTTCTGTATTTTCTGAAACAACAAGTATCTTTATTTGTATATGTATTTATTGTGTCCCTTTTGTACACATTTCAATACAAGACAATGCGAAATAGAAAATATAACACATGTGGATATAATCTCATTAGAATGAGTTTATTGATTGCAAGATACTTGGATGTAATTCAGTCAGGCTGTTATTAACATCACCACCGGAAAAAAAGTTGTGTCCAATTCACGTTTTCATATGGAATCACACCACAATTAATACTTCCAGTTCAGTACCCACGAATGTAGTTCCAGTCTATTTTTAGAACATTTTTTCCTCTCTCATTTTGGTGTTGGTAGAAGAGTTATATTGATGCATATTTGGTATGGATTTAAAGGTAATTGTTTATTCTTGAGAATATGAGCAGAGAGAGTGGTTGTCAGTGTGTAATTTGGCGACAATGCACATGGAGTAATAAGGCTTTGGTGATGATCCGGAAGTGAAATATGTGTTCTGTTTACATGCTGCTCTGTTTACAGTGCAGCAGCTCAAAAAAATGCCGATCAACCCTTGACAAGAATTTCACTGTGAAGTCATCTTTGGAGGTATTTTAGATTAACATATGATTTGTATTGATTGTCACACTGTGGAAAGGTCAGTACTGAGAAATATATGTAGAGAACATATAGTAAAATTAATTGTGGTCTATGTCCTGTACAGGCAGTATTGATGAAACTTTAATATGCTATAAAATTTTTAATATTAATGATAAACACATGAAATTTGTAGGTGTTATATATATTAACATTTAAAATAGAAAAATGCCATTAGAATTTAAAAATTAATTTTATTTTTTAAAATTTTAATAATTTTTTTTAAAAAAAATAAAAAATTAAAATTTGCCCCCTAAAATGCACATAGATAATATTTTTGGAAATTATATCAAATGATATCAGCATGTTTATACTTCTACACCATATACAAGCTACAATGATGGATATTTGTCAAATTTTGTCAGAGAAAATATCTTTGTAAGTCAAAATGAGACATACATTTAAAATGTATGAAAGACAGATTCTATTTTGTATTGATCATTCAAACTATTTATTAGGGGTCCAATCAGATAATTTATGTGTTTATGATGGGGTGACTTCCTGAGTAACACATATATGCTTATATAGCCTTTAGTAATTGTTAACAAATATAGTTACAGGGTGTTTAGTGAGAGGACAGTGATGAAAACTTCATACTAGAACCTACTCAAGTTCTCTACTAAATCAGTTTAAACTTTCTGAGAATGAAATGCAGGCTGAAGGGATAAAATATACTTCCCACATGTATATTTACCCTTGGATCTAAGAAAACAGCAAAATGATGTAAGGTGAACACAAAATGCATTCAATTTTATTGTTCAGTTTGGTTAAGATATTGATTAGTGAAGCGCGGCATTGTGGCCTGTATGATGTTATGTGAATTCTAATGATCTATCTTAATTTATGCATTGTTAATTGCTAATAATATTTGCTAACTGACACTCTAAAGATTGCATAAGATATATTCAAACAGATATTTTGAGTTTAACTGTGTACAACTGATTTTAGCATGGTTACATATCCCACATGAACAAATATCCACATATTTTACAATGTTTGGGATCCAAAGTTCACATTCAGTATATCATATAGGCTGACATTGTACCTACAGTGAATCTGTAAGACACATTTTTGGCTGTGTGCACTAAATGTATCCCAAAATGTTATTTTCTTCATTAATATGCCCATGTATGGTAACATATTTCAATTCAGTACTTGGATAGAGTGCGGTATTGCATTATCAGCTGATATCTGATTCTATTGAACCATTGAGGTTAATAATTGGTATCAAACACCCTTAAAAATACATTTTAAATGTTCAAACAGATCATTGGAATTTTTTTGGCACATTTGATCATAACAATTACATTGTATATGTCCCACATATGCAAATTTCCATTCTTGTTTACAAGTTTTGGGGATCAGAATTTCACATTTAGTTTATGATATAGGATGTATTGGTACCTGTAGTTGATATGTGTGGCCACATTTGGCTGTATTCTCTTGCAATATCCAGAATTATTATTTCCCTCATGAATAAGATTGCTTATAGTAATATATTCTTTTTTACTACATTGTCGCTTGACTTTCCTGTATACTGGCATGTACTAATGTTTCCACCAATGATCAAACCTCACCGTCCCCGCATTTCCTTAAAGTTTGTGATGCATAGTCTACCTGATTAGTTATTTCACCTGTGCATGACCAGATATGCTTATAGAAACTTCATATACTTTTAGGATGAATGTATTACTTTAATACATGACTATTACTTCACATTTCTGAGTGTCACTCTGTCAAGTTTAATATTTATTTCCTATGCTTGCAGCCTGAATGTTATTTGTAAATCACTATATCTAACACATTTTAACTTCATTTGCATACATCTTACTGTTTTCTAGATATAAGTGAAACATTTTATATCTTTTCAGGTCTAGGCTGGTATCTGGAACAAAGTGTCAGTGGTGGATCAGCTTGGAAGCTCTCCAGTAGTCAGGTGGTGATAGCAAGGTTTCATAAGGACATATGCAGTGTACTGCCATAAGTGATCATGATATCACAACACTAATATAAAGCACCTCAAGGATATGGCTTAGATCTTCATGAGAGAGATTAGCACCATTGTTCAGTAAGGTAAAGCCTTCCTAAAAACTGTATTTTCCTATCTTATAGTCGCTTTTTGTAGTTATCGACACTGAAATGTAATGCAATTTTCCTATAAAACATGGAAGTGGTCCCATCAGATGTTTAAATCTGAGTGCACTATTAGTTATTCAAATAACTGCCTATATACCTGACACAATAAATATGGAACATAGCACTTATTGTTGCTTCTTTAGTGTGTACACCTATATGCACCTTGACAGGCATATTGCGGTTTGTTGCCAAAATCACTATGAGTCATGCTACTTCATTACCCCTGGGAAAATTGTTCCCAGTTACACAGACCCAAACCACCATTTATTTTAAAGACCATTGATTGATCAACTTTTCTGTCTAAACTTTGACAAAATCTGTTTTCAAACTTTTATGAAAATTTAATTATTCAATAAAATTTAGTTAATAAATTTAAATGTTTTTTTAAATTTCCATTAAAATTTTAAATGATCCAAATGTATAAACTTTAAATATATTTTCAGACAGGCCTCATCTTGTAGTACAATTAGGTTTTTACAGCATTGAAAAAGTCCTATAAATAAGGAAGATATAGCAAATTTAGTTTTGGTTTCTCAAGAACATATGGATCAAAACGTGCACCCTGTATAACACCAGCACTACACACTTTCCAGCAGGTGTCACATGACTTGTATGCAAGGAAATTCAAAAAGACTTCATGTATAAAGTTCAAATATGTGTGGCATTCAAATATAAAAGTTTTACTAAAATTTGCCCCAAAAAGTTGGGCCTGTCAGGAATCACACCACAATTAATACTTCCAGTTCAGTACCCACGAATGTAGTTCCAGTCTATTTTTAGAACATTTTTTCCTCTCTCATTTTGGTGTTGGTAGAAGAGTTATATTGATGCATATTTGGTATGGATTTAAAGGTAATTGTTTATTCTTGAGAATATGAGCAGAGAGAGTGGTTGTCAGTGTGTAATTTGGCGACAATGCACATGGAGTAATAAGGCTTTGGTGATGATCCGGAAGTGAAATATGTGTTCTGTTTACATGCTGCTCTGTTTACAGTGCAGCAGCTCAAAAAAATGCCGATCAACCCTTGACAAGAATTTCACTGTGAAGTCATCTTTGGAGGTATTTTAGATTAACATATGATTTGTATTGATTGTCACACTGTGGAAAGGTCAGTACTGAGAAATATATGTAGAGAACATATAGTAAAATTAATTGTGGTCTATGTCCATATACGTAGGTAAGGAGGTAGGTACGTAGGTAGGTAGGTATGGGTGCAGGCCCGCACGTAGGGGGTGGGGGTATGACAACCATGGCATTTGTCAGGGGCCCGAGCTAGATAGGGGCCCGCGTTTTAAAATATACGCACATATTTGAAACACCGAAAGGGGCCCGAACTCTGTCAGCTGCCTTGGGGCCCAGAATTTCCTAGGTGCGGGCCTGATGGGTGGATGGATGGATGGATGGTTGGCGTAGTGTTGTGACGAAAGCAAAGAATGCATTTTAGGAGTTCACGTCTGACAACATTCATAATAAAACGTCTAGATATCGCATTCCGTCTTTAATAAGTTTTATGGATGTAGGCCAAAACATGTTAAGAAGCGAAATCCCGGTGGGTGGGTGGGAATAAGTGCTCGCCTTTCCTCTATGTGCGGGTGCGGCCATACTTTTACTTAATGTAAACGTTGTCAGATACCGGAATGAGTATTCACTATCGTGACACGTCTAACGATCTCTCTCTAATCTGCTGGAATTACGTCCCTGTGTTAGTTAACTTTTTATCTCCCTTACATTACATAGCGGAACAGTGAATAAAAGCAAATAAATACTGTTTTCTCTCATTTATAAAAAATATGTGTTTCAATGTAATAATATTACGTAAATTACACTCTTTATCCAAAGAATGAATACCGAAAGTTTTGCAAAGTTTTATTAAATATTTTAAATATTACTAAGAAACAGCTTTACTAGATCTAAAAATTTAATTTTATATATCTGTCAAAACTAAACTTAATTACTCTGGTTTCTCTTCACATCGTATTAATCTTTCGCCTTTTACTAAAGATTACCGTGGAGAGGAACATTCAATGAGTCTATAGACTATTATTTGAAGCCTCACCTTGTGAGGTAACAATGAACAAAATTAAACTTGATAATTAGTGTCTGAAGGTCTGGACACGAACAAATTGGAATGTATTCAAAAAAGTGAGACTCAAAGCAAATATTGCCGATCACTGAACTGGCACTTTCTTTACTTTGTGTGTTAGTTAGTTTGAAAAAGTTACACAGTATAAGTATTAATTATCTCCGCCACAGACTGTGTGGCACGTACGTTATACTATATGAATGTTCTGTGGGTACGCTAACTTTATTGTAATTTAAAAGCTCTAACTACAACGGGATGAATCGCTATCGCTGATACCTTGAAAGTCATCTTAATAAAAATAGGAAGTGTTCATAGTGAAGCCTACAGATTTCAAACATTCGTAATAATAAAAGGGTCTTGATATTGTATTTCGTCTTTAATGGATTTTAGAAAGTAAGACGGAGTTCGTATTAACGAAAATGAGAATAAATTACTAACATTTACCCGGAGCGCTCAAACAAATTACCATAGAGCAGTGGTCAGCTAATAAGTTTTATAGATGTAGGCTAATCCATGTTAAGAAACGAAATCCGAGTGTGTGGGTGGGAGCAAGTGCTCTCCCTTCCTCTATGTTCGGGCGCGACCATGCTTTTTTTTCTCCCATGTAAGCTTTGTCAGATACCGGTATGAGTATTCAGTATCGTGACGCGTATATAACAATCTTTCTAGACTCTACATGGATTACGTCCCTTAATTAGCTATTGTTTATATCTCCCTTACATTAGAGGGTACAACATGAAACAAATGGTATATTTTCTCTCCTTTATCAAATATAATATATTGAGTAAAATTAATATTTAATACATTAAGTTTTATATTTAGAAAATGTTTCAATATTATTTTTCTAAAAAAATTCAAATATATATTTTAAATAATGCTGATAAACAGCTTTTCTAAATCTAAAATGTTCTTTTTATATAACTGTCAAAACGAAAATATATTTACTCTGGTTTCTCTTCACATCGTATTAATCTTTCGCCTTTTACTAAAGATTACCGTGGAGAGGAACATTCAATGAGTCTATAGACTATTATTTGAAGCCTAACCTTGTGAGGTAACAAAAGAAAAGAAAGAAAACAGCTTAATAATTTGAGTCGCAAAGGTAGACCAACTACCTTGAATGTGTCTAAAACAGTGACACTCTAAACTCTGGGCAGCTGGAAACATATTCAACACCGTGTGCTATACATGAAAAAGTAATAACGTTATACACGGTATGTATACAGATTACATTATCGGCACAATAATTACACAACACGTTCAGAAGTAAACCCAGACATGAGCGGAGCAGGAAGGCCAAGTGCAACATCAATACTAGTACATCTAAAGATACACGATGAGAGGTTATTGGCAAATGTATACTCCATCAACTATGTAAGAAATAGCTATCACATACGCTATAGGGAAGAAACACCTATATTACCACACGGAGAGACTATAATTTGTGGACATAGAGCCATTATTAAGAGTCCAGATCCAATTTTGAGGAGAATCAAAAAGCAAACAGCAGAACTTCACATAACAGGTATACCGATAGAAATACCAACAGAGATTGTTGTACAACGTGTTGAGGAGAAATATGGAATAAAAGTGGAAAAATCAAGGATGGGACAAATACCAGGTTTTAACGTTTTCAATGAAACTAGGATTCTGGAAATAGAAAGGACAAAATTACCCTTAATCAAAAGAACATGTTTCATACATGGCTTCCTAGTAACAACCTGGTATAAAGGATGCATATACCACAGGAAATGTAATAAATGTGGAGAGACGGGCCATACACCAAAGAAATGTATTATGGGGACACAAGTAATACCTTTTATGCAAACAACAACAACAAATCCAGGACAAGATAACACCAGTCAACAACTGCAAGAAAACCAAAAAACCACAAGAGGTACGAAGACAAAACAATTACAACAACAACAACAACCAGAACATCAGAGGGACAAAAGGCAAAATCCAAAAGAAATAGAAAAAGATAGGGCAGAAAACAAAACTACCTCAGAACAAACAATAAGAATATCGGCCACAGATGAAGAACTTAAAGCGAATACGAGCAGCGCAATTTGCAGGGTTGAAGTGGGACCAATAATCAAGAAACCCAATGCGGATACCATGAGAGAAAGTCAGAACAAAAAAGAACAAAAATCAGAACAACAAGCCAAGAGAATAAAGACAATACACATCTTTAAAGAGAACAGTGCAATAAATGAAACGGAAAACCCAGAACAAGACTTAACAGCCGAGCAGATACTGGAAATGGGGAAGAAAGAGAGAAGAAAAGAAAAAAGGAGAAGACGAAGAGACGCAGACAGATTAATGATGGAAGCATTATACTTTGATGAAGAGCTAGAATAATAATAAAAAAAAAAATTGGTATTTGTTTGAGATGGGACTAATACACTAATACCGAAATATACTATAAAAAAATATACCATTTACCCAACCAATATAGCATAACATCCTACTAAAATCAATGGAGAGCCCTTACCTTAAAAATGGTCTGCAAAGATCAGGGTAAGGAGTCCTCTCCAAAAAAAAAAAAAAAAAAGTAAACCGAACCCTGCTCGAAAAGAATCCCACAGTACTAAACATTTTTAAAAAATATAGTCTGATATTACTACTATAAATCCTTCGCTAAGTCGCAAACAAGAATATACATTTGTGCATTATAGGGCATAAACCAAAGCTACAAAATATTAAAAAACATGACGTGGTAGTACAATAGTGATATCGTACATGCAAGAAATTAATAAACTCACATACCTCTACAGCTGGAGATGGGCAAGAACCTAAAGTAGACTTCTGCCTGATAAGACTATCCGTAATGTAAAGAGCTTTACATACGGTGAGGTATTTATACACAGAGATTGTCTGTGCACTGAAGGCATTCTGTTCATCTCGCCGAAAGTACTTCGCACGTGCGGTATAGGATGGACTGAACTCACTATTTTGAAATCCGACACAATATACATAAATCACCCTCAGGTATCGTTGTACGCCAAAAACGAAACTCAAGTACACGTGTTTAATAAATAAAAGGGTTTATACAATTGCTGGACAAGCGTCTCTGCTGAAATTGATCTGTCTATCTGTCCCGATATTACACGGTAGTGCGGTAAACGTACAGTACAGTCGTATCCGTTTTTCTTTAGTAATCTGTACACTTTTATCAAGGACTGACTGATGACAATCTTGCTTGATTTGTAAGTTTTGAAAGTCGTTATCTTGGCTTGATTGTACTACTTACAACAAAACGTATTTGCCTAGAACAGTAATTCAGTATCATAGCTTTTACATGGTTAGGTGTTGTCATTTCTTTTCTTTGTGCACGTGCAAAACGTTTAGGTTTTCCTCGTGCAAAAGATGACAATACCTTTGGACAATTCCTCGGCCCACTTTTCTGAATGTCCCTATACGATGTGTCGTTAATAGCATCCCAAATCGCTCGATGCACATGCAGCTGTCAGTGACATGGTAAGGGACGCAGTCCAGTAATGGTTACAACAGCGAGTAAAATTCAAAATGGCGTTGGTTGCGAGGCTGGTCTATTCGTAGGTTTGAAAAACTCTATGAACTCGTTGCAATTCGCAAGGATCATTTCCTTATGAATGATTTTGACGTATTACGTAAGTTTTCTTGTATCGTCAAATTACTGAAAGCCTGGACATGGATCCACCAAGTATTCGGTTTTGAGAATCATCAGGGGCTTTGACAGTTTTTCCCCAATACAACTGAGCACGACTCTAAGCAAAAGCTCTTCTTCCTCGTTCGCTTCCACATGTTTTAAGTCGATGCACGCTATGATTTGGAACCAGTGGTAGGATAGTTATATTTCTCCTTAAGCTTGGCACCAAGAGAGATAACCGCTAACGTCTAATTCAGTTTGATAAAACTCATTGACGTATCATGAAGAAACAAAAGTGTTCTTGCATTGACTTGTTATTATATTAGTATTGTTGTGTAGTAGGAGATTACCAAATCTGCAAACTTTAAAAGAATTGGTACCCAGTATTGAGCGAGTGAAAACGAGATTTTCATTACCGTAAACCGGTAAAACGGTAACATATACAGATCATGCCTCAGTTCAGTGATACATCAACGGATGCACATTCGACCATATCCCACTGGAATGACCCAGTAGTGTCATTCAAGTAAAACCGTAAGACTATCTGAACAATAAAGTTTTGTAGTTTTGTTTTCCAATACCTGTCCAAACATGGATAGCCGGAGAGTAGACTTTTCTGCTGATCCCCATAGTGCTGCTTCTTTACCAACTGCTGGACCCCATAACTACCAATATCATCATTCTAAAGTCATACTTGGAACTTCATCTTAATATCTAATAAATATGATTAAAATCAGATCTCCGCTATCTTACGTGCAAATCTGATGACGACCGCTTTATAGCCATGTTCTAGTGACTTTTGAATTAGCCGATGGAAAGGAAGCTTTCAAAAATCAGAAATTGAATCAAACCGATCGGTACACATTCATGCTCTTTATCCATACTTCTGAGTCTCCAAATTAGAGGATATAAAACGTCATCTGATTGGTCGAATTTTTAAATAGCGATTATGGCAATAACATAGGTGACCAGAACAAGATCACTAAGCAGTCCCTGTCAGGTCTTCATGTATAACAGTGGAGGTCAGTTTTTAATCAGATTGAATACTTAATATCATGTATTCATCCGCCTTTACATTATTATTGGTTGGTGGGTTGGTTAACATAAATTTGCTAAATTTGCATCCCATATTTCTTAGTTATCTATTGCACGCACCTTGCACCAGTTTGTGCAGAATGTGTGAAAATCCTTGTGATTGTAAAAGGTTATAGTAGGATTGGCAGGATCCATTTCGCCACCGCCACGAATGCGTATTATATAGGTCGTATTGTTTATTTGTTGCATCTCCAAATCAGGTGTATAGAGTTAAGTAAACTTGTTCATCAAATAAAACACAACCATGAGTATTTGCGTACGTGTTCGCTTTTGTGTGTGTGTGTGTGTGTGTGTGTGTGTGTGTGTATGTGTGTGCTTGAGAGAGAGAGAGAGAGAGAGAGAGAGAGAGAGAGAGAGAGAGAGAGAGAGAGAGAGAGTAAATTCAAACAGTACAGTTCGAATTCAAATTATCCATCTTTACTTGTATTTCCATTTTTACACTTTTGATCACATGAGAGAGAGAGGGGGGAATGAGAGAGAGAGAGAGAGAGAGAGAGAGAGAGAGAGAGAGAGAGAGAGAGAGAGAGAGAGAGAGGGGAGGGGGGCACTGGAGTACACGAAATCCTTGTCCCTTGACAACTTGAGAATAATGCCTTTTGAGATGAAACATAATTCAACAGTCCGTCCAGGACAGTCTAAACAAGATTTGGATCCTCAATTCATTGATTGTCTGTTAGACAACCTAACCAAAGAACTAAGCACGGATGTTCATAGAAAGATATAAACTGGTACATACGAGTCAAGACATAGGTTCAAATGCACTCGATGTTGAGTGGCAAATGCAAACGGTAAGTGCTGAGAGAGATATGACCATTGAAGTGTCAGTTTACATAATATAGACACAAGAACTATTCTTCCATTCTAAGACTTTTAACACACTCCCCAAATATCACAAATATAACTTGTATGGTTCGTAGTCTTGAATTAATTTTTCTGCGTGCATTGTGTGGTAAACAAAAGTTTATTGTTCTTTGCACATTATACTGAGTTACAATATTATGTTTCTTTCAGCAAAAATATCGTGCTCATAAATGAATTGTGAGTATCCAGATATATATATATATATATATATATATATATATATATATATATATATAGAGAGAGAGAGAGAGAGAGAGAGAGAGAGAGAGAGAGAGAGAGAGAGAGAGAGAGAGAGTAGTGCTTGGTGAGACTCTTTATTTCATCTGATTATATTTAATCATCGTCCCTATGTTTCTGTGTTGATTAGTCTGAGAGACAGAACGACGGTCGGACATATTAATATATAAAACTGGTATGTTTTTAGAACCTAATTACAGGCTAAAACAACAAAATCGAAACAAAGCATTACATATATTACCTTATGTGTGTGCCTTCTATCCAAGAAATTACACAACGGCCAGGAAAGCCTTTATATAATTGTTATTAAAAATACTAAAAATAAATTCGTTAGAAATGCCACTACTACAACCCAGGTTCTTGATGGTTACTTGGTGCAAGATCAAGAGTTTAATCCAGGTAAAATTGCCTTTCTCTCTCACACCTCAGACCTTCGGGATGGTGTCCATTATGCAAGAGAGAGAGAGAGAGAGAGAGAGAGAGAGAGAGAGAAAGAGAGAGAGAGAGAGAGAGAGAGAGAGAGAGAGAGAGAGAGAGAGAGAGAGAGAGAATGTTACTATATTTTATTCATTTATTACATTTGGAGTTTTAATTTCGTTTCTGGTTATTTTCATACATCGGTAATAATTAATACTATAAAATTCATCATTGTCGTAGAAACTAAAGAAGAAATCATCTGCGGCATTAATACGCCAAGGGTCCAACACAATTACTTTATAACGACACTTTAAAAGTTATGTCAATTTTTTATTTTAAATATATGCTATATATATATATATATATATATATATATATATATATGTGTGTGTGTGTGTGTGTGTGTGTGTGTGTGTACAGAGAGAGAGAGAGAGAGAGAGAGAGAGAGAGGTGTATGGGTGCGATGGATGACGGATATATGGTTTTCGATGGAACGAAGTGGATAGACGTGACTATATGGGTGCTGAATTAATCGTTGCATGGATCGGCGAGGATATTTGCAAGGGTGAGATTTGATGAAGGACTGAGGATGGCTGACTGAATGGGTGGAGGGTGCTAGATGGCTTGATGGATCGGAGGTAGGGTATATACGTGGATGGAAATATGCATAAATTAATGAATACAAAATGGATTTATGGATGAGTTTAAATGGAGGTTAATATATAGATGATATGATGATTAGATGGATATGACCGCTGAAGCGAAGATATAGACGCAAATGGATCATTAGTTGGATGGGTGGGTGGGTGGGCTTGAAGATATATAAATGGATATTAAACGGATGGATGGGTGGAAATACAATGGACGAGTCAATTGGTGATACCGACGAGAAATATATTGATGGATGAATGTACAGATGGGTGTGAGAGATGTACACCAACGATTAATTTTTGTGTTTATGTATCACGATTCAAACTCTGCCAAATTGCATATGGATAAGTAATTAATAATAATATCTGTCGAATATTCCAACTGTTCAAATAATTGTGTGGTTTATGCAGAAGTTTTCCCGCTGAACTTCTTTTACATATTTTGACCTTTTCTTCCGAAACTTGGGGATTTTAATTTAAACACAGCACACTGTTCACTACTCAGTTTGCCATGAGTGATGAGGAACATGTCTTTTGCATCCGTAAAACAAATATCGCGCGGACTGTTTGGAATCCCTGAAGAAATAACCCTGATGCAGATCCCCTCAGGAGAGACTTGATGCAAGTTGTTTGACCCCCGACCCAAAACGTACATATTTTCCTGTCGGTCGACCCCAACCCCGTACGGATATTTTAGATTCTTATCCGTGTATCGATAAACTAGTTGTCCGTCCAGTGTAAAACCAAACACAGCCTCCAGTGCCGCACAAGAAACGTATACGCAGGTCTTGGCTCCATTCACGGTCACATGACTAACAATGCTCCCAAGAACGCTTTCGTCAATTTCTTGATAGTGGTGCTCCTTACCGCCTGTGGTGATGATGGCCCAGAAGTGTCGCCTTGTATTCCGATTATGTCCTGACACAACTAGCTTTTCGGAGGTGAGCGAGGTCAATCCGAAACATTGGTGACGAGTCGTGACCGTTTTAATACTCTTGATTCCCTTATCTATCACCAGGATCTCTATTTCCTTGGACATTGGAATGGTCACTGCTACTTTCTTTCCTTCGAGATGACATGTATTCCGTGGATGCTTCTGAAAGTGAAATTCGGCCACGAAGTCGTAATCTGAATCATACAGGCAACATTTGTTATTACTGAAGTCCACAAGAAGTACATTACCCTCGGGAAGATAGGTGGCTCCGCTGTACCGAGGTTTAATCCCATCCACAGGGTACAGCGTTTCAAACGTGGTCACGAATTCAACGTCGTCGATACCGTCGTTTAATTTCATTGTTTCTGTTACCTTTTGATTTCTTTTATCTTTAAGGTTATCTATTTTTCTTGGAGATAACATCTTGGGGGATGGTTTAGTGGTTGTATCCACGTTCTTGACCTCCAAATCTGCCAACTTATGCTGACTTAGGAGCATGAAATCATTAAAGATCTGATGAAACTTTAGCTTGATATCAACATCTTTAGTTTCCGTGTAATTTTCCAAAACCTCCACTTTGATCCGGTCTAGTTTCTGTGTTATAGCTTGCTGGGTCAGATAGGTTTGTAAATCATTTCCGTGGTTGGAGGTAGTTTCCAGAATCAGTGCTGAAAGGCGAATAGATGCAGCCAAAGATTTACATCTTTGAGTACCTTTCTGCATTTTACTTGACTCTTCTTGAAAAATCTTTTCGCTTTCGAGCACAATCCTTTGCTCTATGGTATTTAGTATTTCGTTGATTTTTGCACGCATATTACGAATCTCGTCTGGTAAATCCTTCACTCGTTTTTGAAGCAAATTTAATTGTTTTTCTTTTATGCCAATAAACCTCTCTAGCTGACTCTCCATTTCTCGTAGATGTAGAAGAATCTCTCGAGATGGTTTCTGTTTTAACTTCTTTTGCGCATAAGATGACAATTTCGAGCAATTTGAACACCGATGATGTATCTGTTCAAAGCATATGGAACAGCACTCGCAGTTGTGATCCTTACAAAACATATCCAGATTTTTTTCAGGATGATTTTTACAGTTTAGCACGTGCTTGAGACTGCTTACAAGTTTAATATATGGGTCATTTTTCTGAATAATCTTGTGGTCTGCTAGAGCTTTGAAGCTCATGTGGAATTTTACACATCCGTCACAGAAGTACTCTTTGCACGCAACACAAAAGCTAATCGCCAGAGTTGAACTTCCATTTTCCGTCTTGCATCTGTTACAGTATTCATCTCCTTTCGCCTGATCGTTGGATGCAAGCAACTCGGTGATGGTGTTTAAAGGAAAGATAGCTGGCCAGTTTTTGTTAAGTTCCCCATTGGATGGTGGCGCAGTCGATGTTTTACAAGTGGGACATGCAAAACCATTGTGTATTCGCGAATTTGGGATACAAGCAGAGAGACATTCCTCGCAAAACGTGTCCAGACATGGAAGAATACGTGGCATTTTAAAGTCTTTCAGACACAATGGGCAATAATATTCTTTTGACTTGTCTACAACTAGTTCCACTTTTAGATCTGGTTTGGCAAGTGAATTAACTTTTACATCCATATTGACTAATTTTGCACCACTGCACTCAGGTTCCTTCTGTGAAACGCACTAGTGTCTGTGATCGGGGTCGAACTCGCAAGCACTTATTTCATATGCTGCAATAGTAAACAAAAATATTTCAAGATAACAATTAAAGCAAATTTACCAAACCCTCCTCAAAATAGGTTTAGCAATGACTGCTTATCTTGCACGATACAAGTTGACGATCGCTTTCCACAATTCCACTGATATGCTAAAATGTCACGTCGCGATCCCAATCGTCAGTCTACGGTGAAACGTTTGTTTCGTGCCAATTTATAATGCTCCCTACTTTGCCTTAAGAACATTGTACATTCCTATAAAATGCCATAACGATTTCAGCATTGCAATTAAGCGTGGAGATTCCTTGGTACATTTATAGTTTTGAATATTATTTTGCCTGATGTTGTTGGTAGAGTTAATATGTCCTCTTTAGATTATATGAAATTTTGAAGTTAAATAACAATGTAGTCACTCAATTAGAAATTCGATCGATCTGCGACGGGAAAAATTAATTGCTCATAACGAATTCAAATTTCAAATGTTTTGAATGACACGTGTTACATAGATAAGAGCGCGGCGCGTTGTATATCGGAAGATTTTTAAATGTAGTCATGTTGAATGGGAGAGGTAAAGAAAACAATGGACTAATACAAAAATAACTACACGTTTGTTTTCTTACACCAAACCCTTTAATAGCAGGTACAGTCTGTCTTCTGTATGTGTGCGATTATTAAACTGCGAAACTCGTCCTTATTTATTTAAGGAAGAGACGAAATAACTGTATATGCACATATGCAATCGCACTGGACATGTTAAGATTACAAATAGGTTTATGAAAATGCTTACAACTTTCATTTAAATCAATAAACACTCAATCTTGACGATCTGAATACGACTTTTCCGTCAGTACAGGATCGCCATCAGTATCAAGGAACCACATTGGAAATCATGAGAGCTGCATGAGTTTTGTCAATAATTTATCTTTGACTATCACATTAAGTGTTACCCTTGCTAGAACACTATACTGCTATTGTATATGACACATTCGTTTAGCTTGATGTTGACATGTTACCTGGACTATTGTGATAGCTTGATTTAGTCATGTTACCTGGAGTATTGTAATAGCTTGGTTTAGTCATGTTACCTGGAATATTGTGATAGCTTGGTGTAGTTGTGTTACCTGGAATATTGTGATAGCTTGATGTAGTCGTGTTACTTGGACCATTGTGATAGCTTGATGTGGTCGTGTTACTTGGAGCATTGTGATAGCTTGATGTAGTCGTGTTACTTGGAGCATTCTCATAGCTTGATGTTGTCATGTTACCTGGATTATTGTGATAGCTTGATGTAGTCGTGTTACGTGGAGCATTGTGATAGCTTGATGTGGTCGTGTTACTTGGAGCATTGTGATAGCTTGATGTGGTCGTGTTACTTGGAGCATTGTGATAGCTTGATGTAGTCGTGTTACGTGGAGCATTCTCTAAGCTTGATGTTGTCATGCTACCTGGAATATTGTGATAGCTTGATGTAGTCACGTTACATGGAATATTGTGATAGCTTGATGTAGTCGTTTATTTTGAACATTGTGATAGCTTGATGTAGTCGTGTTGCTTGGAGTATTGTGATAGCGTGATGTAGTGTTACCTAGGTTGATGTGATAGCTTGATGTTGTCATGTTACTTTGAGGAATGTGAGAGCTTGATGTAGTCGTGTTACCTGGAATATTGTGATAGCTTGATGTAGTCGTGTTACTTTGAGCATGGTGATAACCTGATGTTGTCATGTGTCCTGGAGTATTGTGATAGCTTGGTTAGGTTGTGTTACTTGGAATATTGTAATAGCTTGATGTGGTCGTGTTACTTGTAGCATTGTGATAGCTTGATGTAGTCGTGTTAACTGGTGTATTGTGATAACTCGACGTAGTCATGGTACCTGGAGTATTTAGATAGCTTGATGTAGTCATGTTATCTGGATTATTGTAATAGCTTGATGCATTCGTGTTACCTGGATTGTTGTGATAGCTTGATGTAGTAGTGTTACCTGGACTATTGTGATAGCTTTCTGTAGTCGCGTTAACTGATGTATTGTGATAGCTCGACGTAGTCATGGTACCTGGAGTATTGGATAGATGACGTAGTCGTGTTACTTGGAGCATTGTGATAGCTTGATATTGTCACGTTACTTGGAGCATTGTGCTAGCTTGATGTTGTCACGTGTCCTGGATTATTGTAATAGCTTGATGTAGTAGTGTTACCTGGACTGTTGTGATAGCTTGATGTAGTAGTTTTACCTGGACTATTGTGATAGCTTGATGTAGTAGTGTTACCTGGGTTTTCGCGATATCTTGATGTATTCGCGTGACCTAAATTTGTGTAATAGTATGATTTTAGTCGTTTTACCTGAATTATTTTAATAGCTTCATGTAATCGTGTTACCTGGAGTATTGTAATATCTTGATGTAGTCGTTTAACCTTGGTTATTGTGATCATCGTGCGTATCGCTCATTGTAAAAACAATTTATTACACCAAGTGTAGCAATTGCACTTTGATAAGTATTTTGCTTTTAAATGAATTGAAAATGAAATATTTTCAATATTTTTTAATATACATATATCATAGGATATTTATACGGCATATGCCTGCGCTTATCTTATCACAAACAGACGTGTTTCCAAAATAATCTATGTATCCAAATATATGCAGACGATAATGTTAAGACTTGCGATGTTTTCACTGAATATGAATGTCATCTGTCACGATCTCGTGTTCACTGAGCATTAATGTCATCTGTCACGAGCTCGTGTTCACTGAGTATGAATATTATATGTTATAATTCCAAGTTCTCTGAGTACGAATGCCATCTATCAAGACCTCGTATTCACTGAGTATGAATGCCATCCATCAAGACCTCGTATTCACTGAGTATGAATTCCATCTATCAAGATCTCGTATTCAATGAGTATGAATGCCATCTATCAAGACTTCGTAATCACTGAGTATGAATTCCATCTGTCAAGACCAAGTATTCACTGGATATGAATGTCATCTATCAAGACCTCGTATTCACTTAGTACGAATGCCATCTATCAAGACCCCGTATTCACTGAGTATGAATGCCATCCATCAAGACCTCGTATTCACTGAGTATGAATTCCATCTGTCAAGACCTAGTATTCACTGAACATGAATTCCATCTGTTTAGACCTCGTATTCACTGAGTATGGATGCCATCTATCAAGACCTCGTATTCACGGAGTATGAATGCCATCTATCAAGACCTCGTATTCACTGAGTATGAATTCCATCTATCAAGACCTCGTATTCACTGAGTATCAATTCCATTTATCAAGACCTCGTAATCATTGAGTATGAATGCCATCTGTCAAGACCAAATATTCACTGAATATGAATGTCATCTATCAAGACCTCGTATTCACTTAGTACGAATGCCATCTATCAAGACCCCGTATTCACTGAGTATGAATGCCATCCATGAAGACCTCGTATTCACTGAGTATGAATGCCATCTATTAAGACCTCGTATTCACTGAGTATGAATTCCATCTGTCAAGACCTAGTATTCACTGAACATGAATTCCATCTGTTTAGACCTCGTATTCACTGAGTATGGATGCCATCTAACAAGACCTCGTATTCACTGAGTATAAATGCCATCTGTCAAGACCTGGTATTCACTGAGTATGAATGCCATCGGTCAAGACCTCGTATTCAATGAGTATGAATGCCATCTGTCAAGAGATGGTAATCACTGAACATGAATTGCACGAGCCATGACCTTTGTGTATGATACTTTTGTCAAATATGACTGGGAAACTTCACCCCACTTACTCTAGTTCTTTAACTAACAAAACCTCACCGCAGCAAAAGTATGCAATGGACGAATTTAATTCAAGACATGTCTTTCGACACAGTTTTCTTTATATAAGAATAACGTTTTTGATCGGTCAGGAGATAGATGATGATATAATTTCCACCACCAAAAATATATCGCCAAAATCCAAAACGCAAATATTTGACTATGGGATAAGACGTGTAATCCCTTTGTCTAAACTTACAGTCGCATGCAACATCCGAATGTTTCCTGTTCCTGGATTGTTGAACAGTGATGCCCTTTCTTAATTTTCAAAGTTTTGTCAACATTTGTGCTTGCGATCTGCATGTTGTTTCATCGCTGAATTTGAAATTACTTACCTATGTTCTAATGCTTTTATCATTGTCATCAGTTATATATTCATTTAATCTGTCATCTGTAAATCGGCCATCGTTTGGTCTGGTTGTTTCGACTAAAGTGTATGCGCCCTGGGTGATCTCTGAACTGTACTGTTGTTTTTTTTGTTTACTGTCTTCGAGTGGACGTTTATTAAATTTTCTGGGTTTAACGCCATTTTGTTCAGGACTTGATTGGCTACCGACGAATCTTTTTTAAAAATACATTGCTGGGATAAAACTTAACATACTGTAATAAATTTGGAGTATGCGCATTTGATAGCACCCCGTTTTAAGCAATTCTTATATTTATTTGTGTGATTATTGGGACTCGGCGCCATGGAAATATTCCTAACCCGAAATAATTAGCCAATTAATAGGAACAAACGTTACGGATTCGAGTGTTAGTGAGTTTGAATTATGCCATGGTTCGTTAGTAGTGAATTTAGGTCCAAACCGAATGACTGTCCCTGGTGTAACATAGTCCATATTAAATTCTAGTGGTGTATAATAGTGTTGTGGTTGAGGTGGCAGTATTTACGATAGAAAACCAGTAAATTACACAATGGAATCAATAAGTAGGAACTTGGTAGATACCGTTTATGTGTCCATAGTGGAAAATATTTGTAATTACATAAGCGTAATACGCCAATAAAAGTGTACTTTGATTGGCCTAGGGTGGCGGAGTTAAATAGTTCCCAGTGAGAAAGGGGATACTAGTGTATTTTATATGGCATAACCGGCTGGCGGTGCGGAACTCTGATGATGGTGAAGAAAAACCATGCAAATGTGCGGTTGATGGACTTTTGGCAAGTTGTTTTAACTGTTGTCTTGAATTGATTCGGGTAAAATTTAGTATATAAAAGCAGACACGTCTGACCTTCCAGTTTACAACTCAAATTGTATGGAAGTCTTTGGAAATTTTGGGAAAATATATGACTTCCAGCGGGATTCGCGCCAGGATTTGACATCGCTCGGTCAAGTGATACCCCTGTGCGTGTAACAATACCAAGCTAAGCTCTGGTAAGTTTTAATTGAATTTTTAAGTTAATTTGCTTGTTCTTCAGTTCTGCTTGCAGTGTATAGTAAAGGTTTGATCTTATTTTTGAATATAATATTTTAACACCGAGGGAAAATTAATTAAAGACTTATTAAATCAATTCGACGTTAGAGGCACAGTAAACAATGATGTAGCGGCCATATCTAGATAAGAGCATCTGTTTGTAAAGGAAAAAATAACAAACATATCTGCAAACATTTCTTTGTATCTCAATTTTATGCAAAGGACAAGGACTACATACATTGCAAAAAGAGCTGGGTCGATGGTTGGATGAATAAGTCTGGGTCGATTGCTGGAATGGTTGATATATGGGTGGACGGTGGATGGATAAGACACAATGTAAGCAGTAATACAAGGAAGGATGGATTGATAGTTGAATGAATGGATACATATATTGATGGGGTGAATGATAGATGTCTTGGTTCATAGATTGGACGAATGGTACATTCATGGATGGATAATGTATAGATGGGAGGACATTTATCGATGAAATCTATTGGAAGGTAGATATTATAGATGATGGAGGCATTGAAGGCTTAATAAATTGACGTATCGATAGGTGTAGAGGATTGACGGATAGGTTGACTACAGGGTATATATATATATATATATATATATATATATATATATATATATATATATATATATATATATATATATATATATATATATACAGTTTGTTTTTTTATGGTTTTACGCTATTTTTCAGCACAAGATAGATTATACATGGCGGCCAGTATTAATGGCGGAGGAAGGACCTGGAAAACCCCGGAAATAACCACCGACCCACGAGAAGCTACTGGCAAGATTTCTCACATAACCTCATTTTTCCGAATCTGAGACTGGAACCCTCGCAGACAGAGATGAGATGGCAGTGATCCGTAACGGACAGCGCCACTCGGGGCCCCCCCATATATATATATATATATATATATATATATATGAATGACCGACGTATACTTGCCTGACTAGATGGAAGTGAGACTTGCAAGCTGGATTTGTGGGTGGGTGAGGGTAGATGCATGGATGAGAGGGACGGAATATCAATACTTGGAATGATCAATGGATGGATGGATGGGTGGGATGGCACAGAAAAATGCAACTGGTTGAAATGGTTCGATTGAGGTATTGACGGTTGTATGGGATGGAGGCAAATACATAAATTGGTCGATGAATAAATGATTGGGTGGAATTGTGAATGGGATGATAGAACAATAGTTGGACTAATAATGGATGGACGAATGTTGGCTGGCCGAACAGATGGGTAGGGGAGGGGAGATACGTAAATGGATAGGCAAACAAGATTAAACACACGGATGGGTTGAAGAGAGGGTAAATAATTAATGGAGTCACGAATGAATGGTTGGAATGATTTTTTTTTACTGTGATGGAGGCTAGTCGCATGGCTGTCTGGATAGATGATTATATATATTCATAGATCAATACATTTATGGGATGGCGAATAATTACATGGATGGCAAATTCATGCACACGAAGAAACCAATCGGATTATTGTTATCTGATTGCACAGTGTGATGGAGGATATGTTGATCGGTGATGAGAAAAATGATAGATAGCTGGACCGATGAAGCACATATTGGTAAGAAAAGTTAAGGAGGGATGGAACCAGCCATTTATGGACGATCTGATCAAAAATGGAAAGCACATCATGGATTCAAATATTTATTGCATAACTCTTATGCCTATTTACATGTTGTGCATAATTTGGAATGTTTAGCATGCATTAGATAGATAACTGATATCGAAAAAATCATGCGATTAAATTTCGCGTTAATGCAAAACAAAATATCATTTGCACACATAAAGCTTCAAATGCTAAAACAGTTTTTAATTTAAAATTTCCCCTTGTGAACTGTGCCCTTTTGAGCTCCAAGAAAATTAAAAACAATATTACAACGTTTCTGGCATAGAATCTAATTCTAACTATTTGTTGTCGCGACTATTGCAGCATCATTAATATTCTATCTGTTTTAAACGATCGAAAAGATGAACGACAATGACAAATATATGTCGGGGAACATTAAAAAGAATGGTAAAGAATTATCTGCAACAGTTGCAATAAAGTTCTTAATTACAATTTTCATCTAAATATGGAATGTCCAAGAGATATTATTGACTTGAGAAATTTTCCAGAAAATCTCCGGTGAAAGTTTTCAAATGTAGTTCAATATTTTCTTCACGAAATTTGATACTTTAATTTATATACAGAGCAATGTTCACTAAATAATCTACCATGAGTGATGAGCAACACGTCTTTAGTTTCTGCGAAACATATATGTCGAGGATTTTGTGGGATTTCCGACGAAATAACCCTGATGCAATCACCATCACGGGATACCTGATGAAGATTGTTTGATTCGTATCCTAAAACATATATATTTCCCTCTTTGTCAGCTCCAACCCCGTGCGGATGCTTTAGGTTCTTATCCGTGTATCGATACACTATTTGTCCATCCAATGTAAAGCTGAACACGGCGTCTAGAGCTGCGCATGAGATGTATACACAGGTCTTGGTTCCATTCACGGTCACATGACTAATATTACTGCCTCTCACAGTTTCTTCAATTTCTTGATAGTGGCGCTCCTTACCGCCTGTGGTGATGATGGCCCAGAAGTGTCGTCTTGTGTTCCGATTATGTCCTGACACAACTAGCTGTTCCGAGTTAAGCGAGGTCAGTCCGAAACATTCGTGACGTGTCGTGACCGTTTTAACACTCTTGATCCCCTTATCTATCACGAGGATCTCAATTTCCTTGGCCACTGGAATGGTCACGGCTACCTTCTTTCCTTCGAGACGGCAAACATGCCGCGGATTTCTGCGCAGGTTCAAATCATCCACAAAGTTGTAATCTGAGTTATACAGACAACATTTGTTATTGTTAAAATCCACAAGAAGTACATTACCTTCAGGAAGAAAGGTGGCTCCGGTGTACCGAGGCTTCATTCCGTCCACAGGGTAAAGTGTTTCAAATGTGCTCAGGAATGTTATTTCGTTCATACCGTGATTTTGTGCCTTGGTTTCTAATGCTTTTTCTTCCTTTTTATCTTTTTCTTTCAGTCTTGGAGATACAATTTTAGAATATGGAGAAATGGGTTTAGTCACGTCCTTGACTTCCAATTCCACCATCTTGCGTTCGCTTAGGAGTAACAAATCATGAAATATCTGATGAAACTTTAGCATGATATCCACAGTTTTGGTTTTCATGAAAGTATTCAAAACTTCCTCTTTTATTCGGTCAAGTTTTTGTGCAATAACCTGCTGAGTCAGATAGTTCTGTGTGTTAGTTCCCTGGTTGCAAACATTTTCCAGAACAAGAGCAGAACTTTGAATAGATGCAACCAATGATTTACATCTTTGATTACTTTCCTGGAATTTACTTGTTTCTTCAAGAAGAATCTTGTCACCTTGAGCACATATCCTGTTTTCTAAAACGTTAAGTCTTTCATTTATTTTGGCACGCATTTTACGAATCTCATCTGGTAATTCTTTCACTCGTTCTTGAAGTAAATGTATTTGCTTCTCATTTATGTCTATAAATCTTTCTAGTTGACTCTCAACTTCGTGCAAAGAAGAAAGAATTTCTGGAGATGATGTAATTTTCAACTTTTCTTGCGCATACGATGATAACTTCAATGCGTTCGCACAACCTCTATGTAACTTTTCTATGCAGATGGCACAGCATGCGCAGCTGTGATCCTTGCAAAATTGATCCAGATCTTTTTCGGGATGTTTTGTGCAATTTAGCACATGCCTGAGGCTGCTCATGAGCTTTATAGATGGGCCATTCTTCTGAATAATCATATGACTGTTTAGCGCCTTGAAACTCTTGTGGGACTTTACACATCCGTCGCAGAAGTACTCTTTGCACACAACACAAAAGCTAGTAGCAAGAACTGATTTGTCATTTTCCGCCTTGCATCTCTCACAGTATTCTTCCGATTTCGCCTCATCGGCGCAAGACAAAGGCATTGCGATCGCATTTAGCGGAAATATGGCGGCCCAGCTCTTATACGATTCACCTTTATTCGGTGGCGTAGTTGGTGTTTTACAAGTAGGACATGCGAAACAGTTGTGTATTCGAGCACTGTGAATGTATGCAGAGAGACACTCCTCGCAAAACGTATCCACGCATGGAAGAATGCGCGGCGTTTTAAAATTCTTAAGGCACAAGGGACAGATCAGCTGTTTAGATTCGTTTACAACCTTTTCCTCTTCAGAATTTGATACGAAATTTGCGTTCTCTTTTCCATCCATAATCGGTCAGTTTTATAACACTCAAAATACTTCTGTATGGTTTAGATATCTGCAGTGGCTTTATGTATTAACATACTTTGACTGCAATGTGACTAATATGACACACCTATTTCAGTCCTAGTGCTCCTATTGCCTGTACGTAAAACTTATTGCTAATTTAGAAATAGCTATGTATCAAACAATTGTCATGCAAATGCATTTAAACTTTCCTCAAAATGGGTTGTTGACAACTATTTATCATGCACAATTCAAGTTTATCATAGCTTTTCTGAAAATTCTCACAAAATTCTCAAATGTCATTCGAAGTTATAAAACTATGTTGTATGGTAGAACGTCGTCATTAGTCTTACTTTGTGGCAACTTTTGAGGTTTTGTACATCGTTATAGAAAATTTGTACTTTGGTATCTGTAAATACTACAGCACTATATACCGTAGAATGAACATGTGTTGGTATATAAATTTACATTGTTGAATCAAGTGTGCATGAAACTCTTTGTAGAAGCGTTTTGCATGAAATATTTTCTATGGTTATATGGCATTGGAAATTAGACCAACAACGGAGTCACTTTAACTTGAAATTTAATCTAGTCGCGAAAGGTAAAATAAATTGTACATACCAAGACTTAAGATGACAAGTTTAGAATGACACGTATACAAAGGCCTTAGGTTACACCTTTTGAATGCCATGTATCCGAGATCTATCCGTTACCACAATGTATTGCTTGCTGTAAAGGCAAGAGTGCGTCTCGTCGCATTGCTCCAGGATTGAAACAATATTGTGCTTAGAGATTCATAAAGGGAAACAATGTTAAATCCAAAATAAGCAAATCATCGCTTTCAAGCATTCAGACACTGTCTTCTGTGTAAATGTGTGCCTTTATAATATTGCGCATTTCCTCTTAATTTGTTCATGATGGCTGAACGTTGCGGTATGTGGGTTTAACAGTTCACGGCTGTTTCATAATATAACTAAATGACCACACCATGCGGTGCGAGAAATAAGAAAACACGGCTTAATGATCGATATTGAAGCGGAATAAATAATGTTGATATAATTGAAAGAAATGTACTGGTTTGGTTCGGACATTTAAACCATGCATTTGTGTGTTTGAACATATAAAGATGGAAATGGATTTTGTGATGTTTTAAATGTTATAGTTCGACCAGTTAGACCAAATACATATGCTGCTTATAATTAGACCAATACACATGATACTTACAATTAGACCAATTAAACCAATACACATGCTGTTCACAATTAGACCAAGTAGAACAATATATATGATGTTCACAATTAGAACAATACACGTGCTATTTAATATTAGACCAGTTAGATCAACACACAGTCTGTTCACAATTAGACCAATACACATGCTATTTACAATCATTTAAAATTAGACCAATACACATACTTTTCACAATTAGACTAATTAAATCAATACACGTGATGTTTACAATTATACAAATTAAATCACTCTTTTATCTCAGTTCTTGTGAATATGATTATTCCACACGCTACAAGATGTACAGAATTATTGGTCAATCACTGTTGAAGCCTTAGGTGTTGCAAGGCTTAGTGTTAAAAAAAACCATTGCTGTTGTAACGGGAATTACATTCATTGTTGTTGTACTCCATCGTGCATACAACATCGACCCCAAGTCCGCTGCAAAGAAAGATGCATTCAGCAGGGTCCACCAATCTGTGCAGAAAAAAATGCGCGAGATAAAGGACACATGGCTGAGCCGAAAGGCTGATGATATCCAATTCTTTGCCGACAGACACGACATGAAAAATTTCTATAGCGCTCTTCGTGATGTTTATGGCCCAGTAACAGCAGGCACAGCCCTTCTATTGAGAACAGATGGCAGCACTCTGATAACCGAGAAGGAGAAGATACTGGAACGCTGGGCAGAACACTTTGACTGTGTCCTCAACAGACCGTCCTCCATCAATGATGAAGTTATCAACCGTCTACCACAGGTGGAGATCAACGAGAGACTGGCTGACCCTCCAACAGTGCTGGAAACTCATAAAGCCATTGTGCTCCTGTCTAGTGGAAGAGCGTCAGGAGCAGACTCCATCCCAGCTAAGATCTACAAGTCTGGTGGGCCTAAGCTAGTGGAAAGACTAACAGAGATGTTCTGTGGGATGTGGAAGCAGAAACGCATACCACAGGAATTCAAAGATGCATACATAGTCCATATTTACAAAAGCAAAGGCAATCGCCAATCCTGCGACAACCATAGAGGAATCGCCCTACTCTGCATCGCAGGTAAGATCCTCGCCAGGTTACTGCTGAACAGACTCACAGAGCACCTTGATCATGGCCTACTACCAGAAAGTCAGTGTGGCTTTAGAAAGGAGAGATGCACCATCAACATGATCTTTGCTGCCAGGCAGTTGAAAGAAAAGTGTCTTGAGCAAAATGTCAAGCTATACGCCACCTTCGTAGACCTGACAACGGCATTCGACACTGTCAGCAGGGAAGGCCTTTGGAAAATCATGGCCAAATTAGGATGTCCAGAGGTCTTCATTGAAATGGCGATGCAGTTTCATAACGGCATGCTTGCCAAAGTTCAGGACCAGGGCAAGTACTCCGAACCCTTTGCAGTCACGAATGGTGTGAAACAAGGATGCGTTTTAGCCCCCACTCTCTTCAGCCTCATGTTCTCCGCAATGTTGATGGATGCTTTCAAGGAGAGTTATGTGGGAGTAGGTCTCTGTTACCGTATGGATGGGAAGTTATTCAACCTGAGGCGGCTTAAAACCAAATCCAAAGTCCAAATTGCGAACATTCGCGACCTCCTGTTTGCAGATGACTGTGTCCTCAATTCCAAAACGGAGGCAGGCATGCAACAGAACATGAACCTGTTTTCCACAGCGTGCACTAACGTCGGACTCACCATCTCTATCAGCAAGACCGAGGTTCTGCATCAGCCAGCCCCTGGAAAAGATTATCTGGAACCATCTATCACTGTCAATGGCCAAAAGCTCAGAAATGTAGACAGGTTCACATACCTCGGCAGCACTCTCTCACAAGCAGTTCACATAGATAATGAGGTCAATACAAGGATTGCCAAAGCCAGTGTAGCTTTTGGCAGATTCCGCTCTAATGTCTGGGACAGGAGAGGCATCAGGCTTGCCACCAAACTAAAAGTCTACGCAGCGGTTGTTCTCCCCACCCTCCTCTAAGCTTGCGAGACCTGGACTGTGTATAGCCGCCATGTTAAGAAACTGAACCACTTCCACATGAGCTCCCTGAGAAAACTATTGAAAATTAGATGGCAGAACAAGGTACCGAACACAGAGGTGCTCACGCAGGCTGGCATGACAAGCATCCACACCATGCTGTGCAAGGCACAACTCCGATGGGCTGGCCATGTCGTCCGCATGCCGACAGAACGCCTACCCAAGAAAATCTTCTATGGAGAACTACAGCAAGGCAAGAGATCTCATGGCGGTCAAATAAGGAGGTACAAGGACACCCTCAAGGCCTCGCTAAAGAACCTACGCATTGACCCTGACAGCTGGGAGAGTGTCGCTGCTGATCGATCTGCTTGGCGCAGTCAAGTTAATGCCGGTGTGGCAGCCTTTGAGCACAAAAGACTGGTGGACGCAGCTGAGAAACGTGATCTGCGCAAATCCAGGAACAGCAGTTCTGCAATTCACAGTCAACAACCTGCACATCCATGTCCCCACTGCAACAGACTATTCCGGGCCCGGACCGGACTATCAGCCATCTCTGGACCCACCCTCCATGAATCGATGACATTGAATGGTCCTCATCGACATCGATGGACAAACATCATCACATTCATTGTTGCTATTGCTACGATAAACACTGTAGTGCTAAACGTTAAGATCAATATAATAGTGTTACATTTAAGATTGCGAATAAATCATTACACGATTACACCATGTGTGTAGCAACTGCACAGTCAAAAAAGTATTGTGTTACATTAAACGTTTTAACAGATAATTCTAAAACACCCATACATTTCATCGTGTCAATTTAAACATATCCATAGCTGTTACATTGTGCTTATCATTATCGTTTACAGCAACAACAAAAAAAAAAAAAAACACCAACATTCCCGCACGCTTCATATATATCTAAAGATATAGACCACAAAAAATAACCGACATGTTTCTAACACAGAGTTATTACCAGATCACACAACGATAGAACAAAAAGATTGCAAAATGGCCTTACATGAAAACTTGTATCGAAAACAAATATTTTGTAATTTTTCCATTAATAATTGTGCACAAATAATTAAGTACTACTCAAAAGACATTTTTATCACTTCACATACCGTCTAGAATAATGATGATGATGATGTTGAAAGCTTCATTTGACAAAAGACATTTCTATAGCTATTATTCTTTCAAAATGTAAAAAAGAACAATTGATATAGATGCAACATTCGGATCTCAAGTGCTGTGGACGGATTTGTAATGTTAAATGTTCGTCAGTTAAATCTGGTTAGCTTAGGAAAAAATTCAGACAGCACAAATGTCTCAGTTCTCGGGGAAACTGTATAATTAAGCCGTTTTTTGGTGTATTGCATTCTGACACCGAGCCTTTCAGCATAAAATGGACATTAGCTAATACTGACATGCCATTCTCTGTATTGTATCCTGACACCGAGCCTTTCAGCATAAAGTGGACATTAGCTAATACTGACATGCCATTCTCTGTATTGTATCCTGACACCGAGCCTTTCAGCATAAAGTGGACATTAGCTAATATTGACATGCCATTCTCTGTATTGTATCCTGACACCGAGCCTTTCAGCATAAAGTGGACATTAGCTAATACTGACATGCCATTCTCTGTATTGTATCCTGACACCGAGCCTTTCAGCATAAAGTGGACATTAGCTAATACTGACATGCCATTCTCTGTATTGTATCCTGACACCGAGCCTTTCAGCATAAAGTGGTCATTAGCTAATACTGACATGCCATTCTCTGTATTGTATCCTGACACCGAGCCTTTCAGCATAAAGTGGACATTAGCTAATACTGACATGCCATTCTCTGTATTGTATCCTGACACCGAGCCTTTCAGCATAAAGTGGTCATTAGCTAATACTGACATGCCATTCTCTGTATTGTATCCTGACACCGAGCCTTTCAGCATAAAGTGGACATTAGCTAATACTGACATGCCATTCTCTGTATTGTATCCTGACACCGAGCCTTTCAGCATAAAGTGGACATTAGCTAATACTGACATGCCATTCTCTGTATTGTATCCTGACACCGAGCCTTTCAGCATAAAGTGGACATTAACTAATACTGACATGCCATTCTCTGTATTGTATCCTGACACCGAGCCTTTCAGCATAAAGTGGACATTAGCTAATACTGACATGCCATTCTCTGTATTGTATCCTGACACCGAGCCTTTCAGCAAACAATGGACATTAGCTAATACTGACATGCCATTCTCTGTATTGTATCCTGGCACCGAGCCTTTCAGCATAAAGTGGTCATTAGCTAATACTGATATGCCATTCTCTGTATTGTATCCTGACACCGAGCCGTTCAGCAAACAGTGGTATTTGCAGCTAATGAAATGCCATTCTCTGTACTGTATCCCGACACAGAGCTTTTCAGCAAACAGTGGTCATTAGCTAATACTAACATGTCATTCTCTGTATTGTATCCTGACACCGAGCCTTTCAGCATAAAGTGGTCATTAGCTAATACTGATATGCCATTCTCATAGTAGACATTATTTACCTTTGATGCATTAAACCTTATTAGCTTTTCCGTGCACGGAGTTTTGATGTCATTAAGAAGAGACGGAATTGGTTTTCTGGGTAATCGTTACTGCAATAGTACACTGGATGACCTACACCATTTTATCTTCCTGACTTAATACGCCACCCCACTTCCCAATCACCAACATACATATTAAGCGATTGTTTGAAAGCACCATTAATTTATCTAACGCCTCCTGACCAATAAAACGTGGTCTTCTTACTTAATACATCAGTCAGGGGCTCAGCAATTAAAGAAAACCTTTAGCCAAATATCCGATAATATCCAACCATAAATAAAAACATCGCCTCAATTACTTTGTACTGATAGGAAAAGCAAATACAAAGATAACTTTAACCTTTGCTTCTACAGTTTTAACTTAACCAATTCCAACAATATGTTCTAAAATATGATACAAGCTCGGCAAAACTTACTTTCATCTAATTGGTTGTCAAATCTGTCTCGCTCAAACGAACGAAGAAGTTCCGTATAATGTCCAGGTGATCTTTGCATGTATCTTTGTATGTAATGAAGTCGTCGATGCATTATGCATCACAGCCATCTATACCAAATGTTATCATATCCATTAAGCCCTGGAATCTTGAGTGAGACTTTTTCATTCCAAATGGTATGACACTGTACGGAGTCTATTTCTGGAGTTGGAAATGTCAAAATTTCCTTTGCTTAAATGTAAGTGGAATCTGCCAGAAGGTCAAACTTGATGACAGATATTGGATTTCTAATTATATTAATACAGTTATCCATTCATGGAACTGGACCTGAATCTATCTGTGTGAAACAGTTCACTTCTCCGTAATCAGTGCAAATACGAACTAATTATCTGGTTTGGCCAACAACAAAAAAATGGCCAAAGAGCAAACAAATTGTGGTATATATGATACATAGGCAAGCAATTCTTAATTTAGTCCATGAAACTCCCTTGGCTGGTTGTTTGTGGGCTTTGAGCGTAATAAATATAACGTCGTCAATAATATTCTTATTGTTCATTTCATCACGATGCGAAGAAGTATGTACTGCCAGTTATACTTTTAATAAAAACCATCAAATAGATCTTATGTTCTTGAAAAAAACAATAAATCTTTTACTTTCGTCAATACCATTAAATATATTGTGCTTCAAAACCAATACATCTATTACTTTCTTCAATGCCATTAAATATATTACTTTCTTCAAAACCATTAAATATACGGAGCTCCTCAAAACCAATAAATATATTACTTTCTTCAGTTGCATTAAATCCATTACTTTCTTCAATACCATTAAATCCATTACATTCTTTAATACCATTATATATATATATATATATATATATATATATATATATATATATATATATATATATATATATATATATATATATATATATTACTTTCTTCAATGTTATGAAATATATTGAGTTCTTTAAAACGAATAAATATATTACTTTCTTCAATACCATTAAATATATTAATTTCTTCAAAACCAATACATATATTACTTTCTTCAATACCATTAAATATATTAATTTCTTCAAAACCAATACATATATTACTTTCTTCAATACAATTAAATGTGTTTCGTTCTTCAATATATATTGGGTGAATAAAGTCTGCCCAGGTTTTGCTGTTATGTATATTCTTTAATGCCAAATCAAAATTCGTCTTGCCTTTTGCAAAGGAGTCTCATAATCATTGTAAAGTCCTTTATGAATCTTCCTGTTTACATCTAATATGTACACATGCATATATTCTTCACCCAATATATTATTGGCTGGTTACATAAAATTGCTAGATTACAAATGTAACTAATAACTCTAATTAACTAGCTATCTATATACCCCCACGCGCATATATGGTTAGGATTTTTAACGTAGCTTTAACATTTTTTCAGTCATATCACTACGATGTCTGCAGTAAGGCAGTTTATTCTGATGTCTAGCACTGGGGCATCATGCTGCATACATGTAGCATGATGTCCTACCCAGTCACATTATCCTGACACAAGGCCGATCAGTCCTAACACTAACCTCTTAATGCTGAGCGCCAAGCGAGGCAGCTGTTAGTTCTATTTTTTAAAGTCTTTGGTATGACTCAGCCGGGGATCGAACCCACGACCTCTCGCTACCGCGGCGGACGCTCTGACCACTAGGCCACCGAAGCGGCTCTAATTTTATACTCATTGCCTTAAATCTATGTGAAGTAAGTAAGGATATTGAGAAAATATAGTAAAATTATAAGACACTCAAACATTAGTAATACTAAGAATGAAAGAAAAAATACAAAATAATAGTATATACAAATTAAATTTAACACTTATTTAAAAGTCGATCCTTCATTCGACTCAAGCAGGGTTTCTACTGCGTCATTAGCTGCCTGGTAAGCAAGCGTCTGCGCCGGATTCGCAGCTTTTGATGTGTTAGGAAGTCCAGAAACCGAGTGGGATCTTAGTTGAATTTTACCAGTCTTAATCCACTGTGTTAACGCTATGATAGTCAGAAAGTACTGATAGTGCAACTTGATGGACAGTGTTTTAAGGAAGAAATCATTCATATGTACTTTAATAACTGATTTTGTTGGCTGCGTCGGTTTTCTATGATGTTGAAAACTCAAATGAAAAATGACGAAACTGATTAATCTTGATGGGTTGTTTTATTTGTGCTCAGAGATGAAAGTATTGTTTTAGTGTTGTTGGCTGTGTCAGCATCGACTGATCTTATTCATTTGGTCAAAAGCACGGTGAAGTATTGAACCTGCCAGGTGTTTGATTTATATTCATTCAGGTGGTAGTATTGTTTACATATTTGGGTCGGCATAGTTTTATTTTTTTGTATTCTTTTTGGGGGCTATTTGTAGAGGTTAAACCATGAAATTAAATAAATATATTATAATATGCAAACTTTGACAGGCAAAACCCATAAATTTAAGTATCACAAAAAATACCTTTTTTTAAAATTATTTTTTTTACAAAACCACGAAAATTGAGACCAACGAAAAAAAATTATGCTACAGTATATATATATATATATATATATATATATATATATATATATATATATATATATATATATATATATATATATATATATATCGGTGATACATGGATGGATATAAGGACGCATTAGTTAGTGCCTTATGGATTGATGGCAGGGAGTAAAGGTTGCTACATAGATGGATGAATAAAATACATGGATGGATTTAAGGACGAATGAGTGCATGGACTGATTGATGGGAGGGAGTAAGAGTTGATACATGGATGGGGTGGTGGATATATACGTCGATGAAAGGATGGGTTGCCTGATAGTTATGACAAAGATGGATTGACAATAAATATATGGCTCGATCAATTGATATACACAGATAGAGAGATCATGGATTAACAAATAAATAGATGGCTGGATCACATGATATGCACATAGAGAGATCATGGATTGACAAACAAATAGATGGCTGGATCACATGATATGCACAGATAGAGAGATCATGGATTGACAAATAAATCGATGGCTGGATCACATGATATGCACAGATAGAGAGGTCATGAATTGATAGATGGTTTGCTGGATAAAAGGATAGGTGGACGACAACAGGTTAGGTGGACAAAAGGATCGGTGGGGATCGGAGGAACGATGGACGGCAGGGAAGGTACATGGATGAATTCATGAATGAATGGTTAGATGCATTGAATTAATATGATGATGGTTATACAGGAATGATTGATATAAAAAGACATATACATGAACAATTGATTGGAGTGATATATATATATATATATATATATATATATATATATATATATATATATATATATATATATATATATATATATATATATAGTAATTGACTGGGTAGGACATCATGCTATTCATGCTATATATATATATATATATATATATATATATATATATATATATATATATATATATATATATATATATAATAGAAATATATATATATATATATATATATATATATATATATATATATATATATATATATATCACTATATATATATATATATATATATATATATATATATATATATATATATATATCACTATATATATATATATATCACACATATATATATATATTACATGAATGACTGATGAGAATGATAGATACATGGATTATTCATAACAATATATATATATATATATATATATATATATATATATATATATATATATATATATATATATATATATATATATATATATATATATATATATTAATGATACATACAGTGCGTTAGATTATGAACAATCTGATTTAAAGAAAAACAAAAGCACACACAATAAGCAAATGTATCATTATGATTTGAAATGCTTCATGCAGCACGCGTACGCCTGTGTACATATCGTGCATTATTTTTGAATGTGCACGTGTCTAATCCACACACAGATGAATAACGATATGATACAAAGCAGTTTAAGTTTATTTAGCAAAAGAACAATTGCTTACATTATTCTTAAATTGGCATAATATTTTTTCATTTAAAGGTATACTCACATCAATAGCAATCCATTAATCCATTACCTTCACCACACAACAATAGAAAATATAACCAAATAACAAAAATTAACTGTATTGAGATTATCTGGCTAAGAATATATATATATATATATATATATATATATATATATATATATATATATATATATATATATATATATATATATATATATATATATATATATATTAGCTGTACTTGAGCAAGAAATATGTATATATTTATTAAATAACAAATTATCTGAACCCACAATGTCTAACGTGTGTTGAACACAAGCGACATCCTATCACAAATTATTTCCAACAGTTTCATGAAAGTTTCCAATGTATACAGTTCGATATAGAATGTCCTAGTGAGGAGATATGATTCCACTGAACCGTTTTCCATTCTAAATAGAATAGACGCATTCAGATAATCCTATGGTGTAGTCAGGAAATTATCCATGAAACATCAGCCATGTAGTTTTATATTTCCTTTATGAAACCGGAGACTTCAATCTATATAAAGAAACCTCTTCACTAAAGAATCTGCCGTGGGTGATAAGGAACATGTCTCTTGATTCTGTGAAGCATATATGACGCGGATTATGTGGGATCCCTGAAGTAATAACCTTCATGCAAACCCCTTCAGGAGATACCTGATGAAGGTTGTTTGACCCCCACCCTAAAACGTACATATTGCCCTGCTGGTCAACTCCAACCCCGTGCGGATGTTTTAGATCCTTATCTTTATATCGATACACAATTTGTCCGTCTAATGTAAAGCTGAACACGGCTTCAAGAGCTGCGCACGAGACGTATACGCAGGTCTTGGCTCCATTCACGGTCACATGACTGATATTACTGCCAGTCACAGTTTCTTCAATTTCTTGATAGTGGCGCTCTTTCCCGCCTGTTGTGATGATGGCCCAGAAGTGTCGTTTTGCCTCCAGATTGTGCCCTGACACAACTAGCTGTTCTGAGTTTAATGAGGTCAGCCCATAACATTGGTGACGAGTCGTGACCGTTTTTATGCTCTTTATGCCTCTATCTATCACCAGGATCTCTATTTCTTTGGACAATGGAATTGACACGGCTACCTTCTTTCCTTCGAGATGGGTAGCATCGCGCGGACTCCTGGGAAGAATAAAAGCATCCACAAAGGTGTAATCTGAACCATACAGGCAGCATTTGCTGTTACTGAAATCCACGAGAAATATGTTACCGTCAGGAAGAAAGGCTGCTCCGGTGTACCGAGGTTTTATCCCGTCTAAAGGGTAAAGAGTATCAAATGTGGTCAATAACTCTACACCGTTGATTCCGTCTTTCATTGCCTTGGTTTCGATTGTTTTGGTTTTTCCTTTATCTGTTTCCTTTTGTCCGGAAGATAGAACGTTTGACACGTTAGAGGCGGGGCTAATATTTATAGCCACCTCCTTGACACTCAACTCCACCAACTTGCGTTCACCTAAAAGCAACAAATCGTGAAAGATCTGATGAAAATTTAGCTTGATATCGACAGTTTTTGTCAGTTTGTAATTATCCAAAACGTCTGCTTTGATTTTGTCCAGTTTCTGTCTTATAAGTTGCTGAGTTAGGTAGTTCTGTATGTCGGTTCCGTGACTGGAAGCATTTGCCAGAATCAGAGTGGAAAGTCGAATAGATGCAATTAAAGATTTGCATCTTTTATTACCTTCCTGTATTTTCTTTGATTCCTCTTGAAGAATCGTTTCGCTTTCATCCACTATCCTTTTCTCTAAAAGATTAAGTAGTTCATTGACCTTAGCACGCATGTTACGAATCTGATCTGGTAAATCCTTCACTCTTTCTTGAAGCAAATTTATTTGTTTCTCATTTATGTCAACAAAACTCTGTAATTGTCTCTCGACTCCTTGTAGATAAATAAGAATCTCGTGAGATGATGAAGTTTTCAAGTTCTCGTGTGCATAAGATGATAACGTCAAAGCGTTTAGGCAACGTTTATGTGTTTTTTCAAAGCAAATAGAACAGCATGTGCAGTTGTGATCCCTGCAAAATTGCTCCAGAACTTTATCAGGATGATTTGTACAATTTAGCACGTGCTTGAGACTGCTCGTAAGCTTGATCGACGGGTCATTTTTCTGAATAATCTTATGATCGGCTAGAGCCTTAAAGCTCGTGTGGGATTTTACACATCCATCGCAGAAGTACTCACTGCACGCAACACAAAAGCTAGTGGCCAGAGATGAATTATCGTTTCCAGCCTTGCATCTATCACAGTACTGTTCCGGTTTTGCATGGTCCGTGGATACCAATGACTCTGCGATGGCATTGAGAGGGAAGATGGCGGCGTTGTTGTTGTATGTTTCTCCTGTACTCTGTGATTCAGTCAACCTTTCACAAGTAGGGCAGGCAAAACTGTTGTGTATTCGCCTACCGGAGATATAAGTCGAGAGACATTCCTCGCAAAAAGTATCCAGACATGGAAGAATACGTGGCGTTTTAAAATCATTTAGACACAATGGGCAATGAAATTCTTTTAGGTCTTCTAAAACTTGTCCCCCATTTTTATTTGATTTGGATTTAAGATTTGATCTTGAAGCGGAATTCCTTATTCCATCCATATTGTCCAGACTTACGAACGCTTAAGAGTCTTCGGTAGGGCTCAGAACGCACTATGTGTCTGCTGTGGTTTATCGTGTCAGAGTCAGTCGCTTTGAATATGACTAATGATGCGTTGATTTCAGTCCTTCTTCACAACTTTCCAGTATGCAATGCTTATCTTACTAAAGCAATAATAATTTCGAGATCCAAATTAACGCACTTTGATGCACCATGTCCTAAACCAGTCTCAGTGTGGGTTAACAGCGAGTAATTGTCGTGCACAAACAGGTTTAGGATCGCTTTTCCCAATTTGTCTGTGCTTCGGTGTCATTTAGCGAACCCAATCGTCAGTCTACGTTAGGATAATGTCATTGGCTTTGTAATTTCCAGCTCTTGTCGTCGCTAGTCAATATTTCTGCTATGCTGTATAAAACAATATACCAACTTGAGCATTCAAATATAGCAAAAACGTTCTTATTTTGGTACATAGCTGTATATTTCGAATAAAGTGCGCATGACATTTGTTAGAGATAAATCAAATTTTCCTTCGGCTATATGACACCAAAGAACGTATTTGAAGTCGGACAATTAACGGAGTCACACAACTTGAATTTGTATGCAGTTATGTTGCGAGAAACAATTGCCCATACCGAAGAGTGTCGATTTGAAAAGATTTGAATGACACGTAACCAAGAGCTAAAACTTTGCAGGATACAAATGTTGTAAAGTTACGAGCGGGACTCTTTGTGTATGTCCAGATTTTATGTGGTTTTACCTAATGATATAGGTAATAAAAAAGGAATATATGCACAAATTAAAGAAACAAAACCAATGCTCTCAAAGTTTCGCACTTTCAAGGAGCAATTTCGAAACATCTGCAGTGCTGTCTGTCCTCACGGATGCGGTGTGGGTCGTGTTGGTGGCGGAGGCAAAGTAAAATTGCTCAATCTTTCCAAACTTTATTAAGAAATATACAAAATAACTGAACATGATTAGATGCGGTGTAAAATATCCAGTAATTATAAATCTGATTCCTCTTGTCCACACTTCGGTCGGGAAAATAAGAGATTAATACCTTATTGACAGATAAGATGGGAAATCTTTACACTAATTATCAATAATGTTTTCAACAAACATAAAAAGATATAAATTCCAGTACATTATATTGGATATATGAAAAGTTTGAAAAATGATATGCACCGTATCCATTCTGATCCACGGACTTTGCTATACGGTGCTTCAAGTACACACTTTTTTACTTTTCATCGAAACCACATCGCTTTAACGGGACACGTTTGACCGCTCCGGTGGCTTAAGTGGTTAGATTGTGCACTTTGGATGCGGAATGTCGCGGGTTCGAATCCCGGTTGAGTCATATCAAAAGATGTATATAAATGGCACTAACAGCTGCCTCGCTATGCGCTCAGCAGAAGAGAGTAATGTTAGGACTGGTCGGCCTGGTGTCAGGATAATGTGACTGAGTGGGACATGACATGATGTCCTAGTGCTGGGTATCACTATAAACTGCCACACTGCAGACATCGTAGCGAGATGACTGAAATACTGTTCAAACTACCTTAAAAATCAGACACACACACACACACACACACACACAGGATAAGTCCAAACTACTACCCTCCACGACATGAATATTGCATAATTAAATGTGCTTGCCTGCCTTTGAAAGATCGTATGATTTAGATTTGGACAATTTCTATTTCTTACAGATAAAATACTTGATCTAAGATCAATCATGTCAACTGCCCATCATAACTTATTTTTCTTGCTGACGCTGAGAAAAGTCAAGACAAAAATAATCCAGTCTGAAAATAACATAGTCACGATAATACCGGCTGTAATAATACAGCAGCGCTGATTATGCTAAAGTTATTGCGTTAAACAGCGATTGAAATGTAAGTGTAACATTATTACATTAGAAACAGCATATTAAATGTAAAATGTAATAACAAGTGCTTATGTGAATTGATCTTTTACTAAGAGCCATGCCATTCATGCGTGACAGTACGCTTTTGAACTCTCTTGTGACAGCATGTATGTACTTATGTATGTTTTTCTCTGTATCAAATGTGGAACATTTTAATTTAGGAACAGCATATCGGCCATTTGGATACAAACGCACCTGAAATGACACCTGATTCGTTGAAGTATTACACCGGCATATTCGCGGAGATACAAAAACTGAATTAATTTTTTCATCTCAGTGCAGGCGGATAATTTTTGTTAACTCTTTAAGTAGTTTCAGCTGGCTAAACGTGTGTTAATCGAATACTAGAGTGGAATAAAATAAGGAAGATGAACTTACATGCATATATTCCACATCGTGTGATATCAATCTTAACACACTTGGAAATAAAAACAAGTACGTAGTATCCTAATTCTTGATTAAATTACATTCATATTATCTGGATAGAGACATTTGGGTAATAACTAATTGCCTATCATTAGGCAATATAGTTGAAATATACGGGTATGGGAGGCAACACGTCATGTCACTAACAGGCACAAATAAATATCATATACAACTATATCTAGTTTCTAGAGCATATGTTATTATGTTATTAGTACTGCTACTACACACACACACACACACACACGCACATACGTACTACTGATAATAACAACATCAACAACAATACTACTACTAATAAGAATAAGTAGTAGAAGATTATTACTTATTTTTATATTATTATTATTATTATTATTATTATTTTTATTACTAGTAGTAGTAGTAGTAGTGGTAGCAGTATATGCACATACCCGTGTATGCTTACCGTAAACTCAAAGTAATGATACTTCGACACCAGCGTCTAGGCTAATACGGTTTAAGTTGGTTGACTTCCTGTTTTTCCATTAGAACATCTGGTATCACGGTACCAACTGTTTTTTTTTCTTCAAAGACCTCAACGCTAATGTTTTGTTAAATAAATATACTTTCTATCCTACCTCAGCATGCATGTCACACACTGTCATATAGCACAATATTAAATTGTCAATTTGACAAGGACAAAAATATAGCACATATCAACAAAGAGTTCAACTTCGGCCTTCACGTATCTACAAATGTTCAGTTCAAGAATAGACAACAAAAAAGAAAAAAAAAAAAAGAAATAGGTAAAGTTAATATATAGTTAGGTTCCTGATGCAAGGTAAGTGCAAACCACATGCCTAAAATTCAAACTTTTTTCCTTAAACCGGTACACAGTTTATCAAACTGAATTATGAGACGAATAATTGTACTATAATTTTGATTTTGATGTATAATGTCCATCCACACCCCTGACATAAATACTGCACCCATATCATCTCCAATTACGACCACTACTTCCCTAACATAAATACTTATCAAACTATTGAATAACATGAACTAAGTTTAAACAACCTGAGAGCAAATTATATACTCATCTTGAGGGATGAAGTCAAACCCTAGTCAGTTAAAAATTGACAACTAGCGCACATCTTCAGACAAAGCAAGTAAGGTCTCTTCAACTAATTGTTCTCAAAGTGTTTTCAAAAAAGAGTTTGTGGCATTTGAAGGCCGTCATGTGCTGACGTTTAATATCCCATCATACATTAGGACAACAACAAGTAGACTGGTTAATATAGGTAAAACACAAGTTTAGTACGATAAATCATACACACACACACACACACACACACACACACACACACACACACACACACACACTTCTGGAAAACATGTGCCGATACAGACCACCGGTGGGAAACGGTTTGGAGCGAGCCGATTCATTGGACTATTATGAATACTGAAACAGTGTGTAAATATAGTACTATAGCTGAAGATATTCTCTCTTTCTCTCTCTCTCTCTCTCTCTCTCTGTCTCTCTCTCTCTCTCTCTCTCTCTCTCTCTCTCACACACACACACACACACACATCAAAACGTGAGTGCAAACCGTGTGTTGGAGTAAGTAATTAGTTTGGGCAAGGGTTGATGGGATCAAGATTGCTGGGCAGAAATTATTTGTTTGATATACGAACTTGGTAATATCATATTATCTTACACGGATCCTCATTATTGGAATTGTGACTAGAAGAGACCCCACCCCAACACATAAAAAAAACCCACGAAAAGACATACATGGTAAAAATATTAAAACCAGGAGCAGTCAAGAATGATATGAAGAAGAAAAAAAAAACCCACTTGTAAAAAAAAAAATCAAGCGGAGTCAGGTAACGTAAGAATATGGATATAAATGACAGTTAGGAATGGTAAAACAATCAAATACACAACAATCAGAGCTAGATTAATTACAGTCAAACATGGTATTAAAAACAAGGTGAAGTGCAGTCAAACATGGTATTAAAAACAAGATGAAGTGCAGTCAAACATGGTATTAAAAACAAGGTGAAGTGCAGTCAAACATGGTATTAAAAACAAGATTTAGTGCATTCAGGCATGGTATTAATGACAAGATGAATTTCAGTCCAACATGGTATTAATGACAAGATGAATTTCAGTCCAACATGGTATTAATAACAAGATGAAGTGCAGTCCAACATGGTATTAATAACAAGATGAAGTTCAGTCCAACATGGTATTAATAACAAGATGAAGTTCAGTCAAGCATGGTATTAATAACAAGATGAAGTTCAGTCCAACATGGTATTAATAACAAGATGAAGTTCAGTCAAGCATGGTATTAATAACAAGATGAAGTTCAGTCCAACATGGTATTAATAACAAGATGAAGTTCAGTCCAACATGGTATTAATAACAAGATGAAGTGCTGTCCAACATGGTATTAATAACAAGATGAAGTTCAGTCCAACATGGTATTAATAACAAGATGAAGTTCAGTCCAACATGGTATTAATAACAAGATGAAGTTCAGTCCAACATGGTATTAATAACAAGATGAAGTTCAGTCCAACATGGTATTAATAACAAGATGAAGTTCAGTCCAACATGGTATTAATAACAAGATGAAGTGCTGTCAAGCATGGTAGTAATAACAAGATGAAGTGCAGTCAGGTAGATGAAATGATTTTAATGCAGCTGCCGCAAAATAGAACACACTGATAGTGCTAGAACAGAGGTTCCCAAAACTTTCCGACCATCTAAGCCCCCACCCACCTCGTAACAAGCATTATTGTAAATTAGCGCCCCACCCCCTTCCCCTCCCGCGGTAATCCCACCACCTCTTTTGGGAACCACTATGCTAGAAGAAGCTGTTTCTGTTCGTGATTGAAAAATTATGTTAGGAGTTAGAATGTCGCGATTTGCAAATGTCTTTTTTGTAGCACATTCACGATATTTATGTATGTCCCGTATGTAGTCCTACAATGTAAGCCCCGACGCTGATATTTATGTTTGCTCGCGTAGCACTAAAATCAAGATCAACATGTGATACGTCTTACGGGTAGGACTAGTCCCGTATGTAACAATGTACTATGCATATTTTAAATGTAATGTGAGATTGTATGAGCAAGTTTTATATTATTATGTATATTTGCCTGTTTGCTTCTGTCTGTCAATTATCTGTTATAGCTTAAAAACGTATTATATACATTTTGTTCATCTGCGTACAGTACTTAAAAAACTCAAATTTACAAATAGTTTCGTGTCTGTGGTACAAAGGGTTAGTTGAAACAGGCTATAGGCAACAATACTGGTTTCGGTACCGTTCTAGATATAGTGTAGTGCTTTGACCGGAACAAATGAGTTCATCTGACTGTAGTATTTTTTTTGTATCGCAAAATACACAGTAATAGGGAATTATAACTATTTTAAATAGATAAAAAAAAAATGTATTGCAGTAAGCCTTATGTATGATTATTTGTTATATAAAAAATATTACCATCGATTTCCAACAAAGACCTTGTGGCCTAATGGATAAGGCGTCGGCCTCCGGAGCCGAAGATTGTGGGTTCGAGTCCCATCAAGGTCGTATAATTTTACACACTCATTTTTAATAAAGATTTTACACATTAATTTAAATAAGTTACCAATTATATTTATGCAAATTAATAAGAGGCGAACTTGTAAATTTTAGATAATTTATGTCAGTAGTTTCAAGTATTAATAACTAAGGTTATTAGTGTTATTTGCACACATAGCTAAAAAGTAATTATTTTTCCTAAGCTGATGCAAAATAACGAGGCAAGTTAATTAACTGATACAGAAGAGGTTTACCTTTCATCTTATCAAATTTTACATACAAGGGGCTGCTTATACTTTAGATGTCTTTAATCAATAATACTTTGTTTCTTTCTTGCATGTGTCTACAAAGTCAAATATATTATTTATGTATCTTGCACTAAATGAAATGGGAAAACATTTTCAGAATACAGTTTCTAAAAAAACTTTCTTGAAAGACCACCCCATCTGCAAAAAAAACCAATGGTCTCTCAAGACAGGTGGTCTCCCATAGCAGTGTCTCTCAAGACAGGTTTTATTGTACATTGAATTCTTTTTTGTCATGGATTATCAGTTGGTATGGATTTTATCGTTACAGCAAACCACAAATGTAAGAACCAACAGGGTCCTTCTGCTGAAGTAATAGGATGCAATCTCCTTTCTACAATATTGTAAACCAAATGAAAAACTCTTTCTTTCCTTATGAAAGACTGAACAATTGTCACAATTACAAACCACAATGACAGTAACTAATTTTCATTGAAATTCCATGCTTATTTCAGTGATCACTATGTCGTCTATTGAGAGGCTGTGTTGAGAAAACTATATTTGGTCACATTAGAGAGATCTTGTATTTGAGTGTCCCATTTAACAAGTTGAAATAGAAGAAAATCTAGCCCTCTAATGATGAGCATGCAGGACTGTAACAAACACAGATAAGATGGATCCAATTGTCAAACTTGGTCTATTTTAGTCGTCTTGCTATGATGTCTGCAAGGTGACAATTTATAGTGATGCATAGCATGTGGTATCATGCCCCACCTAGTTCAATTATCCTGACACCAGGCTGTCCATTCCAAACACTGAATTCTTAATGTTGAGGGGCAGAGATGTAACTGTTAGTACCATTTTTATAAGTCACTGGTATCATTTAAGTCGGGGTTCACACCCATTAACTTCCACATCCAGGGCAAATGCTTCTATCTACTTAGGTCAATCGACCAGTCTTTATTTGCAGGAGTGTATTAAAAACATAAAATTGAGTCCAGTGGCAAACCTAGGTCTTCAATAATGTGCCCACTGTACCATACTAAAAACATAAAGGGATATAGTGACAAAGCAACGTATTGGCAGGAAAATATAAAAAATGTTCAAGCTGGGATACAGTAACAAAGTTTTGTCTATAACAAAGGTGTACTGTATTTACCATACATGTTGGAATACCGTATTTGTTAGGATACCATAAATTAATTTTAAATGTAATTTTTTGTGCACTATATGTTCTGGGACACATAATTTTTTTGAAGTAATAAGTTGTGGGACACCTATTAAATGATTCGAAAATGAAATATCAGAAAATGCACTCACACTGAAATTTTATTTAAAAAAATATAAAACTGTGCTTGAGATAAAACTTTTTAATCCACTGCAGCAGCATCTCATCAACACAACCCTTCTCCTGCACATCTACGATCCATTCTTTTCTTAGCTTTCTCATACCGTGAAAAATTGTTAGAGCCAACACATCACCTGAAGCAGAAACTGTTATAACAAAAGTAAGATTCTTTCAAACCTGCTCTAGTCCAGCTAATTGTCACACCTTTAACCCCCATCTTATCATCAGTCCATCCCATAATGTGATCAAAGTACACTAGAGTTCACCCATGTTATTGTTCCTATCGTCGTATAAAAATGATCTGTTTCTCTTTTGACAAATGTTACAAGAATATACCCCTGGCCAGTGGTCACTGGCAGGGTATGGACTCTGAGGTTCGCCCTTCTGTATATGCTAGTCGTGAATGTCTCCTATACATGATCAATGCTACACCATCACATCCCTTTGACTTGCTATTGATTTAAAAAAAATATTAATTCTTGATATTTTGACATGTATATAGAATACACATATATAATCAAGTATAATAATTTCAGACTTGTGTAATATTTAATGTCAATATGTGGAGTCTTCCATTGAGAAATGGAAGAGTGCATGGCAGCTATATATTCCATTACATTACCTTTAATATGAATGTGACTACATAACCAGTAGTCCAAAATAATACTTGTTTTTATATTTAGCAAGGAAATCATTTTTCAATAAGATCAGAGTATGGCGATTGGAGGTTTAATTGAGTACTGGGTTTTTGTGATGGTGCCATGGGATGTTCCAATGACAGCTGCAATCTTGCCTCATCATCATCATCATCAGTATCTTGACCTAGTGTGGCCTTGACCTAGTGTGGTCGTTGGGGCACTGTGCTGCTGATCATCTTACCAGTTCCCTCCACTTGTCTTGATCATGTGCCAATGCCGGTGTCTCCGCAAAAAAATTTCCTGGTCCATTCTGTGATGTTGTCACTCCACTTTTTTCTGTCTATCTCTCCTTCTACCACCTTGGACACTACCCTGCAGTACTGATGTGTATAGACTGTTGGCTCTGGTGACACAGCCATACCATTTCAGGTTTCTCTTCTTGACAGTGGTGAGGAGGTCTTCATAATGGCCTACTTTGTGCCTGATGGTGTTTCACACTTCTTCATTTGTGATGTGGCCCATGTAAAAGATGCCAAGGGTGGTTCTGTAGCATCTCATTTCAAGTGCCTGGATTTTTCGTTGTAATTCTGCTGTCAGGGTCCAGGCCTCACATGAATACAGAAAGATTGAGATGACTAGTGCTCTCAATAGTCTGATTTTAGTTTTGAGACATATATTCTTGTCTCGCCAGATGGGTCTTAGCTTTGACATAGCTGCCATTGTGTGTGCTGCTCGTGACAAAATTTCGGCTTTTGATCCCTCTTTGTTGATTATGGAACCAAGATATTTGAATTGGCCCACTGTTTCAACCTTCCCTAAATTATTTCAATTACAGATCTGAATGGACAGCAATAGCAGGCTCTAAAATTTAATTTAATTCAATCTGGAAAGGGAGAGTATTGATTGAGAACATTTTAAATTGGTAAAGATCAAATATTATATTTGGTAGTGTTGGTAACTAAGGTGCCTGGCATTACCGGTAAATAGGTTTACCACAGTATTTATTCTAGTGACATGTAAATTAGTATATTTTCACATTACTGGTACATCGGTAATTTCCGGCAATAAGAAACATACAGAAATTCATTAGTAATCATGTTGTGAATTTAATGTTATTAATTGCATGTTTTAATTTTACATGACAAACTAATTTAAACAATAATGCATTGTTATTACAGTTATATTTGTCATTAATAATAATTAAATTTGTGATAATTTACTCACATGCTGATGCTATCATCATTAACATAAAAGTGATGCATTTATTTCACTATCTTTGAGACAAATGCCTGACATGATGAAAGTGATTATTTTGTCTATCTTTCAGACAAATGCTTGACTTGATGAAAGTTATTATTTTGTCTATCTTTCAGACAAATGCTTGACTTGATGAAAGTGATTATTTTGTCTATCTTTCAGACAAATGCCTGACATTGAAAGCAACACACTTAATTTTTCTGACCAAGGCCTGACATCTATAAGTGATTCTTCTATCTTTCAAAGGCCTGAAATGATGAAGGTGATTCTTTTGTCTCACTATCTTTTACAGTTGACATAATACAAATTATTCTAATATACCTATCTCTTACAGTTGACATAATACAAATTATGCTACTGTCTATATCCTTCAGTCAAAATTGGAAGCAATGAAAAGTGATTCTTATATCATTGCTGTCTTAAGACAAAATTTCATATAACAAACGTGATGCATTCATCACTGCTCTCCTTCAGGCAAAATTGGATGTAATGAAAGTGATGCTTTTATCATTGCTACTTTTCAGACAAAAATCTGATATAACGAAATTGATTCTTTTGTCTTACTATATTTCAGACAAAATTGGATGTAATGAAAGTGATGTATCATTGCTATCTTAAGAAAAAATTTGATTTAACAAAAGTGATGCATTTATCATTGCTGTCTTAAGCCAAAATCTGATATAACAAAAGTGGTTCTTTTGTCTTACTATCTTTCAGACACAGTTGATATAACAAAAATTATGCTACTATCTTTCAGACAAAATTGTATGTAATAAAAGTGATGTATTTATCATTGCTATCTGAAGACAAATTCTGATATAATGAAAGTGATTCTTTGATCTCATTATCTTTCAGACTAGGGCTTGACATGAAGACACAAGGAATTGTTTACACGTTATCAATGTTTGTTTACTGTATACCAGATTAACAGAATGATACAAAAAAAATGATTCAAACAATTTCAAAATTAAGAAAAGCTGTGTTCCTTTTCTGTGCCCCCCACCCCCTGCAAACAATTACTCTTGCCTTAATTGTGATAGATCTTGTATCAAGTAGGTTAGAGTAAAGCAAAGCATGGCGTGCTAGCAATAAAAAACATAACTGACATCAAAAAATTTTTTTATTTGCAAAAGCTCATTACGAAATACCAACCATATTCCAATGTGTAACATTAAATAATTAATAGTTACAGTCATGAAAGATTCTGATGCATAATGCAGAAAAAATCTAAATGAGGAAGGAGCGATTGGAACATTTTATAGGTCATTGTAGACCAGGTTTAGTTAATGGAAGTTACATTTTCAAGAATTGAAATTAATTGTTGAGAATTAGCATTTTTCTTCCATTGTCGCAGTACATTCACCGAAATATTTTAATGATGTCAAAGAAATTCGTACGACCATAACAGCATGTGACAGAATAGGTTACAATGTTTTTATAATGACAGAATGCTAACAATCACCAAATCAGCACAATTGATATAATCGTAGATAATGGTTATATGTCTGGATGAAAAGTACAAGACTGCTGTCTCCGTATTTTAACCACTCATTACAGTCTTGATGAATTCTGGAAAAAAGAAAGAGAAAACAAAAATTGATTGGTTTCTGTCATGAATTGCTTTTGGTTATTGCTATATCAACTTAAGCAACAAATATAAATATTGTCTACTGCAGTGTAATTTATACAACCTTGAAATTTTCCATTTTTAAAAATAATACAAATCATTTTCAATAAACATATCAATTATGCTGAAAACTGCTCCGATAGCCTAGCGGTTCAAGCATCTGCCAAGGAAGCAGGAGGTCGTGGGTTCCATCCCCAGCAGAGTCATACCAATGACTTACAAAAATGGTACTAACAGATGCCTTCCTTGAGGCTCAGCACTACGAGGTTAGTGTTAGGACTGGGTGGCCTGGTGTCAGGACAATCTGACTGGGTGGGACATCGTGCTACATGTCTGCGGCTTGATGCCCCAGCACTAAACTTCATTATAAACTGCCTCACTGTAGACATCGTAGCAATATGACAAAAAATTTGTTAAAGCTACGTTAAAAATCCTAATCAAACAAACAAAAACTTTAACAGTACGAAATACTACATGTTTGTCAGAGGTTAGCAGGGCCTCATGTCACGTGATTTGGTAGGTGGAGTTATCTATCATCTCGCGCAAAATCAATTAGTAAAAAGAAGGATAAAAATGAGTGAATTTTGAACACAGTGAAAAATTATACTATGACACTAGCTTCATTGAATTTGATGGTAAGAACTGCATTATACGAAAATCCCTGATTAAAACTAGAACGTACTACTGACATTGATAATATGTATATATTTATTTGCAGCCAAATTGACTGATATACACAAACTTCACGCTACTTGTAATGATATGATGCTGTAACAGTCTAGAACTTCCTCGATTGGGCTATGGTAAATTTATTTTCCAAAAAATTAAGATTTCTTGCTTGCTGGTTAATCTTGGTGACTAAAATTGTTGCAAATTGTCACGGTGGCACTAAAGCTTGTCTTTACTCACAATAGGAAATACTTTTTTACTGACACTATTGGTAATCTCAAACAAAGATAGGTTATTTTCAACAAGAAAACTTACAATGCTTCAGCATTGGCAGCTTGCAGAACTAGGTACCTAAAAGTATTCCAGAGCTGAAATCTGCCGGGATGTCTTAATTTGCTCAATATCTATATTCCTTTTACTGGCAGTGTCCATTTTCAAATTGTTCTGCCACATGCCCATAAGGACTTGTATTGCTGCTTACTATTTATATGTCATACATAATGATATGTACATTCTCAATTCCAACATTTGCTGCACACTACTGCATGACAATTTTTTGGTGTAACATAATCTATGCTTCACTTATTGTGGAATACATACATAGCTGCCCCACCCCACCCCCGAGTACAAAAATACTGACTGCTTGTGACAAAGATACTGATTTTCAGGAACAAATACTGATTTTTAAAATTTTTAATGCATACGTAACTATTTGCAACATATACAACCATCAGTAAAGTAGGGCAGTGCCGTACATAATTATTCAAAGATTCACTTGTTGCACACACTGGTACCTTCTGGATGGGCACTATGTTCCATTCAGAAGGTGCAAAAAGGCAACACACTCAAACTGTGTATAGGAGCCTTTTCCACACCTTGTTTTTTCCTCAATCATTATCGATTCCAATGTACCAACTTTCATTGATGATCTCAATTCTGTGATATTCTTACTGAACTATTTTTGTTTCATAAAAGTAATCCTTTGCGATTTCATGTCTGGAAAACTATTGGCTTTTTTCAATGCCTTGTATTTCATGGGTGCCTTCATACTCAATAGTGAAATCACATTACGCAATTTGCAAAACATAAAGTTATCTCCTTTACTAGATGGTTTCACAAATCTACACAAGATGTCACAATTGTCCTTTCTGAATATTCTGCTTTCCTATTAAAAATGATTAGAAGTTGAATATTACAAAGGCAAGATACAGTGACAGCGCTAACTGTTTTCAAAATCCAATATGGCGGATAAGACAGGCATGATAGCTTCAATTTCGATTTAACCAATCATATTGTAGAACTGTCTTCCTATATACATGCGATAGTTTTTATTAATATTTTTTAAAATAAAATAAATGTATTTTTTTGCCCAAAAATGTACACATGTATTTAGGTCCAAAATACAGGACAAACACGGAAAAAATGAGACAGTTACCAGCTATATCTTTTTCCTTGGAGGTGAAAACATTAATTGTTGTGTAGCTTAATTACGAAATGGTATTAATCCAGAAGATGAAACATTGAAGGGTTACTAGTGGTGTTGTTGCATGACTATAAAAGTATGAACTCAAGCAAACTACGATATATGCTAATCTTTCAACATCTCAAAAATTCCTACACTCGATAAAGCTGTCTTCATTTAGTGTCTGTTTTTAAAAAAAAGTGAAGTTGTTATCAGTATATGTGCTGTTTAGAATAATATTAATTGGGTCCCATTTCTTCATGAGTATTTGTAAAACTTCTGTTCTAAATATAGATTATATACTTTACAATGCTTGCAACAGGGCAAATTGAAGAACTGGATATAGTTCTACTAAGATCGCAACAAGCAATACAGGGCCATTTTTGGTATCAGTGACCATTGCTGCAATCTTGACAAGATAAAAATTATTTTATTTCTGATTTAAGCTGATGAAAATTCAGGAAGTCATGATTTTTCTGTATGAGGCGTGATTTGTGAATCACTACCAAAAGTCTTGAAATTCAAGCCAAAATCATGAGGATTTGCGGGTCTGCAAACACAGTTCAACTAATTATCTGAATTCAACAACCCTTTTCCCATAGGTTTTGCTTTTATTCTGTAAGACCATATTTTAAGGGTCATTTCTGTAAGTCTTTTGGCAAAATCGTAAGGGTTGGCAGGTCAGCTTCTAGTGCTTCTGCATCATCACCATTGATACTGTTTTTGTTGATACAATATACTTACTGAATGTGCACAATTATGCAATTAAATACTGTATTTTGTTGAAGTCTAAACTGAGGAAACATATATGATGTATATCTTCTAGTGTAAACTGAACATGGATTTGCAATGAAACGTGCTGGTCATGAACTATGCATGGTCCCTAATTGAGTGTACTGGTATTGTTTGTTTACAGTATATTTACTGTTTACAAACCTACCATTTTCATTCTTAGACTATTATTGGTATGTTTGGGCTTGTTCATACTTTGATAAACTGCAAAGGAATTTAAATGGCCAGACAATAAAGGCAAAGATAGTAACGAGTTGTAATGAGAAAGTTTGTTTGTTTTTTTATGGTTTAATGCCATTTTTCAGCACATTATAGGCTATACATGGTCACCAGTATTAATGGTGGTGGAAAAACCACCAATCCACGAGAAGCTACTGGCAAGTTTTCTCATGTAACTACATTTGCCAAATCTTAGACTCGAACACATGCAGACAGAGGTGAGATGGCAGTGGTCCGTAACAGACAGTGCTTTAGACCACTCGGGGCCCCTTAATGAGAAAGTCAGGATTACCACAGCAATCATAAAAACTTTGATTAAGGTAATAAGAAGATGTGATGAAAAAGTATGGTTGACTACAGTAATGATACAGAAATTGGAACAAGGTGAATACCATATTTATCATCACCAGGATACATATATCATAACATTTTTAAAAATCCTGATATCTACCATACTGCAACACATAAACAGACATGCACATGTCTAACTGGGATCTTTGCAAGAAGGTCTTCTGGCCCATGCAAGGAAAACTCACTGCAACAGCACAGGATGGGTTTTATCCCTTTTCATTAATTGGGTTGGTAACACACTCTACCGAATTCTATTGTCTCAATAATTTTTTTAAATCCAAATCCTTCCATATGACTTAAAGGGACATAACTACCCTGCAAAGTCAGGAGAGAATTTCCATATGATGTGCAAAAATCAATAGATGTGTTTCAGGGAATTTTACCACATATACTTACAAGCCAAGTCAACTGCTTACTGCCGAGACCAAGATCATATCATAATGTGCCAGTCGGTCAGATTCTGAGCAGTATGTTAAGAGTTATCATCAGAAACCAAAAATACAGAACCTAATCTGCAGGCACATTATGATACGAGAGATCATGATCCTTGTCGTCTGCATTATGACTAAACTTAAAGCGAGTATATAGAGCATATCTCGGTGTGAATGGAATTAGGATTACACAGTTGAGACAAGGTAAATCAACACACATTAGGGTATGAAATACAGACATATATTTTAATAAAGTTTTGATGCAGAATATTTGACTTTTCAAAAACTTTGACAGAAACAATTATAATTTCTTACTGTAATTATTGTTGTTGTTGTAGTAGGGTTTAATGCCATTTATCAGCACACAATAGGCTATACATGGCAGCCAGTAATAATGGTGGAGGAAGAACACAGGAAAACCCCCAGAAAGAACCACAGACCCACGAGTAGCTACTGGCAAGCGTTCGCACATAACTACATTGGCCGAATCTGAGACTCGGACAGATGCAGACAGGTGAGATGGTAGTGATCCATAACGGCAAGCACTCAAGACCACTCAGCCACCTTACTACAATTATGACTGCCCAAAAATAAATAAATCTCCCTCATTATAACTGGTGCATGTGAACTACAGATAACAATATCATAAGTTTACTATCACCTAATGAAGTGGAATTCATGACCGTACTTGCCTTGTAACATGAACTGTTTATGAGAGAATTGCCTTATACAGAACATGTGATGTACATAATGTATTTTTACATTTAGCATCATGATTTTATTGTGCTTCATATACATATTATAAATGCTATTTTTCCAGCTTGATTTGTTCATGAAGATGGACTTTGGGGAATTGGGCTAAGAAAGGATCGTCATGACTGTTACAAGTCCTGGTTCGGAAAATGTATACTGGAAAGATACATAGCATATGAAAGTGGAGATGCAAGATAAAGAAAAATGGGTCTGAAAGTAAAACAATTTCAGAAAGTACTGCAAAATAGATCTCCACATTTTCTTTACAGATGGCTTGCTTATTGGCAAATGAATTTCACAGTTTAACTTCACATTATTAATTATTTACTTTTTCTGTTGACTGAACATGATATAGACAGGGTAAGATTTCAGACAGACTTTATTGCCTTGACATCTACTTGCCCATCTGTTGCTCATGTGAAAAAAACCTTGCACTGGGCGAATGGCAGGTGGAATTTTGAACCAACTGAATGTGCAGAATGATATCCCCTTTACCTTCATAATTAATGAACCCTTGTGCATCCTCCTGCCCCTGGAAAAGCTGGTCTACTTCTTCATCTGTAAGCCTGTCTCCTGAAAAGAGATTCAGAAATGTACCATTTTATAAAGTGTTCATAGTACAGAACATAGAGGTTAGAGCTGCACCAATGTCACTTTTTGCCGATTATGCCAATAGTGTATAACCGATTATTAAAATTGCCAATACCGATTATGTGACCGATGATTTCATTATCACAGTATATACTCGTGTATAAGCTGAATAATTTAGGAAAAAATAAAGGCCTGGAATAAGGGTGGTGGGCGCAGTCGGCTTATCCATGGACCAATGTCTAAATTTTACCGTTTTTAGGTCTTTTTGTTAACTACTGTAACGAATGTAAATCTTGGGACATGAACAATAATTTTTTCTGTGTCCCAAGACATAGGCATGATAAAAAAATAACTTTCTGTGACCCGAAAGTTATTAAACTATTATAAAGTACTATCATTGATTTAAAAGAGAAAAGTTAATATTCGTCCGCAGTATATTGACAAATTACATTCTGGTTACCTTAGTGTAATAAAATCCACAATAAAATATTGCACCGATCACATCCCGATACGAAAAACAGTACGATATTTAATGTCGGCATTAGCACATGGTTGGATAGCTGTTATTTACATGCTTCATGTTCATGTACTTAAATTGGCCTTGATTTTGGTCAGTCTCTTCCCATCTTATTGAGACTAACAAGGGGATGGTGCTATTCACATGGAAATGAAAATCTGTCAACAGTACATGTACTCTCCACAAATACTTTTGTATCAGATGATATGACAAACATTAAAGCAATTGAACACTTGTTGCAGCGAAGTTCTCCACACTAAGTTTATTCGCAAATGTTTCATTGAACTATTTTGTGGCTTCCTCCACGTCTTCAAATGTAGCAGTCTTTCGCTTCTTCCTTTGGGGAGCACAGTTACCTTCCAAGTAGTCTTTCTTTATAGACTCAGCAGCTTTCATCCTTCCTGAACTGGTGTTATTTTGAAGCAAAAAATGTCACAGACCTCTTTGTGAGATGTTCAGCCCTCAATTTCCTTAACAGCCAGATATTTAGCTTCCAGACTGTGAAACTAATTTGCGTTTTACACTGCTGTTGGTAGCCATCGTAAATGTAAATAAAGTTAAAAAGCAAAATAAACTTGTTTTAATCCCTGATCACTTTCAAAGGTCTTGGAAAAGTGTAATCACGCGTATTTGGACGTTTTTTTATATCTGGGATTCAGACAATAACGTATACAGGAGTTCTCAGTACGCATCAATGTGCTGGACGGCAAATTTAAGGGCTTGCTAGTCCTGCTTTGACCACCTGTTGAGTGGGAAAATGTGTTGATCAATTGATTATATTAGCTGTTTATAATCAGAAAATTCATGGGCTGAAAGACCCACAGATGTACATGTTGTCATTACGAGAGTACATCTGAAGAACATGACCCACAAGATAGGTGGCAAGATCAAAGACTTGACTAGCTGCAGAGTGGTGAGAAAATGTGCAATATGACTGATTTCAGAGGTAGAATGACCCATTGATGTACTTGTGTATAAGAAGAGTACATCAAATGAATAGCTTTCATTATTGTTTTCGTTTCCAACTGTAGCAATCTAAGTAGTGCTTGTGACCTCAAAATCAAGACATGTTCAGAGTTAGATAAAATGCCGTTTGCAAATTTTAACAAGAAGGGTTAAACGGCTAATTGGTGAATTATTGTAATGAAATTCAACAGAGTGTTAGAAGTTGCTAGAACTGACATTTCATGTGGAACACTATGTATGATGCCTAACTGAGTGCTGGGAATAAGACCTTATCTTGACGACAAAGTGCCTGGAATAGAACCTTATCTTAACGACAATTCACCCTCACTCTAATGGACAAACAAGGGCTACATGCCAGTGCTGTAAAGAAGTTTGAAAATTAAACTCGATGGTACCGCTGTTTCTACGCATATGGAAAAAATATAGCCATTTTAGGTATGCCCAATTTGCTTCTGGTAGGGGACTGCAACGTTTACTGGTGGTACTCTTGAACTCCTAGTTTTAAAATCCTAGCTATATCTCTGTGCATTCTTTGGAAAATGCTAGAATTGGTAAGAATTCACTTCGCTTAAGATGACACGAGAGGTCAGCTTTATAGGTCCAAACAAAAGTCAAGGTGGTTGTTTGTTTTTTTATCCGACCACGACATTAAAGCCTGGCGGTAAGATCAACTAATTGTTGAACAAAGTATGGGTTGGAACTGGCAGTGTGTCGACATAAATGATTAGAAAACAAAAGATTTGCTCAAGCTGGGATCAAGGGCTTCTGTCAATATGTACATTTATCTTTTATCTCGACATCAACATAAGCATGACAATTTGGTAGTAATAGTAGACCAAGGGACTGGAACTTTGTTTCTTTGTGTCAACATAGATGGCTTGTCGATATAAATGAGGTCAATATAAACGGGTAGGACTGTATTTAATTCTGATTTAAAATTCAAAGCTATATGAAAATGAATGTTATGACTGAATTTATATTTTGGAAATTTTTTTTTACATGGACACCGATTATTTCTGCCGATACCGATTGTTCTAATAATCGGCCCGATTATGAGTACGGACGATTAATCAGTACAGCTTTAATGGATGTCTTTGAAATTATGTCAAGAACATTTTTTTGCACCAGTTGCATACCTTGAGTTGTATTTAATGGACATTTTGAAACCTACCTCATGGATTCATATTTGACCTAAATATGATGCGAAAAACAATGCACGGAAACAGTTGTGCGTATAACTTGGTGCCCCCTTTTTGCAAAATTAAAAAGGGACAAGCAAGCATAATAATAATAATAATAATAATAATAATAATAATTATAATAATGAGGACTTTGTATAACGCCTAATCTTTTGATGCTCTAAGCACATTAAAACATATATGATACGAATCCAAGAAACAAAACACCATGAAATTAGAAAACATAAAAAATGCTATAAATATTTAAGGCAAGAAAACATTATTAGGTCTTTAAGTTTGTTCTTGCTGTCGAAAAAGGCAAGTTTTAAGAGCACTCTTGAAAGGGATCACTGTCTTTGTGTGCAATTTCAATGGGCAATTCATTCCATGTTGCTGGGCCCTGTTGTGCAAAAGAACATTGTCCATATGACTTCATTTTCACAGTGGGAATAATGAGTATATGATTGTCATAAGAGGAGCGCAAGTATCTTACTGTTGTGTACACTTGGGTGAGGCCAGATAGGTATGTTGGACTGAAGCCCGTCAGTGAAACGTAGCATAGAGAACAAATTTGTGTTTGATTCTGGATTGAATGGATAGCCTGCGTAGGTTACAGACCAGCTGGGAGGTATGCTCTGATCGTGGTACTTCAAGAATGATAAGGTTTGTCAAAAAAATTCTGTTTACAGTCAGAAGAAGAGGTATCTTTGCTTTGAAGCAAGCACTGTATCATGCTAAAATAATGGCAGTGAATTAAATGTTGGAACACAACGTGGGCAACAAAACCTAATTGAACTGGATCTAAATGAAGTTTTATCAGAGATTAATATACACACCTATAATATTCTGCTTTGGTTTATGAAGGCACCCTTTTGATAAGTATTTCTTGGCTAAAGAGAAGATTTAAAGTTTGAAACTTATTCCATGAGCTTTTCTGAGAGAATAAATATGAATGTAAGTAACAAATAAGTGTCCCACTTATTTCCAACAAACAAAAATCATGTGTGATGAATATTTTGTATGACATACTACCTTCAAATTTCTCAATATCCATCAAAGACTGGGATTTTAGGAAATGTCTCCACAATTTGGCAATGAAACATTAAGAACCAGGGTTAGTAGCAAATTTCTTTCAGAAATTTCAAGGGTTTTCAGGTGCATTATTACATTAATTTTAAAGATTACAGAAATGAAAAATAAATAAGTTAATACTAACTATACTTAATACGAGAAATATTTCTTGCTTAAAAGGACAGTCAAGAATATGATCACTGATTTCATTCTAATTATACTACACATACCACGTCTGTACAGTCACTGAATAATGTTTATTTTACAGTCTACACTACACTATTTACAAAGTCCACAATATTTTAAAGTAAATTTTTATTATCTTGTTGCTTGTTATCAACCTGGTTTTCAAGCCATTATGCGAGACACAGGAGCCTGACGTTTTAACAATACGTACTGCGAAATCTCTGACAACATGAATCCCCTTAACGGTAATATAAATATTATTATTTATCGGTAATAAAAATTATTAATATTACAGACAAGGGGAATTCATGTTGTCAGAGATTTCGCCGTACTTTATTAATAAGCGTCAGACTCCTGTGACGTCAGATTGGTGTTTTTTTTCCCCCCAGCTGCATGGGATCATAAAGCACTCTCTTTCATAGCAAGCAAATCAACATCTTTCTGACATAATTTGCATAGCTGTCTGAGAAAGATCACATTATCCAGAATTTTTTATTTTTTTCGTCTAGCCACCGAAGTTGGAATCAGCAGCACCCCTTCCCCATTTCAACGCGTACAATGATCCAAATTTAAACTGCGACTACATCCGGGCTTCAAATAACCAGAAGTTCAAAACGTACTACTGCGCAGTGGCGTGTTGTGGAAATTTCTGATCTGGAACAAATGTTGTGAGAGATCGGGTTTATTTTTTTTAATTAAAATTTTTATATATAGTTTTCTTCTTATTTTATACTGAAATCCATAAAACAATTTTTTTTTATCAATGCAACAAAATCAAAGCTTTTCAAGGTACCCAGACAATATTTTGAATTTTCAAGGCCTTGAGGGAAAATTCATTTTTCAAAGATTTTTAAGGTTTAAAAGGCCTGCTACGGACCCTGAAGAAGATTCTATAAAAATAGAGATAAATAACTGTATTGACCATGCACATTTTTTAATAAGGATTGCCGTGCAGGACAAGGCATTCGCCCAGATTTTTGCGAGCGTAATTTGCCAAGAATTATAAGCCAATACAAACCCAATGTTGTCAGAATGTGCCTAAATTCTGCTGAAGAGATGATGCCATTTTGGTCCTTGTCAAACATGCGTAGCCCCTCACTGTAATCTTCATATGTAGCGTGGTCACGGTTACGACTGATGGTTTGAAGAATAGGTAGGAAAATCTCAAGGGAAATCCTGGCTTCTGTCAAAATAAAATAAGAATAGGTAGGAAAATCTCATGGGAAATCCTGGCTTCTGTCAAAATAAAATAGGAATAGGTAGAAAAATCTCAAGGGAACTTCTGGCTTCTGTCAAAATAAAATAAGAATAGGTAGAAAAATCTAAAGGGAAATCCTGGCTTCTGTCAAAATAAAATAGGAATAGGTAGGAAAATCTCAAGGGAAATCCTGGCTTCTGTCAAAATAAAATAAGAATAGGTAGGAAAATCTCAAGGGAAATCCTGGCTTCTGTCAAAATAAAATAGCCAATATAACAATTTGACACTAGTGTCACCAAAATTGCAAATGGTGATCTAACTTTTGAGACCATAGTTTTCAATTGTCAATAAGTTTGACAACTGAAATTATTGAGGCCAATCCAGCAGTATACTGATTTTCACCCTGCAAAGTGACTGATGACAGTAAGTATAAAGGTATGTTCACCCTGCAAAGTGACTGATGATAACAAGCATAAAGATTTTTACATTGCAAAGTGACTGATGACAGTAAGTATAAAGGTATGTTCACCCTGCAAAGTGACTGATGATAACATTTTTTTAACAAGCATAAAGATTTTTACATTGCAAAGTGACTGATGGCAGTAAGTATAAAGGCATGTTTACCATGCAAAATGACTGATGACTGTGATCATAAAGTATGTTCACCCTGCAAAGTGACTAATGACAGCAACCATACAGTATGTTAAGTTGTTTACCCTTCAAATTAAATGATGACAAGGTACTTTCAATCATGATGACTGTTAGTGTAAAAGTATTTTCAAAAGCTGTATTTTAAATAACACTCATCTTAAATCTCACATCTTAGCATATCTATCTATATCTCTCCCACTCTCTAACCACTTTGGTGACCTAAGTGGTCGCTGTATAACTGAAAAACAAACAAGTTGAACACTAAAGTTAATTTGGGAATTACTTAGTTGAAAATTTGCATGTCAAATGAGCATCACTTAACATTGTTTACATCACATTCATAATTTTAGTCGCTACTGATTTTGTCTGAAATCATGATTGCACCATTTGATTACATTACCAATGAAGGAAAATTAAGGCTAAAAAGCATCAGAAATCAATAATTAAAATTACCACTCCAAATGTAACTGATTATACTAGATTATGATTACATGTGTAATCCAACTTAAGCCTTGCCCCAGTTAAGACAAGGGCCTTTCTCGTTTTCACCGGTGTGTATGAAAATCCTGGTACAATAATGGATATTACAAAAGTAACATAAAAAAGTGATGTTACAAACCTGGGTTATTAGCATAGCCACACTTTTTCACCTCAGCCTCTGTGGGATTCTGTCCGAGAGACCTAAGAACATCTCCCAGTTGAGAAGCTGCAATTTTGCCATCCCCACGATTATCAAACAGATTAAATACTTCTGTGATATCTGAAACAGATCATTGGATTTAATTAATTTATCGATTTTAACTTGAAGCTAACACTGCGAATACAATGCGTGAACAAATTACACATACTAACTTTCACCCTCCGGAAAAAAACGCCCAAATAAAAAAAATAAAATGTAAATAAATCATGTATGGTACTTTCATTTAACTCATTCAGCCCCAAGACACTTACCATATACACTGTTGCTGAGCCCCAGCAACACCAAGCTCTGTCTAGCTTCTTGTGCCCCAGAGTGTTTTACCTATTTGGAAAATTCTGTAAACATCATGCACATGCATTCATACTTACCTTATTTTCTTTACTTACATCCGACAGTAATCCATGAAATTTTCACTAATTAATCCAAATGAATTTGTCAATACAGTGATGTATTTTTTTTCTCCATTTGTCCAAGTCTTTCACAATTTATTTATACACTATTTACAAAACTATGCACAACATTGTTAGGAATTTCACATCAGCCCTTGATTCCATTAAAATAAACCAGGAAATTTTAAAATATGATATGGTTTGAAACACGTTATACATAAATTAACCTGACATTGTTCACATCCATGTACTGGTTCAGATCGAACTGTGTTCAATGAACACATTTTGCAGGTTTTTTTCTTTGGCATGACCACTGGCCAATGTTTACTACTGGTATTCTGAATTGGGGTATGAACTTCTATTTCCCTTTTCCTTTCACCTACAAATCCTCCAAGTAGTTGATGCGCAAGATTCATTCTAAACTCCACCTGGGTTCGAGCTCTTTCCTTGTTGTTTCTGGTGACAATACCATGGTTTTTTTTATTCTTTCATCAGCAAATATGAATTTACAACTGAAATGTCAAACAGGAAAAAAAAAACAAATACTTCCACCATTTCAGGGACTTTCTGCCAGTACTGTATGTAGCTCGCATTTGATATGCAATATCTACTCCATTCATATACATGTTGTACAGTTTGACTGGGAGTGGACATGGGATATCCTTGAGTGATCCATCCTTTTGTTTACGGCTAACAGATGTTGCCTCACCGTCACAGTTGGTACAAAGCAAAGTAATATTTTTCTTGTCACGCCAACTTGTGACCCTCATGATGCCTTTCTGTTTACTTACGCTTTGGCCCTGCTCTTTCAGCTTCACTTTTTGCAATCCAGATGGCAGACCTTTTCTATTTGAATGAACTGTTCTGCAGCCATATGTAACTTTTCCTGAAGATGAAGATATAGTTCTGGAGATGTGAAAAAGCTGTCGGTGTAGACATGGTGTCCACAATGAAACAAATTTTCCATCAAATCGACAAGAACCCTTTTACCAAGATTCATTTCAGGATTGTTGTCAGTCCTTCCAGTATATACCTGAAAATCCCCAACATATCCGTTGTGAGGATCCACTCGAATCCAAACTTTGATGCCTCTTTTGGTTGGCTTTAAAGGCATGTACTGTTTAAATCCTAGTCACCCTGAAAAACCAATCATGGCTTCATCAATGGATACTTCACAATGTGGGTTATATTCTTTGATGCATGTTTGACGAATGTGCTCTAATATTGGTCTAACATGGGCCAGTTTATCATGACCAGGTGTCCTTCGAGGTGGGTTGTTGCTGGTGTCAGTAACATGGAAATATTTTTGTAGATTTTCAAATCTCGTACGATTAAATTTTATTTCAATGCAGGAAGGATGGAAAAGTTTGTCCTTATACCAATACATATCTTGAGCTGGTGCTGGAAGGATTTCCATAACAACATGAGCGCCAATCAAAGCTTTTATCTCGTCTGGTGATGTTGGATACCACGTTTTGTTCAGTGATACCAAAATACATTTTTGTGCATATGCATTAGTTTCATTTGCAATATCTGTATACAGTTCTTCTGGAAATAATAAATGAAAAAAATCTATTTCTCTTTTTTCCTTGTCGATGTTAGTTGTAGGTCCGGGATTTTGGTCCACTAAAATGATTATTTTAACAGGCCGAAGATGATCACTCCAATCTGCTAAATTGGCAGAGACGCTATCATTTTCGCTATTCGCATCCTCGTCTTCGGACGATTCGGTCTTGGAAATTTCAATGTCCGATTCTAATTCTCGCAAATTATCCAATTGGCAAACATATCTTTCCTCAGCTTCATCAATATTAACTTGATCAATCCCTAGAAACTCCTCATTTTCGCTCTCATCGCCATAAAAAATCACTCGTACTTCCGCCATCATTGCCATGTTTTCACGAAGTGAACACATGATTGGAAACTGCTCTCAATTTCAAGCGTTTGAATCCTAAACAATTCAAACTTTAAATTCAAATTTGTACGAAGGAAAGTAAATTCATTTCTGATTGGTTACAAGTGGGTCTGATTCTTGGGAAAATCACGTTTGTAACCAATCAGAGACTTTCTCATGACCACCTTTCGGAACGTGTATTTGCGGGACCGGTCATTGAATGCAGCTTTGAAACTTCACGTAATAGTGGTATCGGCCGTTGAATGCAGAAACTGGATTACGCTCTGAGGCGGCATTGGGGCCGAATGAGTTAAATATATTAAAAGCTATGAGACTTGAAAATAAGGCAATATCAATTGTACTAAACTGTAGACTCTACTTCATCAATGAATTCCACTGTATTTAAACAAATATTAAATGACTCAACCATAGGTATTCTTGTAACAAAGTTAATTTTTATCAGGACACCCAAAACATTAAAGTTGAATGTACCATATAATTTGAAAGCCAAGTCAAAGTTGAAATTGGAAATAATTATATGTAAAATTGAAAATTTGTAAAGCTTTGCGCTTACCACTCATTTGCTCTTCCGTAAACTGTGACTGAAAAATAAAAGAAAACTTGTGCCATTTTTCCACAGCCTTTTTATATGATGACACTGTCACGACTGTTTACATATGTAGTACACCAACGAAAGAACATTTCCTGTTATATAGTGTAGTGCAGTACACCAATCGAAAGAACATTACCTGTTATATCAAAGCATGCAACAAAACCAGTTAAAACATGATCATCCTGCTTGCTTGATTGTACCTAAATGTTGAAATATACATTATCACCGAATCTTCTGTTAAGATTTTCGCATAAGTTATACAATAATCTTCAATGGAAGTTTGATTGACAAGGTATAAAATAAAGTGAATAAACACCATTTACAGGCATGTGTTGTCAAGTTCTCCACAATAACATCTGTAGCTGCAAAACGTGACTTTTAATGCGTACATTAGCTACGTTAATTGCACTATCAATGTTCTCTGCCACCAGTAATGTCAGAAAAGGAAAGGCTGGAGAACAATTTGTTGGTCTTATTTCATTCTGATATGGCTTGATGTAAAGTTGTTAACTTAGCGTGAACTGCTAATATGCAGGCAACTATATGCCGCTACTGCACAATGCCATTCCACCTATGGCTCTGGCCCGACACCCCAATATAAATATCAAAGAAAATTAGGGTGGGATGGGTCATAAGTAACTTAGTAACTAAAACTATTTAGGAAGATGATTATAATCCTCTTTACATTTTGTAAAATGATAACTATAACAGCAATTACATTTGTTAAAACTCTTAAAATACATATAAAGATTTTGTTAAGAACAACACCCTATGGCATTACACGTACCCCACCCACTATGAATTTACTATAATGAACTTAAGTGCATGCCCAAATATTAATTGATGGAGAGTTAAAAAGTGAAACAAATATGTGCCGCAAATACTAAAGTTAACTTACCATTTTGGAGACTGGATTACAAAGAAAATTTAACACAAAGAAATAGCGATAAAAGGTTGACAGGTGAGTTTTAAATTCTTTTGATGTTTGTGCAATGAATAACTCTTCCGCTCCGGAAACTAGGAGAACTATGGGTAGAAATATTTTATTTCCGCATAGTTGGGCTGTACACTATAGTCTATTTCAAATATTTTCTTGTTGTTTTCTTCTTTGCATCATCATCATTTTCTTCTTCTTCTTCTTCTTCTTCTTCTTCTTCTTCTTCTTCTTATTATTATTATTATTATTATTTTCCCGTGAACATTAATTGTAGACGATGTTAGAACTGACAAAGCATAAATAATTTTCACAATATAGAATTTGGAATTCCAAGATGTGGAACGCAATTTTTTCAGAAATGACCTTTTCTATGTTGGAACCCAGCATATACCACATATGACTAAGTCAATATCATGAACATTTACTGTGCTATATCAAAACAGAATAAATAAATGCAAAGTGTATTCGTTGTATTTATTCTCTCAGGTTTCTTATTCACTTTGTATTGACTAAATATATATATATATATATACTTGTACCATCCGCAGGTCATAGATAACGACATTTTTATTATAAAACGAAGTGTCTGATCTTAACCAATAACAAATTCTTTCGATATTGTTTACTTATTCAGAACATAATTAAACAATCAAAAATATGTTAAAGCTCTTCTTCCCGATAGCAGGCACCGCCTTATATAGTCTGCAGTGATAGATGTCCAAATATCAGGCATCGTGTTCACTATACCTTTAATAGGGCCTGAAATACGGTAATCTATGTCCAGATAGCAGGCACCTCGTTCGCTAATCCTTAATATGGTCTGTAGTAGTCTATGTCCAGATAGCAGGCACCTCGTTCGCTAATCCTGAATATGGTCTGTAGTAGTCTATGTCCAAATAGCAGGCACCTACTTCACTGGATCGTGAGATAGTCTGTAGTGATCAATATCCAAATATTATACACCTCCTTCACTATATCTTAATATGGTCTGTATCGCTATTAAAACACGGCAGTCTACTGGTGAAAAACTATGTTCCTAAACGTTAATCAGAGATTTTTATTTGAAAACTGAGATTTCCAAAAATGATACCAAAGATTGTATAATCGCTATGGAAGCAAGATACACATTCGAAAAGCTGAAAATACAGATACTGATCATAAATGATAGTGTGTGTGCGTGTGTGTTGGTTGCGGGGGGGGGGGGGGTGATGCATTGTGTCCAAAGCACCATGAAATAGTTTGACTTATCATAGCAATCATGGAGATCAACATACAATTTGTTTCATGAAATGTCCATAAAATTCATGAGAGGATTTAAGATTATCAGAAAAGTGACAGAAAAGGTGCACGTCAAATATCTGAAACGATAGAGTCTCGTATTAGTCTGATCAGCTTAAATTATCACGAAGACGGTAAAACCAGGTATCTTGACAGAACAATCAGACATATTGTCTTGCTGAGGTCATTCAGGAAAGATATTTAGCTGGAAGGACTTTGTCTGTAAAAACTATTGAATATTTTGTGAATGATGTCACATAGAAATATCCTTCTTTCTGTTATACTGATGTTTAATATTTATTCTCTTTGGTCCGCCATTCTGACTATCCTAAAATTAATAACACGATTTTGCAATAATCATTGAACCTACAGAAAAAAATATACATGAAATAGGCTAAATATCGATTGTATATTCAATATGGCTGCTACCATGGAACATGTCAACACAACTCGAGAACGGATGGTCATAGCATCATCGTTTTCACCAAATTGTATCTTGTATCATTCATTCCTGAAATTTATTTTTAACAGTAGAGTGCTAGCCTCTTTAAGTGATGCTTGTTAACGTAGTCAAAAACAAAGTGCCAAAGAAAGCAGACTCATGATGATTACTGTCATGAATTCAAAAGGTTTCTGTCTCAAGACATACTTTTTTTTACACACCTTGTCAGGAAAACTGTTTTTAACTGCGACAATGTCCTACATATTTTAAAATAAATACAAATTATCTTTAATACACATTCGGTACAGCCCACATGCCTTTTTATTTTTTTAAAAATAAATTATTTAGGAATTTATACATTTTTAATGTTAATGTTACTGAGTTTGCGGGATGGCTGGTTGCCAGATCAAATGTCAAACGTGTCGTCCAGAGAGAAACGCCACATTGAAATTGAATTTTCACTAGAAGACTTCATTGTTGATTCTACATCCAAATAGTGCCCATTGGATATCCATTATGGTTCCTATAGCTGCCATCATGAAAATGTTTAAGCTACTCAACCTGAATCGGTGGTCATATCAACACGGACTTTTCAAGGCAATAAGTATGACATCTTGTTCTTAAATGATAATGGTACCGATCTGATGTTAAATATGGCCATATAGAATTTAGAATATCTTGTTTTTGCTATTCCTTCTGAACGGAAAGATGTATCAACGCAAGTTTGATAGAAATAGTGAGCTGCTATAAAGTCACAGAAATGTAGTCCTCATCTCTGTACGCATTTAAAAAAAGTGATACGTTAATAAATTTAATGCAAATCGGTTAGGATTATGAATGAAAATCCATTTTTATAATTCATAATTTTCTTATCTCAAATTTGTCTCCTTTGTTCTTCAACGATTTTGCTTTTGATAAGTCTACATTTATCAATTTGTTCGGACCTATGTTTATCAGCTTTATTGTTGATTCTTTGGTCAGTTAGAAACCATACAAAAACATTACCTTGTATAAAAGAACATAAAACTATATTTTTATTTTACTAAATGGGTGTAATTAATTGATCCGGCCATAAAATCTGCAATCCTTATTCAGAATCTGACCATACTCAGACATTTAACACAGTTTATATCGCACCAAATACATTGTTGCATTTAAACAAATGACCTGCCCCTAACATTTGGAAACATTTTTAACTGTCTCTATTTCGCATATAATGATTATCGCCATCGCTGTAATCGTCATCATCCTGATTATCACCATTATCTTCTTCCTGTAACGGCATTTTACCTCAGTTGCATCATAACTAACGAACCTGTCTGTATCAATGTGGTTCGTGAAACACAAACGTGAATTCTTTTCGTCATGAGAGAGAGAGAGAGAGAGAGAGAGAGAGAGAGAGAGAGAGAGAGAGAGAGAGAGAGAGAGAGAGAGAATTCAAAATCAGTGTATTTCGAATTCAAATTATCATTCTTACTTGTATTTCCATTTTTACATCTTTGATCACATGAGACCCTCCGGCATTAAATTATAAATATCTATAACTCTCAAAGCATGTACATACGATTGCGGGTGTGTGCAATCTCTCTCTCTCTCTCTCTCTCTCTCTCTCTCTCTCTCTCTCTCTCTCTCTCTCTCTTTCTCTCATAAACTGAAAACATTCAAATTCGCAAATTATATTTGGTTGCAAGTGCCTTCGGTTTCGAATGGTTTAGTATATTAATATTTGATCAAGATTGGATCAAAAGGTATTTTGTTTTGAGGTGTTTAATATATATTAAACCATCAAAACGAAAAATCATTTGAATAAAATTTAATTATGGTTTGGTTGCGCAACAGAGAGAGAGAGAGAGAGAGAGAGAGAGAGAGAGAGAGAGAGAGAGAGAGGTCACTGCTACACAGTAGTGTCCACCTCTTTTGCTGGATCTTAAGAACTAACGTCTAAGCATATACTACTTTTTTGGAGGGGAGTGATTTGCATTTGTGTGTCTAAAAAGGATGGTATACCCTAAATCCACCAGAAGACACGTCTTACATTGTAGGACCACTGTAGTGTTGAAGCAATATATTACTATAGTACTAATATATTAATGCGTTGGAACGGGTGGGTGGGTGTAAAAGACTTCCATCCCATCCCCAAACTACATAAACGAAGTCACTTGTCACTCTCAATTTTACTATCGCCGTGTTCTTGCATAGGTACATTGGATATTGTGCACACGAAACAATAACAACATGTCTTACTTTGTAGGACTAACTGTCAGTTCAGATTTGGGCTTCGGTTCCTGTTCAAGGAGAGTCAAGTCGATGACTGCATTGTATGACTAGACAATATTAAGGAAAGCCTTGATAGAACACAGTACCTCCTAGAACAAGAAGGAGTTCTATTTGTGCCAGAGCTTTGAGCGTTTGAATCTTAATGCGCCACGATATAAAACTTGGATAAACATGTATTAGGTTCTGACAAGGATTACTACGAACAAGTTGAGTGCTCTGAAGGATTTACTGTTATAGGTCGATAGTAGATTGATTTATTTTAACAACCATATACAAAGGTGGATCAAAATAAATGTAGTAATTGTTAATGAGTGGCCAATTATTTGACAGCAGGAGGCTCAGAACTCCAACTCAGATAGTGCCAAGTGGAGAACCACTTGCTACAGTTATTACCAAAACCTAATACAAGTTAATGTGGCGTGCCCTTTCAAGGGTTTACTGCAAGTGTACTGACTTGTCTGTTTCAATGCTGCATGTATTATCATATTGAAAATATACAGGCAAATCATGAATCTTTTTCTAATTTCGTTTATTACTGATAATAAGTAGAACTAAACTTTATCCTTGCAATAAGGAAGAAAGATATTCCTATGATTTTAATATCATGACTTATTGTCAAATGTTTTGGGATGCTCCCATGTTGGCTTATCATATATCTCCCACTTAACTTAATGATATATTGCTTTCCTTTGTTTGTGTTTTCAGTATCTTCTCCTCCTCAAACCAATCGGCTGAAATTAAAAAAAAATAGGTTTGTGTTATGGCTGATCTGTCTGGTGCCACGATAATGTGACTGGATGGGACATACTGTGGCAAGGGAAATATGCAGACTTTACATTGCTAAAAAGACTTTGATTTAAGAGGAGATGCAAGTTGGGTTAGAACAACTGTTTCTTAGATTTTTTTAATATGCACGGGAGATTAGAAAATGGTCGGTAGTTCTTTAAATCGTTATTGTCGAGAGTTGGTTTCTTCAGCAGAGGCTTTACAATGGCAGTTTTGAAAAATGACGGGAATTCCTCGGTTGAGAGAGATTCATAACATCAGTTAGTGAAAGCACTCATAATACTAGTGCTTCAGTTGACTTTTTGCAATCAAAAAATATAATACTCTTTGACTTATTAATATATTTGGCCAACTTGATTGACTTCTTACAATTATTTACCAATGTAATGTTTTGTGTTGTAATTATTTCGTGTTTGGAGAGTTATATTCGAGATCATTACGTTGTTTTCATTTTTCCATTCTGCTTTTATGCGAATAGTATAAAATGACTAAGGTGTTAATCAATAATTTTACTGTTGAACAAAAGACAAGAAACATATATAGCTAAATGTTTCCAGCTACCAGAAATGGATCACACCTAACGCCCTTACCCCCGCTGTAAAATTTAATGGACTGAATGGACAACGTAGATCTCTGAGGCTGTAGATATCACTGTGGCGTACCTGTAGCTGAGCTAAGAAATAAAGGAATTTTCCCGGTAGGGATGCGACGTGTAATTTTCACTGGATCTACGTGTTCATCTAACTTAATGACTTTGTTTATCTTATGACTCGCGCGTTTCAATCGATATCCACTGGGTACAACCATCTTTGATTTGATGTTGGTAGATTGCAAAGGTAAATTAATAACACACACACACACACACACACACAAATACACACACACACACACACGCGCGCGCGCGCGCGCGCGCGTGCTTGTGCGTACACATATAGAATTTTTAATTTTCTATTTTGAACAATGGTCATTGTTTTATCACGACGTATATTATGGAAGAAGCACTGTGTAAACAAGAGTTGTACCCGCACCCTCAGATCTCAAATGAAAAAACTAACTGAAGCAAGAATTCACTTCCCTGATATCACAATACTGACATACATATACTTAAATAATACTGTTTGCAATGTGTTTATGTAAAGATTATACCACACTTAATATTGCACATATAGAGAAAGAATCGATAAACGTATTGCACGTTACCTCATCGTATAAAAATTCGTCTCTCTCCTTTAATGTTGCAGCTCTAGTATGAATCAAGTTGCTTATCATTTCTTTGTTCTCTGATTTAATTGTAATTAACTCGAAAATGTTTGTTATTGCTTTATACCGAGCTCAATACAGCGTATAATAAATTAAACACGGAGACATACAGTTGCATTAAACAATTTATGGTACATTCACGTTACCTTGTTAGACTTGTCATAGGTAACTCTTAGTGCATGGTGAGCTTGATATTATGGGTTATGTTAACAAATCCATCTAAATTCGTGTAAACGTGAGTGAGGTATCCCTGATGGCTTACCTGGGTACCCAGTAGGTTGTACACGGTATATTTCTATCACCTGTTCTAAAGAGTGAGCCATCCTTTCGAAAACGGATACGCTAAATAACGGTTTGGAGTTACCAATCAAGATTAAGGTACTTTTCCATATTTAGGGATAAATAATGCATAAAAATTGCCATATTGGACACCAAATTCAGCATTTCATTTTATTTCTATTCGTGTGCGGTTGGAAACTAACAGCTATAAGAGGTAAGTGTTCTAGAATCTAGTTGAAGATAAGAACAGTAATAGTTGCAATTAGCACCGCTGTTTGTCCCCCGCCCATAGTTCCAGTGGTAAACTATGATATGATTAGTAATGCTTTTGATCAAATATTGACTTTCAAAATACTTATAGCAACCAACTAAAGATTTCGACTTATTTCAAATGTGGCAAATCAGTCTTAATGCACTGGTATTAATGATTAGTTTGGATTTCATCAGTTCTCTCCTGTTTTTACATGTTACATGTATATATTTATGCATATTGTGTGTTGAATGGTGACTTGTGTGTGTGTGTATGTGTGTGTGTGTGTGTGTGTGTGTGTATGTGCATGAGAGCGTGTTTGTGTATATGTGCATGTCGCTACGGTGTCTAAAGCGTGGCAGCTTATAATCGTGTCTAGCACTGGGGCATCATGCCGCAGACATGTAGCATGTTGTCCCATCCAGTTACATTATCCTAACACCAGGTCGACCAGTTCTAATACTAACATCTTAATGCTGAGCGCCATGCGATGCAGCTGTTAGTACCATTTTTGCATGACTTGATATGACTAGTCCGGGGTTCAAACCCTCAACCTTTCGCTGTCTAGTAGTACGCTCTAACCACCTAGGCCACTGGAGCGGTCTGAGAGAGAGAGAGAGAGAGAGAGAGAGAGAGAGAGAGAGAGAGAGAGAGAGAGAGAGAGAGAGAGAGAGAGAGAGCATCATTTCGCTGATTGGACACCCTTTGTTTTTTTTTTAACAGCAACTAGTGAGTTTTATCTTTTTATACTGATTCACAATAACATAAATCGGATCATTTTGTTTTATATATATATATATATATATATATATATATATATATATATATATATATATATATATATATATATATATATATATATATATAAACAGAATATAATTATTTCTCATTGGCTGTTGGGTTCCTAGAATAATCAGATTATTTGCCATTGAATGCAGTAGATCACGTGAACAGGAATTGTGAAATATTATATTGAGTAGTAATATCGGTCACGCATGAGATAATATGACATACAGTTGTAATATCGGTCACGCATGAGATAATATGACATACAGTTGTAATATACTCTTAAAGGTGAAAAAAGAAGATAACCGAACAATGAAATTTATTCTTTTTTTTAATTCATTTCTATTTCCGATTCTCTTTCCATATGTTTAAATCTGTCTGCCGATGTGTTAATGTTGTGTTCAATTTGAGAGGATACATTGGTTAGGATTATTATTTTGAATTACAGAGTGTTCATTGGACTAAATACATCTTTCTGGGGTAATGTGAATTATTAAGGGGATTTCAGGGCAATGCGATTGTCATACGTACATTCCAGGATCGGAAAAGAAGTCAGAATTTACGATTCATAATACTAATAAGTTTCTCTTACTATTTATTGGTACAACAACTGAAAAGTCACATCTTAATTCTAAATTGTCTTCAGCCAGCTGACGCACGTTTTTCATGTAGAGATTTGGCATACCTAATAATATTTCGTTTGAATCGACATAAATTATTAAATGCTTCACTGATATATATATATATATATATATATATATATATATATATATATATATATATATATATATATATATACATATATATATAAATTCAAAGGAATTAACAGCAAAAGGATGTTCCATTTCGCTAACATACAAAAAGTCATTTTAATTTGTTGCACAAGAAAAACTATATATTCCTTTGTTAATTAGCCTAGGCTTTAGAGGGACGTGTGATGCAATCGGACAATCCTTTACTTCTACTGATAAATAGCGTTAAGCTTATAGACTGCATTATTAAGTGTATTGCGTTCTGTTTATGTTTTGTTATCAATGTTTGGGTGTGTTATTTACGTGCTTTTCTCTCTAATGGAGTGGTGTTATGAAGGAACATAGCTCCTCAACAGAGTTGTCTCATTTAAGACGTAACTTCCCCCTAAGAATGTCGGAATCACTTTGTTAATTTTAATGTTGTCATATCTTGATTCAAGTTGTTATGTAACACAAACTAAGATATCACAACCTTGAAACATTGCCCGTAACTACTAACTTTAATACATTAGGGATAAATGTTACTGTATTGGAGTTTACCGGGATAAGCTGGGACCAGGCCTGGGAGGAATGTTTTATGAGAAACGTCCAGTTACCGAACGCTTCCTTGGACCTCACGGTAGAACCGTTGCCGGAAGCATACAACACGACACCAGTCTGGGTAGATGTGTCCTACGTAAATAAGACACAATCTTTCAGTAAGTACTGAGGATAGAACTAATGAATATAATACATAAAATGGATATAATGATAGCATTCATTCATCGCACAGTAGATGACTTGAAAGAACATAAACGTAAGTTTACTTGCTTTTTCGTCTTGTTTTTTTGTTGTTGTACTGTTTCTGTTTTGCTTTAGACGTAAGAAGTACAAATCTACAAAGACAATTATTACATGCTGAAAAGAAGTGTGTGTATATATTGTATATATATTCACACACACACCATACAATATACTTATGGCATTATTTTGAGACTACATGTAATCACTTTGTTTATTGTATACGTATCGTGCTCCTCTATACATTACACCATACAATATACTTGTGACATTATTTTGAAACAACACATAATTACTTTGTATATCGAATTCGTATCGTTCTCGTATATTCAGTACATCATACAATATACTTGTGACATTAGTTTGAGACACTAATAGGTATTCTGTTCAAAGCAGTGGTTGTGACTGCCCTATCTATCGAAAATGAGATTTCTAAATCCTAATTACTAACTGTTATGTGACTATATTTTTTCAATAAATGTGTACAGAGTGGTCCGTCAAAATGACTGTTATACAAACGTATTGTCTTATTTTCACACCTATGATGTTTGATATCATGCATTTATCTCTCTTACATTTTTTACAGGTTCTCTCCAAGAAACATCGCAGAAAATATTTAAATGTATGGCTGTGTCGAGCATGGACGGTGAATTTCTTTATCGATTGGACAACTGTTCTGCTCTGAATAGATTTCTTTGTGGAAATCGTAAGGAAGTTCTTTGCAATCAAGTAGAATTTTGTTACGTGTCTATCCTTTATTTATTATCTTTCTTTTTTCAGTCCCGTTACATGTTCCCTTTCTTTGTTGATACTCTATAGCTCTTTTCATCATCATCATCATCATCATCATCATCATCATCATCATCATCTTCTTCTTCTTCTTCTTCTGCTTCTTCTTCTTCTTCTTCTTCTTCTTCTTCTTCTTATTATTATTATTATTATTATTATTATTATTATTATTAACATTATTATTAATATTATTTGTTCATCATTGCTTGAATATTTTTATTATTATTATGATGATGATTCAGATGATGATGATGATGATGATTACTATTATTATTATTATTATTATTATTATTATTATTATTATTATTATTATTATTATTATTAAGATTGATTAGGTAACCGATTAATTGTATTTCAAAAGCTCCGACAGCAGAATTGTATCCTAGCAACCTTTACACTTGGATTGGCGCCCAGGAACAATGCCGTCTTCAACACAATCAGATTTCCAACATGGCGAAGCCTGAAGCAGAGACAAATATGGTGCGGGGAGCATGGTATTGGGTGTTTGATGTCCGGAAGATGACTTTTCAGCCGGATCATGGTAATTTTTTCCTGGCAAATAATCCTCTTAATAATCCGATAATCTTTATTTTCAAAGAATTAAAATGCAATATACACCAATGCATGTCAAATACGCGTAGCATACGTTTTTTTAATACATAGAAACATAGCTGTCCGTTGACATTTTTCATTTAATTACTGATGACATTATCTAAAATTATATATATAATTTCAGCTTCAGAGAAAGACGGATGTGGTTATGTACAAGATGGAAAACTTAAATTCACAAACTGTTCTGATCGAGTGCAAACCACGCTGTGTATTGGAGGTGAGTTACCTCATTACATTTTTCGTATCATTTTACACAGACTCTAGGTTTATTAGATTTATCAAATTCACGTTGCAAAGGAAAAAAACAAATATGAAAAAAGAAAAAAAAAACAAGAAAGAAAATACCTGAAAGAAAATAGGACAGTTTTCTATATTTTTTTAAAATATAGATTGCGGAGATTTGTTTGTTTGTTTGCTTGAATTTTAACGGCGCACCAGCATTTTTAGGCTATTTTGAACCATACAATAGGTTAGGTGTTTAAAAATAAGAAAGGTTTAACATCGACCAGCGATATGAAAAACCATAATATTTAAATATAAAATGGTAAGATTTTGGTGACAGGAAAATATGAAGCTTCCCAATCAACGGGAGATGTAAATGGTGTATGTTGATGATAAGATGTTGTAAATAAGAGGTGATATTTGCATTAGATAAAATATTCTAGGTGATGGCATACAAGTTATAGTTTAAAATAGAGATTTACTTCCTTTAGGAAATCTAAAATACAAGTGATTTGTATTGTATCAAAAAGTTCCTTCATGTCATGTACTTTATAGTATTTTAGCACGCGTAGGTTGCAGGTCGGAACACTCGGTCATAAAGTGTTTAACAGTGAATGGCTCATTGCAAGAAACGCACTCTGGTGAATCTTCACATTTTAGTATGTGGGAGTGGGTAATATGACCGATTCTGATTCTTGCAATGACAACCTCCTCCCTACGGATAGTTCTGTAGGAAGGAATGCATTCTCCCAGGGTTGGTTTGATGGCATGAAGTTTGTTATTGACTGCATCATCCCATGACGCTTGCCACTTTTGACGTAGGTACTTTTTGATACAAGGTTTAAAATCAGTAAACGGTAATTTAAAATCCGATGGTTCTTGGGATAGAGCCATCTTAGCAGCCCGGTCTGCTTCTTCATTACCTCTAATACCAATATGGCTAGGTAGCCAACAGTATACTATATTGTAGGAGTTACTAAGTTCCGAGTTTTTGAAGAGGATATCGACTAGTAATGGATTATCCAGTTTTCTATGGTGTAGCGACTGAAGTATTGACATCGAGTCACAGAAAATAATGTTTTTTAAAATGCGTTTTTGTTCAATGAATTTCAGAGTAAGGTCTATTGCTCTGATTTCCGCTGAAAATATGGACGCATCATTTGGCAAGCGCACTTTGGTTATGTGCTTGCCACTAACGAAGGCTGCAGCAGCCTTGTCATCAACTTTTGATCCATCAGTAAAATTTTTTGTGTAGTTTTTAAAATCGTTGAGGAGTTCATAATAAGAGTTCTGGAAAATGGCAGGATTTGTCTCAGATTTTCTCCCATCGTGCAACGTAAAAATCACTTTGGGTTGCTTAAGGAGCCAAGGTGGTGTATCCGAGACAAACGTGTTCTGAACTGTAGGGAGATTAATTTTGATAGTGTCAAAACTGGATGATATTCTGATGCCAAATGAAGGTATGGCATTGGTTTGTTTTCGTATAAAGTTTTGTATTTCGGTTGAAAAACAGCCGAAAAAGCAGGGTTCAGAGGGTTTGATCTTAGCCTAAGAGCGTACTGTATAGAAAGCATTTCTCTGCGGTGCGATAAAGGTGGTTCATTCGCTTCCGCGAGAAGGCCTTCGCATGGAGATGTCTTGAATGCTCCTAGAGCAAGTCTTATTCCCTGATGATGAATTGGGTCAAGCATTTTCAAATAAGACTTCCTAGCTGAACCATAAACAATGCATCCATAGTCTAGTATAGAACGGATAAATGTTCTATACAAATTGAGGAGGACTTTTTTTATCAGCACCCCAGTCAGTGTGCGCAATTACTTTTAGTAAATTTAAAGCTTTTAAGCATTTAGCTTTTAAATTCTTTATGTGTGGTATAAAATTCAGTTTTCTGTCGAAGATAATACCCAAAACTTTGTTTCCTCAACAACTTGAATAAGTGTCCCATCCAGAGTGAGTTTAGGGTCATCATGATGTCTTCGCAATTGACAGAAATTCATGCATACTGTTTTCGTTTCAGAAAATTTGAAACCGTTATTACTGGCCCAATTGTGGATCTTAGTGATATTTTGTTGAAGTTGCCTTTTAATTGTATGCATGTGCTTTGAACAATAACAAATTAAAAAATCGTCTACATATAAAAAGAAGTCCACACCGGGAGTTAAGCACTTGGTGATGCTATTGATTTTGATATTAAATAGCGTCACAGATAAAATACTGCCCTGGGGCACACACATCTCTTGCTGGTGCATATTGGAGAGGGTAGAACCCACTCGTACTTTGAATTCTCTGTCGGAGAGAAAATTGGAGATGAAAGAGGGCAGACGGCCTTTTAGACCTAGATCGTGCAGGTCATTTAGTATCCCGTACTTCCATGTTGTATCATAGACCTTTTCTAAATCAAAGAAGACTGCTACTAAATGCGGAGAAATAAGTTATATATTTGTTAAGAGATCAATTTGTGATTCATAAATTTCAGTGTTTACCAAAATAAGATTTAGCATTCTCGAGAGAGGCTTACCTTGATGTACGTGAATTACAACTTATCTATTTATTCTCCAAAAATTTGTTATTTTTATTATATGTATAGATTTACATTTGAGTACAAAACGAAAGAAAGAGTACGGTATATCTCGTTAAGAAATGATGCACTGTTGAAATCATGCAATAAAGTAATCAGACGGATGACATATAAGCGTGTATATGAGAGAGAGAGAGAGAGAGAGAGAGAGAGAGAGAGAGAGAGAGAGAGAGAGAGAGAGAGAGAGCTAGTTATTAACGTCTACGTTTTTAGTTTAGCTAGATTGTAACAATAAGTTGTTGATGAATATATATTAGGAAGATATTTCTCATCCTAATGAACCGATTTCCAAGAACACAAATCTTAACTTCTTTACAACATTTACCACATTTTATGGCATCATGGATTGGTTTCGTAACATTGAACCTTGCTAATTTCTTACGATAACGAATTCTCTATACATGGTTAGACATTTGAGATACTAGCTATTTCTGTGTTAGTTGTATTGGTCGTAAATTGTATTGAATGGCGTGAATTACTGATATTCGGCTTGGAAAGCTTACTGATGAATTATGCTTTTACGCTTAAAACAATTTGTCTCCGCAGCACCATCTGTGCCGGGTCTGTAGCGTAAAATACTAAAGGATTTCTCTTTATTTTTGTCTGCGAAATAGTTTCGTTTTGTCTGAAATAGTTTCGGTTTGCTTGAAATAGTTTCGGTCTGTCCACCCTCTCTGCTGCTTGGTGTGTAACATCCCCCCAAATGAAACAATAAACTTATGCAATGTATAATTAGCGTTTCGTGATGTGTGGTCGTTAGGTGATTAGACAAAAGGTGCTGTAACATTGCACATTTGAAACCATTCATGTGACATCGACCGTTGTATGGAAGTCCTTGGATATAAGAGAAGCAGCCCAATTATACAAACAGAGATTGTTTGGTTTTCTCTGTATTATTTAGTCCCACAAACAATAAGTGATTGAAAAAGTTATTTGAAATAAAGATTCACGGCAGATGGTAGAATATGTATTAACTTTTCTCCATTGATCAAGTTTTGCAAGATTTGAGCAAAAAAGAAAGCGTCATAAGGACAAAAAAGAACCAATAACAAAAATCTCAAAAAGAAACAGAAACAAACAGTAAAGTAAAAACATCTATTACTTCACAATTTTGAAAGAAACAACAAGACATAATACACAAATGTATGTTAGGAATTCTTATGTATACATTGACTACCAAAACATTTAAGAAATTAAAGATTCATGCTCTTACTTGAATTGAATAACATTTGTTTTAGTAACGGGGAAAAGCTTCATTTTTCATTTCAGAACCCATAGATAAAGTGCGTCAAGAAGATAATTATTCTGAAGACTCAGATGGTGATTAGACTTCCCCCTTCCCCCCCCCTCTCTCTGATTTTCCTCACTGAAATAATGTATTAAATTGAAAGATCGACGTGCATAAGATGTTCTTTCTTCTCATCTTCATCTTCTTCCCTGTTGTTATCTAATTGAGCTACTAATTCGTCCTCTTTAATAATGAGCATATCTTAAGATTCTCTCCGTCTTTCTGTCTGTCCGATCTATGTCATCAATTACGTTCTGAATTTAGAACTAAGCGAATATTACAAGTCCATACAAACAGTATAATGTTAAAGAGATTTCTTCGAAATTCATCGTACTTAATCTGATCGTTCATATTTGAAGAACAAAACTTTCGAGTATCGTTAATTCAGGTTCTAGTTCATAAAACAAATAATTCCAAGTTATTGCTGTAGCAGCAAGGACGAATGAGTTTGTTTTCCTTTCTGTTTATTATCTCAGACTGGTCTTACCTGAAACTACAACAAGCGTGGAAATAATGCTAGGATTGGAGAATTCATTCAGTTTTACGAAAGTTATTTAATGGCTGTTTTTATATAATGCTATTTGAATTGTATCTTTATTTTTAGATCTGAAGGTCATTCTTATAGCTGTTTTTGTAAGCCTGGGTTTTGCATGTATTATAATTGTGGCCGTTATAAGTTTTATTAGAAGGTAAGCAAATGTTAAATCTGTGTTTATTGCAATCATATTTTTCTTATTTCTATTGGCTTTTTATATCAATGTATAACGTATCAATCGAGAAAGGCATGAAACATTTTTTATGCTTCTTTTGTTTATTCTAGAAGACATCTAACGGTGCCCCGATTTCACATAATTTATGACAGTGTACAAAACGGTTTCGTATACAAACGACACATTTTGTTTTAATGCAGGAAGCTAACTCAATGTAAACAAAATATGATCTCAACTCATGCCAAAAAAGTAGGGGGTTTCACACGAGGTTGTATGTACTGTCTTTTCAAGAGCAGATAACTCTAATATCCAAGATAAGAACGTAAACAAATCCGATTTGGGTATGTTCTATCTTTTTCTTTTCACACGTGTTCCTCAGCATTCCAGTTTTCTTCAAGAGCGCTAACATTTTTGACCAGATTATACCGCAATATTGAATTTAAATGGTCGAATTACACTGAGGCTGAAAGAAAATCTTAATGCAAAATGCCTCTTCAAAATTGTTCTTTTATATGTCCATATGTTGAGTTACTTTGTATGCTGTATGATATGTCATAATGTTTGTGTATTTGTGAAGGCAACATTCATGCCTTATCGATTTTTAAATGTGCATTATTTTGTCAAGAAATTAAAACAAGAATATATCTGCAATCATAATAAATCTATCTAATCTCAAGTTCTGACTGGATGGTGCAAGTAAATATATAAATCGGCCTTCACTTGATCCGTTCCACCAACACAATTCTAACGTAATGGTTTAAATCATTATCATTAACACAACTCTAACGTAATGGATTAAATCATTATCATCAACACAACTCTAAACGTAACGGTTTAAATCATTATCATCAACACAACTCTAACGTAACGGTTTAAATCATTATCATTAACACAACTCTAACGTAACGGTTTAAATCATTATCATTAACACAACTCTAACGTAACGGTTTAAATCATTATCATTAACACAACTCTAAACGTAACGGTTTAAATCATTATCATCAACACAACTCTAACGTAACAGTTTAAATCATTATCGTTAACACAACTCTAACGTAACGGTTAAAATCATTATCATTAACACAACTCTAAACGTAACGGTTTAAATCATTATCATCAACACAACTCTAAACGTAACGGTTTAAATCATTATCATCAACACAACTCTAACGTAACAGTTTAAATCATTATCGTTAACACAACTCTAACGTAACGGTATAAATCATTATCATTAACACAACTCTAACGTAACGGTTAAAATCATTATCATTAACACAACTCTAACGTAACGGTTTAAATCATTATCATTAACACAAATCTAAACGTAACGGTTTAAATCATTATCATCAACACAACTCTAACGTAACGGTTTAAATCATTATCATCAACACAACTCTAACGTAACGGTATAAATCATTATCGTTAACACAACTCTAACGTAACGGTTTAAATCATTAACACAACTCTAACGTAACGGTTTAAATCATTATCATTAACACAAATCTAACGTAACGGTATAAATCATTATCATTAACACAACTCTAACGTAACGGTTAAAATCATTATCATTAACACAACTCTAACGTAACGGTTTAAATCATTATCATTAACACAAATCTAAACGTAACGGTTTAAATCATTATCATCAACACAACTCTAACGTAACGGTTTAAATCATTATCATCAACACAACTCTAAACGTAACGGTTTAAATCATTATCATTAACACAACTCTAACGTAACGGTTAAAATCATTATCATTAACAAAACTCTAACGTAAAGGTTTAAATCATTATCATTAACACAATTCTAACGTAACGGTTTAAATCATTATCATCAACACAACTCTAAACGTAACGGTTTAAATCATTATCATTAACACAACTCTAACGTAACGGTTAAAATCATTATCATTAACACAACTCTAACGTAAAGGTTTAAATCATTATCATTAACACAATTCTAACGTAACGGTTTAAATCGTTATCATTAACACAATTCTAAAGTAACAGTTAAAATCATTATCATTAACACAACTCTAACGTAACGGTTTAAATCATTATCATTAACACAACTCTAACGTAACGGTTTAAATCATTATCATTAACACAACTCTAACGTAACGGTTTAAATCATTATCATCAACACAACTCTTAACGTAATGGATTAAATCATTATCATCAACACAACTCTAACGTAACGGATTAAATCATTATCATTAACACAACTCTAACGTAACGGTTTAAATCATTATCATTAACACAAATCTAACGTAACGGTTTAAATGATTATCATTAACACAACTCTAACGTATTGGATTAAATCATTATCACTAACACAACTCTAACGTAACGGTTTAAATCATTATCATTAACACAACTCTAACGTAACGGTTAAAATCATTATCATCAACACAACTCTTAACGTAATGGATTAAATCATTATCATCAACACAACTCTAACGTAACAGTTTAAATCATTATCGTTAACACAACTCTAACGTAACGGTTAAAATCATTATCATTAACACAAATCTAACGTAACGGTTTAAATCATTAACACAACTCTAACGTAACGGTTTAAATCATTATCATTAACACAACTCTAACGTAACGGTTTAAATCATTATCATTAACACAAATCTAACGTAACGGTTTAAATCATTATCATCAACACAACTCTAACGTAACGGTTTAAATCATTATCATTAACACAACTCTAACGTAACGGTTAAAATCATTATCATTAACACAACTCTAAACGTAACGGTTTAAATCATTATCATTAACACAACTCTAACGTAACGGTTTAAATCATTATCATTAACACAAATCTAACGTAACGGTTTAAATCATTAACACAACTCTAACGTAACGGTTTAAATCATTATCATTAACACAACTCTAACGTAACGGTTTAAATCATTATCATTAACACAAATCTAACGCAACGGTTTAAATCATTATCATCAACACAACTCTAAACGTAACGGTTTAAATCATTATCATTAACACAACTCTAACGTAACGGTTTAAATCATTAACACAACTCTAAACGTAACGGTTTAAATCATTATCATTAACACAATTCTAACGTAACGGTTTAAATCGTTATCATTAACACAATTCTAAGGTAACAGTTAAAATCATTATCATTAACACAACTCTAACGCAACGGTTTAAATCGTCATCTACACAAATCTAACGGAATGGTTTAAATCATTAGCACAACTCTAACGTAACGGTTTAAATGATTATCATTAACACAACTCTAACGTATTGGATTAAATTATTATCACTAACACAACTCTAACGTAACGGTTTAAATCATTATCATTAACACAACTCTTAATGTAACGGTGTAAATCATTATCATTAACACAACTCTAAACGTAACGGTTTAAATCATTATCATTAACACAACTCTAACGTAACGGTTAAAATCATTATCATTAACACAACTCTAACGTAACGGTTTAAATCATTATCATTAACACAAATCTAACGCAACGGTTTAAATCGTCATCTACACAAATCTAACGGAATGGTTTAAATCATTAGCACAACTCTAACGTAACGGTTCAAATGATTATCATTAACACAACTCTAACGTATTGGATTAAATCATTATCACTAACACAACTCTAACGTAACGGTTTAAATCATTATCATTAACACAACTCTTAATGTAACGGTGTAAATCATTATCATTAACACAACTCTAACGTAACGGTTAAAATCATTATCATTAACACAACTCTAACGTAACGGTTTAAATCAATATCATTAACACAAATCTAACGTAACGGTTTAAATCAGTATCATCAACACAACTCTAACGTAACGGTTTAAATGATTATCATTAACACAACTCTAACGTATTGGATTAAATCATTATCACTAACACAACTCTAACGTAACGGTTTAAATCATTATCATCATCACAACTCTTAACGTAACGGTTTAAATCATTATCATTAACAAAACTCTAACGTAACGCTTAAAATTATTATCATTAACACAACTCTAACGTAACGGTTTAAATCATTATCATTAACACAAATCTAACGTAACGGTTTAAATCATTATCATCAACACAACTCTAAACGTAACGGTTTAAATCATTATCATTAACACAACTCTAACGTAACGGTTTAAATCATTATCATTAACACAATTCTAACGTAACGGTTTAAATCGTTATCATTAACACAATTCTAAGGTGACAGTTAAAATCATTATCATTAACACAACTCTAACGCAACGGTTTAAATCGTCATCTACACAAATCTAACGGAATGGTTTAAATCATTAGCGCAACTCTAACGTAACGGTTTAAATGATTATCATTAACACAACTCTAACGTATTGGATTAAATCATTATCACTAACACAACTCTAACGTAACGGTTTAAATCATTATCATTAACACAACTCTTAATGTAACGGTTTAAATCATTATCATCAACACAACTCTAAACGTAACGGTTTAAATCATTATCATTAACACAACTCTAACGTAACGGTTAAAATCATTATCATTAACACAACTCTAACGTAACGGTTTAAATCATTATCATTAACACAAATCTAACGCAACGGTTTAAATCGTCATCTACACAAATCTAACGGAATAGTTTAAATCATTAGCACAACTCTAACGTAACGGTTTAAATGATTATCATTAACACAACTCTAACGTATTGGATTAAATCATTATCACTAACACAACTCTAACGTAACGGTTTAAATCATTATCATTAACACAACTCTTAATGTAACGGTGTAAATCATTATCATTAACACAACTCTAACGTAACGGTTAAACTCATTATCATTAACACAACTCTAACGTAACGGTTTAAATCATTATCATTAACACAAATCTAACGTAACGGTTTAAATCATTATCATCAACACAACTCTAACGTAACGGTTTAAATGATTATCTTTAACACAACTCTAACGTATTGGATTAAATCATTATCACTAACACAACTCTAACGTAACGGTTTAAATCATTATCATCAACACAACTCTTAACGTAACGGTTTAAATCATTATCATTAACAAAACTCTAACGTAACGCTTAAAATTATTATCATTAACACAACTCTAACGTAACGGTTTAAATCATTATCATTAACAGAAATCTAAAATCTAACGTAACGGTATAAATCATTATCATTAACACAACTCTAACGCAATAAATCATTAGTTAGTGATAATGATTTAATTCAAACTATAAATCATTTGAATTAAATCATTATCATTAACACAACTCTAACGTAACAGTTTAAATCATTATCATCAACACAACTCTAACTTAACGGTTTAAATCATTATCATTAACACAACTTTAATATAAAGGTTTAAATCATTATTCTGGAAATGTATTATTCATAACAATAAACCGAGATTAAGTACTGTTTTAAACCGATGTCGATTTCGAACATATGATTTAATACAACACTTGAAGAAATGTACCGTATTTAAATATTCTGCATGTTTTGTTTCTATACACACAGACACACAGACACACACACACACACACACACACACACATATATATATATATATATATATATATATATATATATATATATATATATATATATATATATATATATATTCGTCTACTATCTCTTACATTTATTTGTAAGTGTTTTGTTTAGATTATGCGATATATGGACTAGTCTGACATAAAATAACGATAATAATGATCGTAATGATGACATTAATGGTGATGATGAATTGCTGTGACTAATATATATAGTTTGAATTGCTTTAAATGCGTATTGATCAGAATGTAATTACATATCAACCACATTCTATTTCAGAAAGCGAAAGAGGAACAAGTCAAAGAAAAAAATCGTTACCGCACCAAAGAGAAAATTGGAACCAAATGTTTTGAATAGCCAAACAAATACTGCAACCTCGAACGATAGAACAGGCTTGTCTGTCTCTTTTAGCGAACCAGCGAATTATATAGTTATTCCAGAACAAAATGGACGGAAAACAATGTTAATTACATCTTCAGCATCTGAAAATCATCGACATAACAACGGGCAGAATATTAGTTTTAAAATCGATTACAATGACATGATTTCCTACCTTCCTCGGGGAAATGACAACAGCGTGGAATCATCAGTTACATCTATCGTCAATGATCCAGTTGAGTACGCAATGCCAAAACAAGGTACACGAAACAGAACCGAAGTTACGATTTTGCCCTTTGAAGATCACGGGGTATATGAGGACTATGAGGACAGTCTCACATTCAAGCACGCCATTCCGATGGAGGGATCTTACACCAAAAGTCGACATGTTAAGGCAAACCGTCCAAGTCTTGAATATGAACATTACGACACAAATTATGATGTTAGGCGTCATCGTGTGCTTCCACATTATGAAAGCTTTGTGTGAATGGATATACAATTAAAGTCTGTACGATCCCAGTCTGAAATATAGAAAAACCCAACATAGTTTGAATGGAATTATTCTTGCTGCTTACATCTTTGTTCTGATGATGTAACGTCTGTCTGTCTGTCTCTGTCTCTGTCTCTCTCTGTCTGTCTCTCTCTCTGTCTCTGTCTCTCTCTGTCTCTCTGTCTCTCTCTCTGTCTCTCTCTGTCTCTCTCTCTCTCTCTCTCTCTCTCTCTCTATATATATATATATATATATATATATATAAGAAGGATATATATTTTACCTATGAAATGCTATCTAATAATACATTAGTTAGTAAACTTTAAAATTAGGAAAATATATCGAAAGTAAAGGGTCCATATTGCAGCTAGGTTTCTCAGTACCGAATCAAGAAGGATATATTTTGGTCACTTGAAAACAACGAATTGATGAGTACCTTCTCTCAATGCAATTACATTTACTTTCAAAGAAACGATATTTGCATTGTCATGTTTGTCGTTCATTTCTGTGATTATGTGTTGGCATAGTTATTGGTAAAAAAAAATCATCAATTGTTGTATGTATACATTCATTCTTGATAATAAGAAAATTATCCAAGGGTATGTTTAAGATGTTTCTTTATTTTTAGAAAAGATATGAGTTGTTATTTGTCTTGATTAATTGTGGTTTGGTGTTGGGAATATATTTCTCAACCAAATCAATTACCTAATTATTAGGAACACGAGCTATAATATGTACTATTCACAAAACTGCTTTATAGCTTGGATAAGTTTCGTAAAATGGACTATCACCAATTTTCCAGATATTCTCACTAATAATTTGAGATAATAGCTAGTCGTGTTTTATGTTTGTAACATTTGATATGTTACAAACTACAGAGTTAGGGCTAATAAAAGCCTACTAATACGTCATACAACAACAAAGAAAGAAAGCCCTTACAAAAACGTAACAACATACAAAACGCAAAATTGTGAATAAAGGAATTTGAACAAGTTATAGTGGAGCGAAACGTGTTTCCATTCACTGGCTAAGCATATCAATATTGGAAAGTATCGATCACGTTGGATAGGATTTATATGGTCTTGTTTGTTTAAAAAACCGATCGTAATGAATCAGGACTGGGTTCCTTGACCGTTAATGACCATTGGTATGGAGCAATCTTCTATACAAATAGGAAGGGCTTGGTTTCTTTTCAGTAACGCAAGAGCATTGTCTTTATAAAGCATGCTACAACTGCCCCAAATGGCCAAGTTGTCTAAAGCGCTATGCGTTACGGATCACTGCCATTTCACCTCTGTCTGCGTATGTTCGAGTCTAAGATTCGGCTTATGTAGTTGTGTGAGAAAGCTTGCCTGCCAGTAGCTTCTCGTGGGTCGGTGGTTCTTTCCGGAGGTTTTCCGGGTTCTTCCTCCACCAATAATACTGGCCGCCGCTTGTAGCCTATCGTGTACTTAAAAATGGCGTTAAACCCTCAAATAACAACAGCAGCAACTGTCATTTATTATTGATTGCTGTGGTCCATTATCAGGCATGATATGGAAAGGGTATGGTCAGGAGGAAACTCTTTTCATGTTGGGTGTCGGCCTCAAGAAGACCAAATACTATTGATGCATTCTGGCTCTGATGTATGGGAAGTCAAGAGCATGCAAGTCTCGGTGGTTCTACAAGTGTTATTGTCAGCCAAAAGAGTTTACTTGCGTGCAGTTACTTCCGGCAGCCGACTTCAAGAGCCTTAGCGAACGTTTAATAGGGATTGCCCCTGTATAGTCTTATGTCAGGAGAATTGTCTAGTTGATCAAGACTAGTTTGCTGAGTTCGGAGGAATCAGTAAACGGAACCTGTACTTTGTAAATTCTGGACTCGTATCCAATAGAAGCCGAATAGCCGTATGTAATATATTGTGGCTTTGAATCATTATAGAATGACTGTGATATTAGGGCGTCTTCGTTCATTATCAGTTTCGTTATGTTGCATAGCTGTGGGTGTCAAAAAATCAGTGACTTTTGTCTCAGATATCAAACTGTGTTCTTCTCCTGTTTCATATTTCGCGATTTTGGATAGAAATGAAAAGCAATTATTTTGTTTCCTCGAAATATCGCTATAAATATAGATTATTATAAATCTATTGTCTTAAACTAAGTAACAGAAAACATAAAAAAACAATCACGTTTTAATAAAATTTAAACATATTTTATTTTCCTAGAATATCCAGATAAAATTTAAATATAACTTACATTATTGTGAATTAAATCCCAAATAGGCAGTAAAGTTCTATCAGAAGTCCAAATAAAAGAGTTTCAAAGTAATTCCAGTTTTGAATCTGCTGATGTGTGAATAGACTCGAATGTAACAAAAGTCTTGTTGTGTCACCTTGGTCTAAACCAAAATTACTTGTATGCACAGATAATAATCCCAAAAGTGATTCATTTCTATAATATTGAGTACTTTGTAGTTCCAGTGAACAACTTAAATACAAAATCATCTCAAATAAATATTGAACAGAACAGCCATAGTCACAATATAAGGACCAGGATGATGGTCAAATAAAATGTGAAAAACTAATGACCAAAACTCATAGCAAGTAAACATGTCTATCTCCAGTAATAATGATCATACAATGTAATCTGAAACCATATAGAAATATTAGCTATGGAATATTTTGTTCACAACATAACAAGATACATAGGTAGGCCCTAAACGTAATTAAGGTCCAAGTAAAAAAAATATCAATAAAAATAGCCTGTACTCACTGTGAAAAGCCAACACACAATGCAAATCATATATGACCCAACTAAAATAAAAAAGCGTATATATACATATATGATATACATATCATATATCTCGATGACATTTACCTTTATTAGCTGGCGTTTATAACCAAACTCTGACCCACCGACAGGAACAAGATGGTTTTCTGCCGAGGATCTCAAGAAGGATGTCTAATACAGTCCATCAAGGGTGGTCAGTTTATGTCATGCAGGAGCCAGAACGCTTTCTCTAAATATATCGCAGCTTGATTAATTGGTAATTACGTTGCAAATTTCAGGCACGAAGACAAACGTATGAAAATAAATAAGCTTACACATTATCATAAAGCATCAATTATGAATTTATATTGATCATGCAAAATTGTTCGGATACATTAAAGATATATATATATATATATATATATATATATATATATATATATATATATATATATATATATATAGTGTTACGTACAAAGTAAACACCCGGTGTTGACCTCATTTCTGACCTGGTTTCAGAGTTGTAAACAAGCTTTTAAAATGATGGGTTGGTTCCAAGGACAAGATGGAGCTTTTGTATAAACATCTTTTTTATTTTAGTTGGGTCATAAGTTGTGTACGTGATTCTTTGAACGTAAATTTGTTCTGATAGTTTCTAGAAGATCACGTGGCCCCTTGTTTATGTAAAAGCAAGCTATATAAATTATGTTTTGAAGCGAGCTATTCAGTAGAAGAACATGGGGTTTTAGAATATTAAGTTGTGTCTTTTTGAGTTTTTTTAAATTACCTTGCACTGGAAATTGTGTCAATTCGTTTGAATCAAGAGGAATTATTTTATTATTTATCTGGAATTGTGCTCATAGAGATTTTTATTAACAAGAAATGACTAAATCAAGTGACATCGTCATCCTGGACACTTCGCTGGAATTTGAACTTAAAACTATGCGGACATTTTATTACCAGGACTTTTGCCATTTCTCTAGTGGATAATATTTTGAATTATTTTGGATTAATTTTGGAATTTTGATTCTTAAAACCGTAAGTTTATTTTTCTTTTCTGAAAAATATTTGTACTCAATAAATTGTTTATTCAGTTTTACAAGCTTGTTATTTTCACTCTTTCTATGTGTTTATTCGAGCCTAAGCACGTAACAATATATATATATATATATATATATATATATATATATATATATATATATATATATATATATATATATATATATATATATATAAAGTGACAGGAAGCACGAGTTCTTGACAACGGAGCACAATCCTTACACCAGGCAGGAAAGGAGGATTTGGTTTAACACAGTTAATTATGAAATTATTAAAACTTATTTACACTGAAATATAAGGCTATTAAAAGTTCTTGTATTACATTTGAATATATATATATATATATATATATATATATATATATATATATATATATATATATATATATATACGACTAATTGCGAAATAACGGCGATTCAAATAAACATGACTCTTCTCTGAAAGCAGCTCTTTGGTGTCTTTTGGTACATGTACATCTAGTTAAATTTTTGATACAAAAATATGCATATAGAATTCGAGATGTAGACTAAACATAAGCAACATTTATAAATGTGACACTACTCAGTTTCACCTTTTGAATATCATTGAGGATAAACTTTTAACACTGAATGGGGCACATACACGTATACAATTGAACGCTGTCTACAACTTTCATTGAATTAAAACGTATACACAGAACGTTAATGTAACTTCATAAATATTCTGGGAATGGTTTCATTTTATCCGGAAATGTGTTAGGCTGGAACGTGGAAGGATAATACTGCGTTATGATGGTATATCTATCAAAATCTGTTCAATCTGGAGCACACATAATTAATCACGTGTCATTGCTGTTGATTGGAATGTTTTAGCTCTCAATTACAAGGATTAGTAATTCCAGATCATTGATTTGTATATGGGTGTGAATGTACCGTGGATGCAAGCAACTTCCACCTCCTAGTGATCATGTATTATATGATGTGATTTCATTAGAGGCAGACCACGCATCTAGTATCACCATGACGATTGTATTATATCAGGGCATGATGGATGCCGTCGCGATTATCAAACATCGCAAGTTTTCTTAGATCCGTTCACTTCAGATAGGCACTATTGGATTGCGACCTAGAAGCAAGATTTCCTTACATCCAAAATTGAAGATCGTAGAAGATTTGGCATTTGCAAGTATTTGTCAACGTTTGTGCGCCAATAATCATCGGTAATTTTACACTTTGCGGAAAAAAACGTTATTAAATAATTTTTATACTAAATTTACAGTAATTCCATGACATGTATTAGAATGACTTGAATAAGTCATGAAATGCAACAAAAGCCACGTGTTTGGAAGTTATTTATTGCCCTTAACATAAAGAGGCAACCTCAGAATTGGTTAACCTCGGAATAATATCCGAATTCGGATAGATGAGTCGATTATATAGTAAGTAGACTGAATTCAAAGAGAAATTAGATTTATTCCCTAACCAGTTCAGGATATATTATGTAAATCTCTGCATTGTTGCAATTATGCCAGCTTGAAGTTCATGTCCCTGTGAGAGACGTTGTATTCCTTAAACATCTTGCTTACTTCTGCATACAGGTTTTTAGCTACGTCTGCCTCTGTGTGTGTGTGTGTGTGTGTGTGTGTGTGTGTCTGTTGTCGTAATTACAATGATTGTTTCGAATAAACCCTTTCAAACTGTCACCACCTGATATAGTTTCTGATCTAAATGATTGCTGCTAATGCAGCCCTTGAAGTATAATTACACAAAGAGCCGTCTTGTAGACGATGTATTGTTTCTGAAAGTATTGAATGAAGAAATAAAAAGGCATGACATGAGTTTGTTAAGTAGACCCAAGACTATAGAGTCTTAGATAATATTTGTCTTTGAAGTTAAGTGTACTATTATAAACATCCTGTTGAATATTTTCAAACGTTTGAACTGATAAACGATATTACTGCTAAACTTCAAACAACAAAGTGTTAGCTAAATCACACAGAAAGTTGTTGTTGTTGTGGGGTTTAACGCCATTTTCAGCACGCGATAGGCTATACATGGCGGCCAGTAATATTAACTTTGAGTTCCTATGCGTGGTCTCGTTTATTTCGACTTCATTTATAACAATGAAGTTAATTATTTGCTCAGAGTATAAATCTAACAACTTATGTGCTAATTTTTCAAAAGCATCCATTCATACAGCCCAAGATAACAGAAGGCATTCATATAGAATGGTTTCCAATTATTGAATATTATGACGATTATATTGATAAATCTGATGCACATGTTCAAGCGGATTATCTAATATCAGGACGATTTATAAAATTAAAAAGTCAGAGTCACTAAGTTTATCAATTATTTATTGAATTAATACATAATACATATATTAGAAATGGATAACAACAACAAGAGTTACATAATCTCAGTTTAATATTAAACAATAGATACATGTATTATAAAAATATATTTGTAAATAAATTATTACAATTTCTGACAAGGCTAATACATATTTATTATTACCTAACGCTACAGTCATACATAAAGATTGAATCGATTTTTGGATCATTACTTATGACATCCATCTGAGTTAAATCCTATATTATTATAATATCATAATATTACAGAGAGTGATAATACACCAATACAGAGGAAATGGAGATAACACTATTTAAGTCAACCTATAACATTCAGATAACTCATGTCTTGTTGCTGAAACAGATTTATACAATTTTTAAATAATGATGTTTGGCACAAACATCTAAATCTAGAAAAACGGACATACTTCTTGTAAAAGCGGAATATATACACGTGTACATTAAGGCGTAGGGCATTCGTCAGCCACTCTGGCATTGCCATCCTCAAAAGCATAATGCAAATGATGCATCGGCATAGGTGTGGTACAATGTCGCCTGCTGGTCTTAGGTTTACACCACCAATCTTGGCATGTCACCTTTAGTATAGGTCATGGTGTACTTTCCTGCTCTCTGATTCCATCCTAGCGACCAATCGTCTCTGCTCCAGCTTGATCTGTCGATTGCTCTGCACATCAACACTAAAACTCTGGTTCTTATGACTGCCGGGTCATGCCAACTAGGTGGTAGGGCATGTTTGGTAGGGCATGTGATCCTGAGGTACGAAATATAGCCAAAGAGTATCCCTCACATCAAAGAGATCGTTGGGAGTTGTATTGATGCTGTCGTAAGGACGTCTCGAACAATGGCACTAGCATCAACGACATATTTGAAAGCCCTAAACAGGTGATAACTCCCCGACGAGCACTTGGAGCCGAATGACGTGAAGTGCCAATTCTATTTTGATAAGGAAAGTCTAGACTGCATGCATATCCACCAAGTCTCAACCATTCTGCAAAGATAAAACCCTTAACTGTACGTTGCTGACATTTCTTTGTCTTCAGAAACTTTGTAATGATTACACTGATTACATAATTTGCGGTGGTAGTGGTGGTGGTGGGGGTGGTGGAGTGGAGTGCGACTTACTAGGTTCTACACAGTACGTGGAGGAAATATCTATGATTGCATTGATGAGAATGAAATGTGCACAAGGCAGTGAAGACGGCCATAATCTAATTTCAAGCAGTGTAATAGGAATATTTATGGATTTTCATACTTTTAGTCCTGGATACAATGGCATTGTTCATCCCGTTATGTAAATGTGAAAGCACTACATTTTCTGGTTAAATAGTTTGCATTGTTGTTATATAAGAATCCAACAATAGAGATTGGGTCGAATAATAACTATAGATAGACCATAGTTTGTTTCAGATCATCAAATAATGACTGGCATTCAGTGTAACACCAGGACAAAAATCCAGAGACCCGATCTAGTCAGGGTAAAGTTCAAACTCGTAAACTTCTGTTCGTGAGTTTCGCACGAGAAATGCAGAACCATCGCAGCCTCGTAATAGTAGTGGTAGTAGTGTTAGTATCAACATCGTTAGTAGTAGTGTTAGTATCAACATCGTTAGTAGTAGTGTTAGTATCAACATCGTTAGTAGAAGTGATAAAGACATTCTACGTTTACACAACGGTTTTGTCATGATAATGATAAAAGTAGTAGGAGGAAAAAAATTGTAATCGAATTATCAACAGCACCGGCACTACAGTAATAGTAGTAGTTGTAGTGGTAATACGAGTTTTAATTGTAGCTGTAGTAGTAATGATTGTATGAGTGGTAGTGTTAAAGTCAGTAATATTAGTAACATACACACAGCTAATTAATCTACTATAGAATACTGTCATTTGTTTGGTTTTAATTTGGAGAAGGAGCTTTAACCTAAAATATTTTTTTTAATTAAAATTGATATCACTAAAGTTTCTTTATCATTTGAATGTTAAAATGGATACAATTTGATGTTGCTTTGATATAAATCAGAGCCAGATATATTCTGCAGATACTGTCAGAAAGAAATTTGAAAAACAAAAATCCAGGCACAGTCTTAAGGATAAAATATTGTCGGTCCCTGATTGCATTGTACCGTGGTACGCTTAGAGGTATATCAGACTTAGCGCGTTATACGTCATGTACAAACGTTTCCAGAGTACCTGGCTCGAATTATTCGTGTTATTGTTTTTTTTTGTTTTTTTTTACCTAAACTATGGCTTGCCACGTGATGTTAAAACCAGTCGCGCTTCTGGAACCTCCTGGTAGTACAAAGAACAATATGTTGGCACATCCCGTTTGACATATTTTTTGTCCAGGATTTGCCATAGTATCTGTAAAGGTTACGGAGCTGTGGAGAGAAAATGAAACGATTGAACTATTTCGTATGCAATTATAAATGTAGATTTAATTATCTGAGTAATATTGACGACAAGGTATTAAAGTCAACAATATGAAATCCGATAACTAAATATAAGATCAAACAATCAGATAAAAAAAGTTCAGCAACTGAGAATATGGAAAGGAAAGCGGCAAAAAAGTCCTGTTTCATTTGCGCAAGAGCTCTCTCTCTCTCTCTCTCTCTCTCTCTCTCTCTCTCTCTCTCTCTCTCTCTTTCTCTCTCTCTCTCTCTCTCTCTCTCTCTATATATATATATATATATATATATATATATATATATATATATATATATATATATATGCATTAATTCTTTTAGCTTTATATTCGATATCAATATGATCATTAAATGTGTTCTTCTTCTTCTTTTTCTTCTTCTTCTTCTTGACCGTTGGACTAGTGGTTAGAACGTCTACCTCGGAAACGGGAGGTGATAGGTGCGAAGCCCGACAGAGTCTCACCAGAGACTTACAAACATGGTATTAACAGATGACTCGCTATGGGCGCAGCATTACGAGGTTATTGGTATGAATGATCAGGATGGTGTCAGGATAATGTGACTGTTTGGGCATGATGCTACACGTCTGCTGCATGATGCCCCTCGTGCTATAGTCTGTGACTACATCCCTGTTTGTTTGTAACCCCTTGCCGATTTCAGTAACGAGAAGCGTAAACAAGATAAAAAGTCAATAAATCTTACTCAATTCATTCATTGATTTATAATTTCTAACCCGATTGCGACCAGAGTGTCCATAACACCTTTATCGTCTGCGCGTCTGATGCTTAACAGAAGTTTTCATACTAACACGACACCATATTGCACACAATTTGGGCAAGTCTTTTTACCGCAAATAGAGTGACGTCATTGCTCCCATTTGGTTATTCCCGGATACTTCTGTCAATTAGGTTAAGGTTAAGAGTTATATGTTCCTCATCCTTTGATCCATCAGTATAAATTCTAGTGTAGGTTCTAAATGCGGCGAGGAATTCATGACAGGAGTTCTGGAAGATGGAAGGGTTTGTCTAAGATTTTTTCCCATCGTGTAACGTAAAAAGCACTTTGGGTTGTTTAAGGAGCAAAGGTGGTGTTTCCGAAACAAACGTTTTCTAAACTGTATAGAGATATATTTTTATACTGTCAAATCTGGATGATATTCTGATGCCACATGAAGGTATGGCATTTGGTTTGTTTTCGTATACAATTTGTTGAAAAACAACGGAAAATGCAGGGTTCTGAGCATGTGATCCTAATTTGAGAGAGTACTGTGCAGAAAGCATTTCTTTGCGATGCGATACAGGTGGCTCATTGGCTTCCGACAGAAAGCTTTCACATGGAGATGTATTCAGTGCTTCCAGGGCGAGTCTTATTTTCTGATGATGAATTGAGTCGAGCATTATCAAATATGACTTCCTAGCTGAACCATAAATAACGCATCTATACTTTAGTTTGGAGGGGATCAATGTTCTATACAAATTGAAGATGATTTTTTTTATCAGCACCCCAGTCAGTGTGCTCAACTACTTTAAGTAGATCGAAAGATTTCAAGCATTTAGCTTTCAAATTCTTGAAGTGTGGAATAAAAGTCAGTTTTCCGTCGAAGATAGTACCCAGCAACTTGGTTTCCTCAATAACTGGAATAAGTGTTCCGTCCAGCGTGAGTCTAGGGCCATCATGATGTCTTCGCAACTGACAGAAATGCACGAATCCTGTTTTCGATTTGGAGAATTTGAAACCGTTATTACCGGCCCAATTTTTGATCTTGTTGATGATGTGTTGCAGAAGCCTTTCAATTATATGCATGTGCTTTGATCGTGAACAAATTAAAAAATCATCTATGTATAATGAGCAATCTACACCGGGAGCTAAACACTTGGCGATGCTATTGATTTTGATATTAAAAAGCGTCACAGATAAAATACTGCCTTGGGGCACACCCATCTCTTGCTGGTGCATAGCTGAGAGGGTACAGCCCACTCGTACTTTAAATTCTCTGTCGGAGAGAAAACTTGAGATGAAAGAGGACAGATGGCCTTTTAGAACCAGATTATGCAGGTCATTTAGTATCCCGTACTTCTATGTTGTGACATAGGCCTTTTCTAAATCAAAGAAGACTGCTACTAAATGTTCCTTCTTGATAAATGCATCGCGAATAAATGTTTCCAGTCTAACCAGATGATCGTTGGTACTAAGACCAGAACGGAAGCCACTTTGGAAAGGAAATAATAAATTATTACTTTCCAAGTACTATACAAGTCGAGAATTAATCATTCGAACTATTGTTTTGCACACACAGCTTGTCAGTGCAATAGGACGATAGCTGTTAGGATCTTCGGCATCATTACCTGGTTTGGGAATTGGTATTACTGTTGCTTCTTTCCAACTCTTAGATACATTACCAGCAATCCATACATCATTAAAGATATTCAGAAGAGATATTAGTGATGATCCTGGGAGGTGTTTCAAGAACTGGTAATGTACTTCATCAGTCCCAGCGGATGTGTCATGAGCCTTATCTAAAACCTCCTTAAGCTCCATTAGTGAAAAAAAGCTGGTTATTGATTTCAGTGTTGTTGGATGTGAATTTTAAACGTGACGTTTCTTTTTGAGTTTTTAATCTTCGGAAGGCTTCTTAATACTTAGATGATGAGGAGTTTTTTGAGAAACTGTCTGCAAGAATATTTGCTATGTCACGTTTCGAACTAAAATTGTTATTAGTTGTTTTCAGGTGTCTGCAAGAATTGTTTCTTCTCTTTCCGTTTATTTTTCGAACATTATCCCCAACTTTTTTAATCGAGGAACGGGAGTTTAAAGAAGAAATATATTTCTTCCATGATGAACGTTTACATTCTTTGATTGTGTGACGAGTTTTAGTCCTGGTAATACGATATTTGTTTAAATTTTCGGGCGTTGGACGATTGTTAATTTTTCTTAATGCTTTCCAGCGTTGTCTAATGGCTTCTTTGCACTCCATGGTTACGCAAGGCGTTTGGGAAGTTTTACTGTTCGGCGAGGGCTTAAGAATAGATTATTTTGCAATCGCAATTAGTATTGAAGTAATTATCATTATGTATCATCATTTAGTCTTGTTTTACATAATGTTTTAAACGCAGCCCAGTCGGCCTTCTTTATATTCCATTGTGGAATTGCGTCATCAAATTTTCAGTTATTTTGAAGGTTGTTTGGAAAGTGATCACTGCTGTGAAGGTCATCAGCGACCTTCCATTCATAGTCCAAAAGCAGCGAAGGAGAGCTAATTGTCATATTTATGTATGTGAATGTTTCCTGCGTGTAAATATGTCGGTGATTTAGTGTTATATAGACACAGATCATGTCTAGAAATGACATCTTCTACTTTGTGGTCTCTTTTGTTTATGTGATTCGATCCCCATAGAATGTTATAGGTATTAAAATCCCCGAGTAAAACGAAGGGCACGTGGAGTTGTTGAACAAGATTGTTTAATTCGTTTGCTACTAGGTTGGTATTTGGAGGAAAGTAAATAGAGCAAAAGGTAATCACTCGATTTAGAGTGTTACAGCAATGGCTTGTAAATTTTTATTTAAAGGGATGACTCTGTGAGTGGCTCTATTGTTCACAACAACAGAAACTCCTCCTGAGGCCCCGTCAGCGTTTTCAAAGTAGGTGTTAAACAGGGAAAAGATTTTAAATGTAATTGTATCTGTCTCTTTCAGGAATGTTTCCTGTAAACACAGTACTGCAGGATCGTATTCATTTAAAAGCAGACGAATATCATTGTTGTTTGCTTTAAGTCCTCGACAGTTCCATTCTGGAGCTAGGTTAGACAATTCGCGGAATTTGTGTGTTGTTATTTGTTTGGAGGAAGTACAGGAGTGTATTTGCTTTTAGTAGGCTTGGAGCAAACTTGAGTACATTGAGCAGTTTCTTCTGCATCCATGCTCTCAAAGTCTCCAAACATGTTGTACAGTTTACTGGGATCATCTGACCCCTGATGCTGCTTATTTGTTTGTAATTTGTGTTTGTTTCTTGGTGATTTCGGTGGTGGGTTGTTATTGAATGTAGTTTGGGTAGATGTTGTGTTTTTCTGTGGTTGGTAATGGCGGATATTAACACTTGTTGAATCGGGTTGATCCGTCTGAGTTTCAGCGTTTCACGACAGTGAAGAAGGATGGGCCAGGAAGGGATGATTTTGTCTGGACATTTTCTGGCCTCAGGGTAGGGAATGTTTGATGTAAACTTTACCCTCTGAATCTCCTTGTCCTGTTTCCAAGTATCACAATCTTTGGAATTGGCGTGATGTTCCTTGCCACAGTTGACACAATGCGGAGTTGCTGTACGATCATATTCCTGATGAGAGTGGTCTCCGCATCGGCCACATATTTTGACTTTGTAACATCGGTCTTCGTGATGGCCGTCCGTATTTTTGACACTTATAGTATCGAAGGGGATTTGGAATGTACATCTCTACCTTTACTTGCAAAAACCCAACCTTGACCACTTTAGCTACTGTTGGTTTATTAAAGGTGAGTACAAATGTGTTGGTGTCCTTCATATTGTTATTACGTTTACTAAATACGTTTAATGCGTATTCTACGCACTGCAGTGACATCTTCATGTTTCATCCCCTCGATGATTTCTGTGTCGGTGACTCAAACCAACGTCACGACAGCGCATTACGCCTTTGGATGAATTCAGTGTAGTGTGGGTGAATGAGGTCACTGCAATATCGAAAAAGGTTTCATTTTCAAGATATTATCTGTTTGACCCTTTCGCCTACGCTCAATAAAATGGCAACCCATTTCAGTTCCTTTTACACTTTTTGGTGTGCCAATAGAGCCCTAAATGTTTTTTTTAATAACAAATGGAGACAGTGCAGCAAGTTGTCGTGGGTCATCCTTAGATTGAATAACCATGAAGCGTGGAAATAATTCCACGCCACATGATTCTTCATCAGAGTCAGACAGTGGTTTGGAACGTTTGTTGTTGGTTTTTGTTTTTGAAATTTCCATGATTATTAGTTAAAATTTCAGCACCCATGCTCCTCACCCACCATGGAGCCCAACGAGGTGACACTGTGTAAGTGCCAGGGATACACATATGCTATACTCGTTAGATAAAATTATCTGGGATTGACCCATGTTGTTTCCTTTTAGGGTCGGTAAAATTACCTCCCGATTGACCACCGCCTTCTAGGAGGTCTTCTAAAACTTGGGAAAGTGAAAGCTAAAGGGATAGAATGTAGAGACAACGGTGGTATCAAGAGAGATACAAGAGAGATAAAGAAGCTGAGCAAGTAAATAAAGACCACCAAGGGCTCGGCGTGACCAGCCGATTTGTGGAGACCGGACCCATCTCGACCACCCGTCTAGTAGAAGTAGAGGCCAAAGTAGTGTGTTGCTACTACCAGGATCCTTTTCTCCCCCGAAACGGGTTGCAACCCACGGCAAACAGGTTGCCTCTACTTAGTCGCCTCTTACTACACGTAGTGAGGCACGTCGGGCCAATTCTACGGGAAATATTAAAAGTGCTTTCCTCTCCAAACATAAAACCCAATGCACAGCGCGAAACTGTACAGCGGAACATAACTGCTTGTAACGTCATATATTTGTTTTCGCTAGAGAATGTATTAACGAATATAAAAATTAATTACAAATTATATCATATCTTCATTCGATACTGATACTATAACTTTCATAGTAAATGTTTGGTATATTTGTATCACTTCTCCAGATGGGCCACCATTTGTTCTTGACTTTCAAAAATGTCTTTCGTGTGTTGTGATTGGACGAAAAGAAAATTAAAATAATAACAGTGATTGAGACAAGAAACCCACAAAACGAAAAACAAAATGATTGATCTAATAAAACAGCAAACATAGTTCTCGTCTATATTTTAACATAAGTTGCATTGTATGATATTCATTGCATCAACAAGAAGACGTGTGCTTCTTCTATCCGTTGAATATTTGAATTTGACCTAATATCAGTACTGGCTGTAGAAATTGTGATGATAAAACAAGGTCACATTTTTCGTTCTTTGCAGCATTTATCGCTATTGCTGACAATAGAAAAACCGATAGTCGTTTGAACTAAAACGTGGAATTTAAGAATAATTCAAGAGTAGTAAAACAAAAGAATACAGACTGATTCTCTAAATATAGTGCTTGATTGGGAGGGGAGAAATACCTATCCACTATGAAAATTGATACTTACGCTGAATTCGTGTCCAAGTCAAATCCACAGTAGATGCTCAAGTCAGAGAATGTGTCTATCCCAAATTCGCCGTTGAAGGTGAAGCCTAGAGATTGTCCTGGAGTAATGATGCTGTAACGGTAAAGAGCTAGGTCTGGTGGCCTATATATACCAGGATGATTTGGGGAGACGATGGTGCCAGACATACCAGAACGAGAGCCATCTAGGTTGGTCGTTATAACTTGGCCTACGTCTGAAATAAACAATACATATAGCTGTCAGGTGGTACGGTCGGTGGTACTGGTAGCACAACTTGTACAAACATCTATTCCATAATAGATTAGCTGTACTTGTAGTAGTAATGAAGTAGAAGTAGTGGTTTTATTAGTAGTGATAGTAGTAGTAGTAATAAAAAGCAAACGTAGTAGTTGTTGTCGAGTTTAACGCCATTTTACAGCACACGATATGCTATACATGGCGGCCAGTATTATTGGTGGAGGAAGTACTCGGGGAAAACCCCCGGAAAGAACCACCGACCCACCAAAAGCTATTGGCCTTCTCACATAACTACATTAGACAGAGGTGAGATGGCAGTGATCCGTAACGGAAAGCGCTTTAGACCACTCGGCCACTCGGGGCTCCTGCAAACGTAGTAGTAGTAATAGTAGTAGTAGTAGAAATGTAATATGTAGCAAGCATATTGCTAGTAAAAACGCACTTGCATGTAACTTTAAAACTAGAATAACTGTTTCTCGCTTGAACATTACCAAAACACAATATTTATACTACAGCTAATAGTACTCCTACAATGACTAGAACTACTACTCCCTCTACTACAATGACTAGAACTACTACTCCCTCTACTACAATGACTAGAACTACTACTCCCTCTACTACAATGACTAGAACTACTACTCCCTCTACTACAATGACTAGAACTACTACTCCCTCTACTACAATGACTAGAACTACTACTCCCTCTACTACAATGACTAGAACTACTACTCCCTCTACTACAATGACTAGAACTAATACTACCCTCACTACTACTAACAATATTAATATTACTATAAATATATAACCACCGATTTATTTATACATTTCAGCATGGTGTCTACTCAGGAGGAGGTAGCTATACACCAAAGAAAGGAATCGGGGCTATGTTGTTAAAAGGATTAAAACAATTAAACACAATTAATAAAACTTGAATGGTTCGAGGGTATCATCTCTCAGAAAGATCTGAAACATTGATGGCACAATCATAGAACCATTAACTAAATTACAGTCATTATTTTGCAAATATTTAAAGAAGAAGAAGAAGTATAGTGATGAGAGAGTATCTTGAGTATAAGCTTTGAAAGAAATGCTTACACCGATAATTAAACTACAGAATAACTCGATAACATTTTGTTTTCGCTCGCAAAATTAAGTAAAAGCTAGTGCACCAGCAAAGTCTTTTTTGTACGACTGGTTTTTATACCTTTTTTACACGAGAGATTTGGAAATAATAAAAATATCTTTGTCACATTTTAAATAAAATGCTTGATATGTAAAACATATGCACGTTCACCAAAATACAAACTAAACATTCACAATGACGCATGTCAAGATGACAGTTAATTCATGATCATCCACGTGACCGACTTGAACCATATATAGGAACTCATTAGTAATGGGTGTTATTTTTAATGTATCAGTTAGTAGTCTAGCATTGATCAATGTAATGATTTACTTTGTTATACAATATTTCAATAGTCTAGTTGTTATGAATCTGTTACCTCAAAGAAATTATTTTCATGAGTCAATTGAAAAATGTTTGATAAACTTTCCTATTCCATCAAATCTCGAATATGTTTTCTTCATCGGTTTCGTTTTTGATTAAATTTTAGAGATACATCAAAACGTTGTGCATATACTCTCCATTTTCGGTTTCACCTCTCAATTAAGATTAAATTTTGAGAATAAATTGTTCATTATTAAAGTTAATTCCTGGTAATCATAGACTCGTTTATATTATAATAAGTGTTCAAGGTCACTGGCCACTGGTCATCTATGGGTTTAGCATAAAGCACTGATGCAGTAACTCTTTCAGGATTGCGTCAGTAGGGTATTTCCATCAAGAGATGACACAAAAAGAAAATGTTTTCTAAGAGTAGATTGCGATATATCCACCCAACGTAAACACTTCTCAGCAGCTGTATTAATATTAGTTTTTAATGTTTTGTTGTAGTATATCTAGACAGAGTAATTGATTTTACATATATATTAGCCATCTCTGATAATGCAGCAACATCCGCACCATTACAAACACTATCAACATGCATTGGTGGAAGAGGTTGGAGTAGGAAAACGGATGTGTTCGTGGATTAAAAATGTACCACATATTTTGGAAAATTTTAACTTTTTATATTAAATGTCTTTGAAGTATTTATTTATTTATTTACCCTTGTCTTTCTGCCAATACAACAAATGTTTGTTGTCAGGATGCATCCTGTAAAGTTGACTTTGTCATACCATTCATTATCGGTTAACTGTTATATACATAAAATATGTATTGCCCCAAAGCCGATAATAGAGGTTATTTTGTGTTTAATAGCTCCAGCCAAATTTTATACGAAACCAACATCCCTTTTATTTTATTGTCAAAACTTACTATTGCAGGTAAAATCAAAAGTTGTCCATTTCCCATTGCTCTGGCACGTGACACTGGAACACGCAGAACTGGCGGGTGATTCTGGGTCAAACGTCAAGCTGCGGTTTTCGCATATGTAGTAGCGGATGTCTCCCACCTTAGTTCCAGTTGTAAAATCCAGCATCGCAAGACCGGGTATAACAGGAGGGTTACCACACGACATAACTGAAATAATTATATTTTAATAGGATAATACATTTTGAAGCAATCTGTTTGAATACTTTAATATGGTTTATGTCAAAAAAAATAATACACATAAATACGTGCAAGTATCCACCCACTCATCCATTCATCCATCCATATAAACTTTGTTAAAGTAACGCTAGAGAAACCTACGTTAGGAAGGTCAAGAAATTATGTGCCCTGTTCCTGAAACGTAGTAGTATGTAATGCAGGATAGTTTAGTTTTTACAAATGTTTTGGATTCCTCTGATCATTTGAGGACGGGTCGTTTCAAGGAAATTGAAGTTGACAATCACGTGAAGATAAGGTCACGTGAATATAAGCTCAGCAAAGTAAGGATGCAAAATCAAGAAAAGAACGAAATTCGAATTCTGTTGGCTATAGTGGTATATAAAATATTTGACGGACCCCACCCCGGGTAAATCTGTGCAAGGCAAATCCATCCCAACAGAAAAGAAAGAGTATTGTTGGCTGAGACTGAAAAATGATGGAAAACGCGATATTCATGTAACATATTCATGTTCTATTAAAAATAAAACAAATATCTGATCAACGTAAAACAGGCTGGAACCGTTTAGACAAGAAGCCTCCTTTACATCAATCAACAGGAACGTCAGCAGACATTCAGTTGGTAAGGTTAATAGGTCACACATTGTTGAGCAGGTGAAATGTAAAGGTAAAGACGTTTATATTTCAAAATAGGTTTATTCTAAACATAGAGAACCATAACGGTCCTTACCTGCTTTACAAACTCCGTTTTCATTCGTGTATCCCATTTTGCATTGACAGGTGCCAGTTGCAGGACTGCATTCAGCAAAAGTATCAAGACAGTCAACATCTACTCGACACCCCGAATTCAGATCTGTTATGAAGATGTTAATAAAGAAAATACATAGAGAGGTAAAGTTTGCGAGACGTTTCTAACAATCATTGTAATTCAGGCTCTATTCATTATAATGTATAATAAATTTGAAAGCCTTGAGGTAATATCTGGAAAGTGAAACGTACTCCAATCAAACGCATGTCTACGGATGTAACTTGTATTGATCGAAATATATGCTCCCAGTCAGTCAGGATAATGATCAAGAATTTGGCTGTGCTGCAATATGTTGGTGTCGTGAACATAATTTAAACAAAGAAGAAAGACATTTGATTTTCGGAATAATTACATTTATTTCAATGTTAAGTATATTGGAGTAAAATATTGGACAAGTGAGAGGAACAAAATAAACAATTATGTTAAGTCTATCATATAATAATTATTCTGTAACTAAGGAGAACCGTGTCAGTTCCTTATTTGCTTTACAAACTCCATTTACATTCGTGTATCCCATTTTGTATTGATATGTACGAGTAGCAGTACTGCATTCAGCAAACGTGTCACGACAGTCGGCATCTTTTCGACAGCTCAAATTCTAATCTATGTTTATCATATTATTGCCGACGATACCAGTCATAGAGCTTTAAAATGTAATTAAAAACTCCAGCTTGAATCAAACGATGGTGGCATCATAAAGTTGGTTATCTTTGAAGAACAAGTGATAACTGACAGAAAGTTCTTGTTGATGCGATTGACACTTTGATAGTCTTAAATGCCAGAAAGAGATCTCAATAAACGTCTTTTTCACCATTTATATAGTTTAATGTATTGGATACACTATTTCTGGTTAGATTGGAATAAGCATTGAAGGCTGATTACACGAAATCGTAATTATAATAATGTTGCGACCTTCCTTGTGGGTCTTTGGAAGGTGTTTATAGTGTTTGTTACCGTTTTAAAACGGTACGGAGATGACAATTAGCAGATATTTAGTTGTTAGGAATAATATAGTAAAGACCAAGGTGTTTTTACATCTTACAATTGTGAACATTGTTGGTTGCTTAACTGCTTTACAAACTCCATTTATATTCGTGTATCCAATTTTGCATTGACAGATGCGATTTGGAAGACTGCATTCAGCAAAGGTATCACGACAGTCAGCATCGACATTACACGCCGAATTTAGATCTGTGACGAATATATGAATACATAAGCTGCAACGCAACGAGAACTAAAGTGCAAAAGACTAAATGGCAGTAGTCGAGAAGATAGCTTCATAACATTGGTCTCGCCTACATTGAAGGTAGTGAGTCTATGATCAAAACGTTACATTATGATGATTGAATCAAATTATGTTTATATGCGATTCTGACTGTGCTTGTTCGCCTTACCAAAATAAACCCCCGTTGTATCTGCTTTAATTTATCACTGACTTTCATGAAGTGAATTTAATATGAATATGTTGTGTAATTCATTGACATCGGATATACCTTGTGATGGCAAGGAAAAAAAACTGATTCTACCGAATGTATCCAAATCCGTAAGATCAAGAGTGGATGAAAAGTAAAGGTACATTAGCATAATTATAGGAATATAATTTCATAAATGACATAAAGGACACGCTTAGAAAAAACGATTTTGTAAGACTGCTTATAGGGCAAGATACGTTTAAAGAAACGGAGGAGATCATTTAATTTTCCTGAGGAATAAATCCTCTAAAAGTCTACATGCATCATTTGAAATTCACGTTGTTGATTATAATAAGACCACGCTCTAGCTAGAATGTGAAGAATTACAACAAACGTTGCTAAAGCTAGAATGTGAAGAACTACAACAAACGTTGCTAACGTAATGCTACATACTCATCCCTTCGGAGTTAAAAGACATTAAGTGCCATGATTCCAAAAAGTAGTAACTTGTAATGATAGAGATGAACTCAAAAGTTCATATATAATAATAAAAATGCCGACAAAATGGGTTGGTGGTCTATTAAAATTTGAAAACCAAGAATGATCGGAAATTGGAACTGTCAATCTCGGACACAATAGCCCTGCCATGTGAATAAGAAAAATTGTTGATTTATACAATGTTCATTATCATGAACTATAAATCATTTGGCTGATCGATTAATACAATCCATGTATAAATAAATTTGCGGAAATAAAATTCGAGTCCAAAGAATAAATGTATATTGATGGAAATTGATGCTCTGCAGCAGTAATTGAAATGCGGTACAACGAGATGTTCATGTACTGCATTCGGTTTTCCTACGGTATTTAATTTAATAATAAGATACCTAACTTTCCGATCAAAGGCAATAGCCATCAGCGCATTTATACATGACTTCTGATTAAATTAAATGAGCAGGAATATTAAAAGATATTCAATTGTTGAAAATAATATCAACAGAATGTTGAGGATGTGATCAGACAAATGTAAATATATTTTAAATTTCAGAATAGGTATATTTGCACCAAATGGTGACATAACGGTCCTTACCTCCTTTACAAACTCCATTGACGTTCGTGTATCCCATTTTGCATTGGCAGGTGCGAGTTCCAAGACTGCATTCAGCAAAGCTGTCACGACAGTCAGCATCTCCTCGACACCCCGAATCCAGATCTGTGATGAGCATATTATTTCGTAAGCTACAAAACAACTTGAACTAAAGTGTAAAAGATCGTATTGCTACTGAGTCGAGAAAAAGAGAGCGTCAAACTATTGGTCCCGCTTACAATAGTGGTAATGAGGTTATGATGAAAACGTTACATTCTGAAGATTGAATGAAATGTTTTTCCAATGCGATTCTGACTTTTGCTAGTTCGTATAAACAAATAAAAAATGTTTTTTCTGCTTTACATTGATCATTGACGTTAGTGAAGTTTATTTAATATGAATATGTTAGTGATTCTAGAAACATCGGATATGCCAGGTAATGGCAATGCAACAAAGCTAAAACTACGGAATATATGCAAATCCGAAAGTTAAAGAATGGATAAAATGTAGAAGTACAATTGCATAATTGTAGATTATGATTAGATAAATCACATTTGGATACGGTTAAGAAAACAGGTTTGGAAGACGGCCATAAGGCTACATGTGTTTAAGGAAACGGAGATCATTTAATATTCCTGAGCCGTGTATCGTCTAAAAGCCTACATGAATCATTAGAAATCCAAGTTGTTGAGTATAATAAGAACAAAGTCTAGTCAGACGAAATACAACAAACGTTGCTAACGTAATGCAATATATACTGCCTTTATGAAATTCAAGAAATTAGGTGTCATGATTCCGAAAAATACTAACCTGTAATGCTAGAGATGACAATATATTTTCATTTAAAAAACAAAATATCTGCCCGACAAAATGGGTTGGAGGTCTATATTTGAAAACCAGGAATGAAAGGAAATTGAAAATGACAATCTCTTACGCATAAACTCTGCATTGTCTGTAAGACTATTGTAGATTCAAAGTTTGTTTATTATAATAGTGTATAATTAATCTGGCTGACAATTCCCATAATTCAGTGAAAAAGAAATTTGCGGAAACCAAACTGGTGTCTGAGGAAACAAAGGACATTGATGGAGATAGCTACTCTATATCAGAAACGAAAACGCTGACTAACTTTATTTTCATGTACTGTATTCGTGTCTTGTAAAGTATTTCAGTTAAGAATAATACATTTAACCTTCTGAACAAAGTCAATAACAATATGCATGTTTATACAAGACGTCTGATTAAATTCAATGAGCTGTAATATTAAAAAGAATCTTAATTATTGAAGCTAATAGAATACAAAATGTTGATCATGTAAGCAGACAAATTTAAGTCTGTACATTTCAGAACAGGTGTGTCTGAACTAAATGCAGCCATACCGGTCCTTACCTCCTTTACAAACTCCATTGACATTCATGTATCCCATTTTGCATTGACAGGTGCTAGTTGCAAGACTGCATACAGCAAAGCTATCACGACAGTCAGCATCTCCTCGACACCTCGAATCCAGATCTGCGATGAACATAGGAATGCATGAGTTGAAAATCAGCGAGTGCTAATATTCAAAGATAATATGGCAGTATAGATAGGTGATACAATAAATGAGTAAATAACTTGATCTAGCTTTGAAATATTGGTAGTTTTGTTATGTTGTTAATGTTACATTCTGATTATGCGTGTAGGTCTTGGCTAGTCTGCCTTGCAAATTAAAGCTGGTTACGTACTTAGAATTTACCATTGACGTTGATGTAGTCCGTTTATTTCAATATATTGTGGAGAGAATTGACATCACAGATCCCTCCTAATGGTAACTAAACAAAATTGATAGAACCAAGCAATATGGAAAATCGAAGGAGAATAAGTGAATAAGGATCAAAGTGGAACAATTGCATATGTTGGTATAGAATTTGGTACATAAGAAAAGGACCCGCTAATTACTAAGTGTTTTGGCAGACTACTTGGTGTAAGTTGACCTTAAGGGACAACTATTACTAATTTGGTATTCCCAAGCCCTGAATACTTAAAAATCCTTAAGGCAACATTAGTAATACACGTTGACGAGGATTAGAATAATATAACATTCAAATAATAACGCGATACATTCGAACACAATTTGTGTAACTAACACTACATAAACCTTCATCAGAAAGGTCAATAATTCTTAGATATAGCAGTATATAGGGCAGGATAGGTCTTATCTGTCTGAAAAATATTTTGAAGTCATATTAAAATTCAAAAACTGGTAGTAGAAAACGAAAATGAAGTTGAGAATCAGGCGAACATAAGCTCACGTGCATATAAGCTCTGCATTGTCTGGGTGAACATTCGTGAAAGCACGACATTCAAATTATGTTGATTATTGTGATGTATACAAAATTTGGTTGACATCGCTCCCAATAAACGGAATCACTAAGACAAACCGATCTCAAAGGAAACAAAGGGTATTAATTACAATGGATGCTTTGTAGGAGTCTGGAAAATGCTGAACAACGCGATATTCATGGAACTTATTCGTGCTTAGTACACACGTTCTATTAAAAAAAAAATATCTGACCAACGTAAAACAGGCTGGAACCGATTAGACAAAAAGTCTCATTAAAATTACTTTACTAGAATGTCAGCAGACATTCAATTGGTTTGGGTAATATGTCACCTAATATTGAGCAGGTGATACGTAACGGTAAATATGTTTATATTTTAAAAAAGGTATATTCTAACTAGATAGAAACATAAAGGTCCTTACCTGCTTTACAAACTCCGTTTACATTCGTGTATCCCATTTTGCATTGACAAATGCTTGTTACAGTACTGCATTCAGCAAAGGTGTCACGACAGTCAGCATCTACTCGACACCCGGAATTCAGATCTGTGATGACGATGTTAATGAAGAAGATAGATATCACATAAATTTTAAGTTTGCGAGACGTTTCATGCAATCAGTGGAATTCAAGATCTTTTCATCATAATGTATAACACATTTCACTTGAAATGAAAACGTACTCCAATTAAACGCTTGTTTACGGATGTAACTGGTATTGCTCAAAATACATCTTCTCAGTCAGTCAGGATAATGGTCAATAATTTGGTAGTCCTGCAATGTGTTGGGTTTGTGAATATAATTTCATCTAAGATTAAAGACAGTTAATTTTTCTGAATAATTACATGCATTTAATTGTTAAGAGTTATGGGTTACAAATGTTGGACAAGTGCCATGAAGAAGTAAAACATTATGTTACGTCCATCAAAGAATATGTATTCTGTAACTAAGGAGAACCATGCCAGTTCCTTATGTCCTTTACAAACTCCATTTACATTCGTGTATCCCATTTTGTATTGACAGATACGAGTTGGAGTACTGCATTTATTACATGTGTCAGGTAGTCAGCTTCTTATCGACATCCCAAATTCAGATCTGTGTTTACCATATTATTGCAGTAGATACCGGTCATAGAGAGTTAAAATGTAATTCTCAAATTGCAACTTGGATCAAAAGATTGTGGCATCATTAATATGGGTCTCTTTGAGGTACTAGTTGTGAATTTGTTTCCCAAAACATTACATTTGTTAATTGAATGACGTTCTGGTTCCATGCGATTAACATTCTGATAGTCTTAAATGCCAGACAAACGGATTCAGTAAGCTTTATCTTTAATATTGATATAGTTTGATGTACGGAAAACACTATGTATGGTTAGAGTGGAATGATCAATTAAAGCTTGTTACAAGATATCGTAAATTTAATAATGTTTCAACCTCTTGAAGGTAGGTGTATATAGTGTTTGTTACCATTTCCTAAAGTTACGTAGATGATAATTTGCATATATTTAGTTGTTAAGACTAATACAGTAAAGATATTCTGGCAGGTGACAAGCAAAATACTTGCTTTTACATCTTATAATATTCACATTGTACATAAAGCTAACAGTATCGGTTTCTTACCTGCTTTACAAACTCCATTTATATTCGTGTATCCCACTTTGCATTGACATATGCGATTTTGAAGACTACATTCAGCAAAAGCATCACGACAGTCAGCATCTACGTTACACTCCGAATTCAGATTTGTGATGAAAATATTAATGCATAAGCTACAACGCAACGAGTGCTAAATTTAAAAAGATTTTATATGCCAGCTTAGGCGAGAAGAAGATAGCATCATAGAGTTGGTTGCATCTAAGATAAAGGTAGTGAGATTATGATCAAAACTTTACATTGTGCTGATTGAATGAAATTATAATTGATTTGCTAAATCGGACTTTGCAAGTTCGACTTACAACCCCAAAATGGTTATCTGCTTTACATTTATCATTCATGTTCATGAAGTGTGTTTTATATGAAAATGTTGCGTATTATAATGACATTGTGTATGCCTCGATATGTCTACGAAACAAAACTGATACTACGGAATGTATTCGAATCCGTAAGATCAAGATTGGATTAAAAGCAGAGATACAATTGCATAAGTCTATGAAAATAATTTGGTAAATAACAAAATGGCACGCTTACAAAAAAGCTTTAGAAGACTGCTATAGGACAAGACGTGTTTATGGTAACGGATATTCCTGAGCAGTAACTCCTCTAAACGCCTACATGCATCATTAGAAATCCAAGTTGTTGATTATAATTAGACCACGCTCTAGCCAGAATGTGGAGAACAACACAACAAACGTTGCTCAAGTGATAGTATATACTTTTCCTTTCGGAAATACAAGATATTCTGTGTAATGATTCTAACAAATAGTAACTTGTTGTGCTAGAGATAAACTCATAGTTTCATTTATATAAAACAAAATATCTGCCTGACAAAATGGGTTGGTGGTCTATTAAATTTGATAACCAGGAATTAAAGGATATTGGAACCGACAATCTCTTACACATATGCTACGCAATATCCACACGACAATGTTAGACTCATACCATTCTTTTTTTAATGGTCTATGACGCATTATGCTGACCCGTACCCACAATCCGTGGATATATAAATTTGAGGAAACCAAACTCGTGTCCAAGGAATCAATGTATATTGATTGAAATTGATGCTCTACATCAGTAATTGAAATGCAGTACAACTTGATATTCATATATTGTATTTCGTGTCTTGTACAGTATTTAATTTAATAATAAGACACCTAACCTTCTGATCAAAGTCAATAACAATCTGTGCGCGTTTTAACAATACGTCTGATTAACCTTAATGAGCTGGAATATTAGGAGACATTAAAATGTTGATTAATAAACAAAATACAGAATGTTGCGTATGTGATCAGAAAAATGTAAATATTTTCTATATTTCAGAATAGGTATATTTGAATAAAATGGGAACATAACTGTCCTTACCTCCTTTGCAAACTCCATTGACGTTTGTGTATCCCCTTTTGCATTGACAGATGCGATTTGGAAGACTGCACTCAGCAAAGGCAACACGACAATCAGCATTTACGTTACACCCCGAATTCAGATCTGTGATGAATATATTAATGCATAAGCTACAAGACAACGAAAGTTTGAGTTCAAAAGATTTTATATGGCAGCTTAGTCGAGAAGAAGAGAGCATCATTACATTGGTTGCGTCTAAGATAGAGGTAGTAAGGTTATGATCAAACTTTACATTGTGCTGGTTGAATGAAATTATGTGTGAATGCGAATCTGACTATTTTAGTTCGACTTAGCAATACAAACTGTCCATTTATTTTACATGTATCATTGACGTTCGTGAAGTGTGTTGTATATGACAATGTTGCGTATTCCAATGACATCATAAATGCATCGTGAGGGCAACAAAAGTTAACTGTTACTATGGAATGCATTTAAATCTGTAATATCAAGAATGGATTATACGTAGAGGTACAATTGCATACATATAGAATATAATTTGGTAAATCACATTAGGACACGGTTACGAAAACATCTTTGGAAGACTGCTATAGGGCTAGATGTGTTTAAGGAAACGGAGATTATTAATATTCCTGAGCCGTATATCTTCTAAAAGCCCACATGAATCATTAGAAATCCACGTTGTTGGGTATAATAACAACAAGCTCTAGTCAGAATGAGACAAAATAAAACAAACGTTTCTAATATAAAGATACAGACACATCCCTTACGATTTCCAAGAAATTAGGTGACATGATTCCGAAAAGTAATAAGACGTGATGCTGGTGATCATCTCATTTTGTCTTTCATATAATAAATATCTGTCTGAAAATATGAATTGGAGGTATATTACAAATTTAAAACCAAGATGAAAGGAAATTGAAATTGACAATCTCGTGCATATGAGCTTGGCAAGGTCTTTACAAAAATTGTAATTTCAAATTGTGTTTATTATAATGGTAAATAATTCTTTTGGCTGACACATTCCACTAATTCATGGAAAATGAAATTTGTGGAAGCCAAATTCGTATCCAACGAAACAAATGACATTGAAGGAGATGGATGCTCTATTTTACTGTGCTTTATTCGTGTCTTGTAAAGGTTTTCAATTAAGAATAAGACACGTAACGTGCTGATCAAAGTCAATAACAATAAGCACGTTTATTCGTCTGATTATAGTGAATGCGCTGTAACATTAAAAGACTTTAAATTGTCGCGACAAATATAATACAGAATGTTGATCACGTCAGCAGACAAATTTAAGGATTGTTTTCATTTCAGAATAGGTATTTTTGAACTAAATGCAGCCATAACGGTCTTCACCTCCTTTACAAACTCCATTGACGTTTGTGTATCCCATTTTGCATAGACAGGTGCGCGTTGCAAGATTGCATTCAGCAAAGGTGTCACGACAGTCAGCATCTCCGTTACACACGGAATCAAGATTTGTGATGAATAAATTAATGCGTAAGCTAAACAACAACAAGAGATACAGTTCAAACGATTAACTGGAAGCATAAAAGCAAGATTTGGTCATAATATTAGTTTCGCCTTGTAAAAAAAATAACGAGTTTATCGAAACGTTACATTTTGATTTTTGAATGAAATTATCTTTTCATGCAAATTTGAATTTGCTAGTTCGCCTTACCACTACAAACTGTATATCTGCTATACATTTATCATAGACGTAAGTGATGTGAATTTAGTATGAAAATATTGCGTATCCGAGTTTCATAGGATATGCCTTGTAATGGCAACGAAAGAAAACGGATACTACGGAATGTATTGAAATCTTATGATCAAGACTGGATAAAACGTAGAGGTTCAATTGCATAACTGTAAAGTAAAATTTGTTAAATCACATTAAGAAACGCTTAGAAAACAGCTTTGGAAGACTAATATAGGGCAAGATGTGTTTAAGGAAACGAAGATCATTTACTATGCCAGAGCCGTGAAGCTTTTAACATCCATGCTGCTGATTATAATAGGAGCAAGCTCTAGTGAGAATGCGACGAAATAAAACAAACGTTACTAAAGTAATGCAATATACACACCTCTTTGAAAACTGAACTAATTAGGTGACATTATTCCGAAACGTAATAGCCCTGTAATGCTAGAGATGACATCATAGTTTCATTTATAAGAATAAAAAAAATATTTGCCCGACAAAATGGGTTGGAGGTCTATTAAAGACTGAAAAACAGGAATGAAAGGAAATTGAAATTGACAATCTCGTGCACATAAACTGCAATGTGTGTAAGAAAACTGAAGATTCATACATTATTTATTATAATTGTGTATTATTCATATGGCTGAACTCTTCCACAATCCATTGGAAAAAGAATTGGCGGTAAGTAAATTCATGTTTATGGCAAAAAGGACATTGACGGATATGGATGTTCTAAAGCATATTGGAAAATGCAAACCAACCTGATCTTCAAGTACTGAATTTGCATCTTGTACAGTGTTTCAATTAATAATAAGACACTAAACTTTTTGATTAAAGTCAATAACAATATGCACGTTTATACATGACATATCATGAAAGTAATGTGGTTTCCTCTCAGGAGAAATTTCATTATTGCGAATAATAGAATATAGAATATTGAGCATGTGACGAGAAAAGTGTTACGATTTCTACATTTCAGAATAGGTATATTTGAACTCAGTGCAGCCATAACGGTCTTTACCTCCTTTACAAACTCCATTGACGTTCGTGTATCCCATTTTGCATAGACACGTTCCAGTTGCAAGACTGCATTCAGCAAAGGTGTCACGACAGTCAGCATCTCCTTGACACCCCGAATTGAGATCTGTGATTAACATGAATGCAGTGAAAGCATGAGTTGAAAACAGAGAGCTAATATTCAAACATAATATGGCAGCGTAACCGAAGCAATGATATTGTCAACACTATGGTCCCGTTTGAAACATAGGTAGTTTTGTGATGTTGAAACATCACATTCACATTATTGACGGAAATGCTGTTTTTATGCGTTTAGGACTTGGCTAGTTCAACTTGCAAATTAAAGCTGGTTTTCTACTTAGAATTTACTATTGAGATTCATTTAGTCTGTTTATTTGAATATGGTGTTGATGGGATTGACATTAAATATGACTCGTAATGGTTAGTAAACACTATTGATGTAAACAAACAATATTAAAAAGCGGAAGAGAATTAGCGAAATAAAATTGTGGATGAACAGTTGCATAATTGTTCGAACATAATTTGGTAACTAAAAAAGGACCCGCTGAATACTCAGGGTTTGACAGACAACTTGACGTAAGTTGTGCATAAGGAAAAGGTATAGATAATTTTGTATTTCTAAGCACTGAACCCTCTACAAGACTTAATGCAATATTTGAAATTCATATGTTCGAGGAATAGGATAATGTAAATTTAGATGAGAAGAATCCAACAAAATTTGTTTAAATAACACTACAGACACCTACGTCAGAAAAATAACTTGGGTGTCATGATTCATAAATTTAGTAACATGTAAGGCAGGATAGGTTAGTTTATATAATTATCGGTCTGACAATGTATTAAAATTATAAAACCTTGTCCTAGAAACGAATTTGAAGTTGACAATCACGTGAACATAATAAGCTCACGTGCACATAATCTAAGTATTGGTTGAAAATTCATAAAAGAACGAAATCCAAATTCTCTTCAATATTGTGTGCTGTTTCCTTCAACATTTGGTTGACCTCGCCCCTAATAAACGGAAGCATAAATCTGAAAGGCAAAGAAGGGTATTGATGGAAATGGATGCTCTCTAAAAGATTGTAAAATGCTAAACAACTTGATATTCATGTAATGTGCTGGTTTATAGACACAGATTCTATTAACAATAAGACAAACGTCTGATCAATGTAATAACACTCGAACAGTGCAGACAAGAAGTCTCATTAACATCAATCAGCTGGAATGGCACCATAAATTCAAAGTGTGTAGCTACTAGGTCACACAATATTGAGTAGGTGACACATAAAGGTAAAGACGTTTATATTTCGGAATAGGTTTATTCTAAGTAGAGAGAACCATAACGGCCCTTACCTGCTTTGCAAACTCCATTTACATTCGTGTATCCCATTTTGCATTGACAAATGCGTGTTACAGTATTGCATTCAGCAAAGGTGTCGCGACAGTCAGCATCTACTCGACACCCGGAATTCAGATCTGTGATGACGATGGTAATGAAGAAGATAGATATCACATAAATTTTAAGTATGCGAGACGTTTCTAGCAATCAGTGGAATTCAAGATCTTTTAATCATAATGTATAATACATTTCACTGGAAATGAAAACGTACTCCAATCAAATACTTGTCTACGGATGTAACTGCTATTGTTCAAAATATATGCTCTCAGTCAGTCAGGATAATGGTCATTAATTTGGTAGTCCTGTAATGTATTGGGTTTGTGAATATAATTTCATCTAAGATTAAAGACAGTTAATTTTTCTGACTAATTATATGCATTTAATTGTTAAGAGTAATGGATTACAAATGTTGGACAAGTTCCATGAATAAGTCAAACATTATGTTATGTCTATCAAAGAATATGTATTCTGTAATTAAGGAGAACCATGCCAGTTCTTTATGTCTTTTACAACATCCATTTACATTCATGTATCCCATTTTGTATTGACAGATACGAGTTGGAGTACTGCATTTATTATATGAGTCGGGTTGGTCAGCTTGTTATTGCAATCCCAAATTCAGATCTGTGTTTACCATATTATTGCAGAAGATACCGGTCAAAGAGAGTTAAAATGTAATTCTCAAATTGCAACTTGGATGAAACGATTGTGGCATCATTAATGTGGGTCTCTTTGAGGTACAAGTTGTGAATTTGTTTTCCAAAACATTACATTTGTTAATTGAATGACGTTTTGGTTCCATGCGATTAACATTTTGATAGTCTTAAATGCCAGACAAAAATATTCAGTAAGCTTTACCTTTAATATTGATAAAGTTTGATGTACGGAAGATACTATGTATGGTTAGAGTGAAATGATCAATTAAAGCTTGTTACAAGATATCGTAAATTTAATAATGTTTGAACCTTCTTGAAGGGTCTCTGGTAGGTGTATATAGTGTTTGTTACCGTTTCCTAATGTTACGTAGATGACAATTTGCATATACGTAGTTGTTAAGACTAATACAGTAAAGATATTCTGGCAGGTGACAAGCAAAATACTTGCTTTTACATCTTATAATATTCACATTGTACATAAAGCTAACAGTGTCGGTTTCTTACCTGCTTTACAAACTCCATTTATATTCGTGTATCCCATTTTGCATTGACATATGCGATTTTGAAGACTACATTCAGCAAAAGCATCACGACAGTCAGCATCTACGTTACACTCCGAATTCAGATCTGTGATGAACATATTAATGCATAAGCTACAACGCAACGAGTGCTAAATTTAAAAAAGATTTTATATGCCAGCTTAGGCGAGAAGAAGATAGCATCATAGAGTTGGTTGCATCTAAGATAAAGGTAGTGAGATTATGATCAAAACTTTACATTGTGCTGATTGAATGAAATTATAATTGATTTGCTAAATCGGACTTTGCAAGTTCGACTTACAACCCCAAAATGGTTATCTGCTTTACATTTATCATTCATGTTCATGAAGTGTGTTTTATATGAAAATGTTGCGCATTATAATGACATTGGTTATGCCTCGATATGTCTACGAAACAAAACTGATACTACGGAATGTATTCGAATCCGTAAGATCAAGACTGGATAAAAAGCAGAGGTACAATTGCATAAGTCTATGAAAATAATTTGGTAAATCAGCAAATGGCACGCTTATGTAAAACGCTTTAGAAGACTTCTATAGGACAAGACGTATTTATGGTAACGGATATTCCTGAGCAGTAACTCCTCTAAACGCCTACATGCATCATTAGAAATCCAAGTTGTTGATTATAATTAGACCACGCTCTAGCTAGAATGTGGAGAACAACACAACAAACATTGCTCAAGTGATAGTACATACTCATCCCTTCGGAAATACAAGACATTAAGTGCCATGATTCTAACAAATAGTAACTTGTTGTGCTAGAGATAAACTCATTGTGCCATTTATATAAAACAAAAATATATGCCTGACAAAATTGGTTAGTGGTCTATTAAATTTGATAACCAGGAAATAAAGGATATTGGAACTGACAATCTCTTACACATATGCTACGCAATATCCACACGACAATGGTAGATTCATACCATTCTTTATTCAATGGTCTATGACGCATTTGGCTGACCCATACCCACAATCCGTGGATATACAAATTTGAGGAAACCAAACTCATGTCCAAGGAATCAATGTATATTGATTGAAATTGATGCTCTACATCAGTAATTGAAATGCAGTACAACTTGATATTCATATATTGTATTTCGTGTCTTGTACAGTATTTAATTTAATAATAAGACACCTAACCTTCTGATCAAAGTCAATAACAGTCTGTGCGCATTTTAACAATACGTCTGATTAACCTTAATGAGCTGGAATATTAGGAGACATTAAAATGTTGATTAATAAACAAAATACAGAATGTTGCGTATGTGATCAGAAAAATGTAAATATTTTCTATATTTCAGAATAGGTATATTTGAATAAAATGGGAACATAACTGTCCTTACCTCCTTTGCAAACTCCATTGACGTTTGTGTATCCCCTTTTGCATTGACAGATGCGATTTGGAAGACTGCACTCAGCAAAGGCAACACGACAATCAGCATTTACGTTACACCCCGAATTCAGATCTGTGATGAATAAATTAATGCATAAACTACAAGGCAACGAAAGTTTGAGTTCGAAAGATTTTATATGGCAGCTTAGTCGAGAAGAAGAGAGCATCATTACATTGGTTGCGTCTAAGATAGAGGTAGTAAGGTTATGATCAAATTTTACATTGTGCTGATTGAATGAAATTATGTGTGAATGTGAATGACGTTTTTGGTTCGACTTAGCAATACAAACTGTGCATCTGTTTTACATATATCATTGACGTTCGTGAAGTGTGTTGAATATGAATATGTTGTGTATTCCAATGACATCAAAAATGCATCGTGAGGGCAACAAAAGTTAACTGTTACTATGGAATGCATTTAAATCTGTAATATCAAGAATGGATTATACGTAGAGGTACAATTGCATACATATAGAATATAATTTGGTAAATCACATTAGGACACGGTTACGAAAACATCTTTGGAAGACTGCTATAGGGCTAGATGTGTTTAAGGAAACGGAGATTATTAATATTCCTGAGCCGTATATCTTCTAAAAGCCCACATGAATCATTAGAAATCCACGTTGTTGGGTATAACAAAAACAAGCTCTAGTCAGAATGAGACAAAATAAAACAAACGTTTCTAATATAAAGATACAGACACATCCCTTACGATTTCCAAGAAATTAGGTGACATGATTCCGAAAAGTAATAAGATGTGATGCTGGTGATCATCTCATTTTGTCTTTCATATAATAAATATCTGTCTGAAAGTATGGATCGGAGGTATATTACAAATTAAAAACCAAGATGAGAGGAAATTGAAATTGACAATCCCGTGCACATGAGCTTCGCAATGTCTTTAAATAAATTGTAGTTTCAAATTTTGTTTATTATAATGGTAAATAATTCTTTTGGCTGACACATTCCACTAATTCATGAAAAAAGAAATTTGCGGAAACCAAATTCGTATCAAACGAAACAAATGACATTGAAGGAGATCGATGCTCTACATTACTGTGCTTTATTCGTGTCTTGTAAAGGTTTACAATTAAGAATAAGACACGTAACGTGCTGATCAAAGTCAATAACAATAAGAGCGTTTATTCGTCTGATTATAGTGAATGCGCTGCAACACTAAAAGTCTTTAAATTGTCGCGTCAAATATGTTACAGAATGTTGATCACGTCAGCAGACAAATTTAAGGATTGTTTTCATTTCAGAATAGGTATTATTAGTTATCACCTCCTTTACAAACTCCATTGACGTTTGTGTATCCCATTTTGCATAGACAGGTGCGCGTTGCAAGATTGCATTCAGCAAAGGTGTCACGACAGTCAGCATCTCCGTTACACACGGAATCAAGCTCTGAGAAATAAATTAACGCGCAAGCTAAAAACAGCAAGTGAAACAGTTCAAATGATTAGATGGAAGCATAAAAGCACGATTTGGTCATAATATTGGTCCAGGCTTGAAAAAAATAACGAGTTTATCGAAACGTTACATTTTGATTTTTGAATGAAATTATCTTTTCATGCGAATTTGACTTTGCTAGTTCGCCTTACCAATACAAACAGTATATCTACTATACATTTATCATAGACGTAAGTGATGTGAATGTAATATGAAAATATTGCGTATCCGAGTTACATTGGATATGCCTTGTAATGGCAACGAAAGAAAACTTATACTACGGAATGTATTGAAATCTTATGATCAAGACTGGATAAAACGTAGAGGTTCAATTGCATAACTGTAAAGTATAATTTGTTAAATCACATTAAGAAACGCATAAAACAGCTTTGGAAGACAAATATAGGGCAAGATGTGTTTAAGGAAACGAAGATCATTTACTATGCCAGAGCCGTGAAGCTTCTAAAATCCAAGTTGCTGATTATAATAAGACCAAGCTCTAGTGAGAATGCGACGAAATAAAACAAATGTTACTCAAGTAATACCATATACATATCTCTTTGAAAATTCAAGTAATTAGGTGACATTATTCCGAAACGTAATATCCTGTAATGCTAGAGATGACATCATAGTTTCATTTATAAGAAAAAAAAACAACAAAATATCTGCCCGACAAAATGGGTTGGAGGTCTATTAAAGATTGAAAACCAGGAATTAAAGGAAATTGAAATTGACAATCTCGTGCAAAAAAACTCCGCAATGTGTGTACGAAAACGGAAGATTCATATATTATTTATTATAATTGTGTATTATTCATATGGCTGAACTCTTCCACAATCCATTGGAAAAGAATTGGCGGCAAGTAAATTCATATTTATGGCAAAAAGGACATTGACGGATATGGATGTCCTAAAGAATATTGGAAAATGCAAACCAACTTGATCTTCATGTTCTGAATTCATATCTAGTACAGTTTTTCAATTAATAATAAGACACTAAACTTTCTGATCAAAGTCAATAACCATATGTACGTTTATACATGACATATCATGAAAGTAATGTGGTTTCCTCTCAGGAGAAATTTCATTATTGCGAATAATAGAATATAGAATATTGAGCATGTGACGAGAAAAGTGTTACGATTTCTACATTTCAGAATAGGTATATTTGAACTCAGTGCAGCCATAACGGTCTTTACCTCCTTTACAAACTCCATTGACGTTCGTGTATCCCATTTTGCATAGACATGTGCTAGTTGCACGACTGCATTCAGCAAAGGTGTCACGACAGTCAGCATCTCCTTGACACCCGGAATTGAGATCTGTGATTAACATATGAACGCAGTGAAAGCATGAGTTGAAAACAGAGAGCTAATATTCAAACATAATATGGCAGCTTAGGCGAAGCAATGATAGAGTCAACACTATGGTCCCGTTTGAAACATAGGTATTTTTGGGATGTTGAACATCACATTCACATTATTGACGGAAATGCTGTTTTCATGCGTTTAGGTCTTGGTTAGTTCAACTTGCAAATTAAAGCTGGTTTTCTACTTAGAATTTAATATTGAGGTTCACTTAGTCTGTTTATTTGAATATGGTGTTGATTGGATTGACATTACATATGACTCGTAATGGTTAATAAACACTATTGATGTAAGCAAACAATTTTAAAGAGTGGAAGAGAATTAGCGGAATAAAATTGTGGATGAACAGTTGCATATATGTTGGAATGTAATTTGGTAACTAAAAAAGGACCCGCTGAATACTCAGGGTTTGACAGACAACTTGACGTAAGTTGTGCACAGGGAAAAGGTATAGATGATTTTGTATTTCTAAGCACTGAACCCTCTACAAGACTTAATGAAATATTTGAAATTCATATGTTCGAGGAATAGGATAATGTAAATTTAGATGAGAAGAATCCAACAAAATTTGTTTAAATAACACTACAGACACCTACGTCAGAAAAATAACTTGGGTGTCATGATTCGTAAATTTAGTAACATGTAAGGCAGGATAGGTTAGTTTATATGATTATCTGTCTGACAATGTATTAAAATTAGAAAACTTGTCCTAGAAACGAATTTGAAGTTGACAATCACATAAGCTCACGTGCACATAATCTCTCTATGGTTTGGATGAAAATTCATGAAAGAAAGAAACCCAAATTCTTTTGAATATTGTGTGTTTTTCTCCCTCAACATTTGGTTGACCTCTTCCCTAATAAACGGAAGCATAAATCTATAAGGCAAACCAAATCTCAAAGGCAAAAAAGGTTACTGATGGAAATGGATGCTCTCTGAAAGATTTGAAAATGCTAAACAACTTTGATATTCATGTAATGTGTTTGTGTATAGACACAGATTCTATTAACAATAAGACAAACTTCTGATCAATGCAATAACAGTCTTGAACCGTGCAGACAAGAATTCTCATTAACATCAATCAGCTGGAATGGCAGCATAAATTCAAAGTGTATAGCTACTAGGTCACACAATATTGAGCAGGTGACACATAAAGGTAAAGACGTTTATATTTCGGAATAGGTTTATTCTAAGTAGAGAGAACCATAACGGTCCTTACCTGCTTTGCAAACTCCATTTACATTCGTGTATCCCATTTTGCATTGACAAATGCGAGTTAGCATACTGCATTCAGCAAAGGTGTCACGACAGTCAGCATCTACTCGACAGCCCAAATTCAGATCTGTGATGAAGATGTTTACGCAGAAGAAACATATCATAGAAAGGTAACATTTTCGAGACGTTTCTAGCAATCAGTGGAATTCAAGATCTATTCTTTATTATGTATGATCAATTTGGTTGACTTCCGGTATTTACTGTAACTGGAAATGTACTGCAATCAAACGCATGTTGATGGATATGACTGGTATTGATCGAAATATATGCTCTCAATGAATCAAGATAATGATAAAGGATTATGGAGTCCTGTAATATGTTCGTGTTGTGAGCATAATTTCAACAGAGAATAAAGACATTTAATTTTCTGAATAATTTATTGCAGTTAAATGTTTAGTATAATGGAGGAGAAATGTTGGACAATTGACAATAAAAAGTAAAACATTATGTTAAATCAAACTTAGAATAAGTATTCAAACTAGATTTACATTCGTTTATCCCATTTTGCATTGGCAGGTACGAGTAGCAGTGCTGCATTCAGCACAGGTGTCACGATAGTCCGAATTATTTCGACAGTCCAAATGTCAGATATGTGTTTACCATATTATTGCAGAAAATACCAGTCAATGAGAGTTACAATTTAATTCTCAAATTGCAGCTTGGATCAAAAGATGGTGGCATCATACAATGTGGATTTCGTTGAGGTACAAGTAGTGAATTTATATTTAACAACTTTACATTTGATAAATGACAGCAAATTTGGTTTCATGCGATTGATGACGTTAATAGTCTTACATGCCAGAACAAGATTTGAATAAGCTTTACCTTCAATACTGATATAATTTGATGTAGGTGAGACACTATATATGGTTAGAGTGGAATGATTAATGAAAGCGAGTAACAAGATATTCTAATTTTAATAATGCTGCAACCTTCTTGAGGAGTACCTTGCAGGTGTCTATTGCGTTTGTTACGGTTTCCAAAATATACGGAGATGGCAAGTATGCATCTATTTCTTTGTTATGACTAATATAGTAAATATATCCTGGTAGGTGACAAGTAAAAGGCCAAGGTGTTGTCAAACTTTTCAATAATCACATCGTAAGTAAATCGAACAGTGTCGGATGCTTACCTGCTTTACAAACTCCATTTATATTCGTGTATCCCTTTTTGCATTGACAAATGCGATTTGCACGACTACACTCGGAAAAGGGGTTACGACAGTCTGCATCTCCATTACACCTCGAATTCAGATCTGTGATGAATATATTAAAGTGTAAATTACAAAGCAACTATAATAAAAGTTCGAAACATTATATGGCAGCTTGGTCGAGAAGAGGAGAGTGCCATAACATTGGTCACGCCTACAATAAAGGTAGTGAGGTTATATTCAAAACTTTACATTCTGATTATTGAATCAAATTATGTTTTAAAGCGAATCTGACTTTGGGGGTTCGACTTACCAGTAAAAACGTTTGGTCTGCTTTGCATTTACAATTGTTTTGTTTGAGTAGGATTTTTGACGTAGCTTTAATAATTGCTCAGTCATATCGTTGCTATTTCTGCAGTGAGGCAGTTTATAATCATGTCTAGCACTGGGTCATCATGCCACCGATATGCAGGATGATGTCCCAACCATTTATATTATCCTGACATGAGACCGACCAGTCCTAACACTAACCTATTAATGCTGAGCGCTAAGCGAGGCAGCTGTTATTACCATTTTTGTAAGTTTTTTGGTATGACTCGGCGGGGATCTTACTCACAACGTCCCGCTTCCGTGGCGGATGCTGTAAAAACTAGGCATCGGATATGCCCCTTGATGGCAGCGAAACGAAACTGATACTACACAATGTATTCAAATCCGAGAGATCAAGATTGGATAAAACGTAAGGTACAATTGCATAATTGTAGGAATATAATTTGGTAAATCACATAACGACACGCTAAGGATGAAAGGTTTGGAAGACTGCAATATGGCAAGACGTGTTTATAGAAATGGAGGAGATGCATTACTATTCCTGATCCACGAAGCCTCTAAAAGCTTAATTGAATCATTAGAAATCCAAGTTGTTGATTATAATAAGACCACGTTCTATTCAGAATGCGACGAAATGCAACAAAGGTTGCTAAAGTAAAGCTACAGACACATCCCATAGTAAATGCAAGAAATTACGTCGAAACACTGCGAAAATAATGAGACACTTAACGTTCTGATCAACGTCAATAAACATCTGCGCGTTTATCGATGATGTCTGATTAATTTAACTGAGCTGGATTATCAGGAGACAATCATCTGCTCCGAATAATAGAATGTTTAGCATGTGACAAGAAACATGTAACGATTTTTAAATTTCAGAATAGTTATATTTAAACTAAATACAGCCATTACGGTCCTTACCTCCTTTACATACTCCATTGACGTTTGTGTATCCCATTTTGCATTGACAGGTTCGCGTTGCAGGACTGCATTCAGCAAAGCTATCACGACAGTCAGCATCTCCGTTACACCCCGAATTCAGATCTGTGATGAATAAATTGATGCTTAAGCTAAAAAACAGCTAGAGCTAAAGATCAAACGATTAAATGATAACTTAAACGAAAGACGATATTGTCATAACATTGGTCCCATCAAAAATAAAGGCGGGGATGTTATGATCAAAGCTTTACATTCTGATCATTAAATAAAATTAAAGTCTTATGTGATGATGACTTTGCTAGTTTGCTTTCTCAGTAAAACTGTTTATCTACTTTACATTAATCATTGATGTTCGTGATGTGAATTTAATATGAATCTGTTGCTTATTCAAGTAACATCAGATACTCCTCGTAATGGCAACGACAGAAAACTTTATACTAAGGTATGTATTTAAATCGTAAGATCAAGACTGGATAAAACGTAGAGGTACAACTTCATAATTGTAGAAAATAATTTGGTAAATCACATTAGGACACGCTTAGGAAAACAGCTTCGGAAGACTCTATAGGGCAGAATATGTTTAAGAAAACGAAGATAGTTTACTATTTTGGAGCTTCAAATCCTCTAAAAGCCCCCTTACATCATAAAAAAAATAAAAGTTATTGATTATAATAAGACCAAGCTCTAGTCAGAATGCGACGAAATACAACAAACGTTGCTAACGTAATGCAATAAACACTTCCCTTAGGAAATCCAAGAAATTAAGTGCCATTATTCAAACGCTAGAAATGACCTCATAGTTTCATTTATATAAAAAAAAAATATCTGCCTGACAAATTGGGTTGGAGGTCTATTAAAATTTGAAAACCAGGAATGAAAGGAAATTGAAATTGAAAATCTCGTCCACATAAAATCCTCAATGTCTGTAAGAAAATTGTAGATTCAAATATTCTTTATTATAATGGTGTATAATTGATTTGGCTGAACCACTCCACAATTCATTGAGAAAATTTGCGGAAAGCAAATTTATGTTTATGTCAATAAAAAACATTGATGTAAATGAATGCTCTACAGCATAAAGGAAAATGCTGAGCAACCTGATCTTTATATACTGTATTCGTGTCTTGTAAAGTATTTCAGTTAGGAATAAGACACTTAACATTCTGATCAAAGTTAACAACTATATGCGCGTATATACAAGACGTCTGATTAAATTAAATGAGCTTTACTATCAAGAGACATTAAATTATTGAGAATAATAGATTTCAAAATGTTCAGCATGTGACCAGAACAGTTTAACGATTGTTTCCTTTCGTAATATGTATATTTGAAGTAAGTGCAATTATAACGGTCCTTACCTGCTTTACAAACTCCATTGACGTTCATGTATCCCATTTTGCATTGACAGGTGCCAGTTGCAGGACTGCATTCAGCAAAGGTGTCACGACAGTCAGCATCTCCTCGACACCTCGAATCCAGATCTGTGATGAATGCATGAGTTGAAAATCAGCGAGAACTAATATTAAAAGATAATATGGCAGCGTAAGTGATACAATGATAAAGTAAAATCTATGGTCCCATTTGAAATACAGATAATTTTATAATGTTGTAAATATCATATTCAGTATATTCAGGGAACATCTGTTATCATGCGTGTAGGTCTTGCCTAGTGCGAGGTGCAAATTCAAGCTGGTTACCTTCTTGTAATTTATCATTGACGTTTATTTCGTCTATTTATTTGAATATGTTGTGGAGAGCATTGACATCACAGATGACTCGTAAACCATATTGATACAACCAATATTATTGCAAAACGGAAGAAAATTAGCGGATTAAGATCGTAGAGGTACAATTGCATAATTGTTCGAATAGAATTTGGTACACTAAATAAGGACCCTCTTAGTACTCAAGGTTTGACAGAGTACTTGGCGTAAGTTGTGCTTAAGGAAAAGGTATAGATAATTTGGTATTCCTAAGTCCCGAATCCTGTAAAAACCTTAAAGCTACATGATAAATCTGTATGGTCGAGGAATATAAAAAAATACAATTTAAATTAGAAAGCGAAACAATCCAACAGAATTTGTTTAATTAACACTACAGAAACCTACACGATAAAGGCCATTAACTTGTGTGCCATGATTCTTAAATGTAGTAACATGTATGGAAGGATCAGTTAGTTTATATAATGTTCTGTCTGACACAGGTATCTGCTAAATAGAGAGAACCATAGGGTCCTTACCTGCTTTACAAACTCCAGTTACATTCGTGTATCCGATTTTGCACTGACAAGTGCGAGTTACAGTACTGCATTCAGCAAAGGTGTCAAGACAGTCAGCATCAACTCGACAGCCCAAATTCAGATCTGTCATGACGATTTAAATTAACAAGATATAAATCAAAGGGAGGTAAAATTTGAGAGACGTTTTCAACAATCAATGGAATTCAAGATATATTCATTATAATTTATACTAATTTCGAATGACTTGCGATAATATCTGAAAAATAAAACGTACTCCAATCAAACGCATACCTGAGGATGTAACTGGTATTGATCAAAATATATGATATCAGTCAGTCAGGATAATGATCAAGCATTTGATAGTCGTGCAATGTGTTGGGGTCGTGAACATAATTTGATCTAAGAATACAGTTAAGTTTCCAAATAATTAAATGCATTTAATTGTTAAGAATAATTGATTACAAATGTTGTACAAGTGGCGAGAAAAAGTGAAACATTATGTTAAAACAATTTTAGAATAAGTATTATGTATCTGAGGAGAACCATGTCTGCTCCTTATTTGTTTTATAAAATCTATTTACATTCGTGTATCCAATTTTGCATTTAGAGGCATGAGTAACAGTACTGCATTCAACAAATGTATCACGATATTCAGCATGTTCTCGACAGCCCAGATATCAGATCTGTGTTTACCAAATTGTTGCAGAAGATACCGGACAAAGATAGTTAAAATTTCAATCTAAAATTGCAGTTTAGATCAAACAATGGTTTCATCACAAATTGTTGGTATCTTTAAGGTACAAGTAGTAAATTTATATTCCAAAACTTCACATTTGATAATTGACCGAAAGTTTTGCTTCATGCGATTGACAATTTGATTGTCTTATATGCCAGAACAAAATCTCAATACACTTTAATTTCAATACTGATATAGTTTAATGTATGGGAGACACTATGCATGCGTAGAGTGGAATGATCAATTAAAGCGAGTTACCAGATATCGTAATTTTAATAATGTTCCGACGTTCTTGAGAAGTCTCTGGATAGTGCATACGGAGATGGCAAGTAGCAAAAATGTAGTTAGGAATAGTATAAGAATTATATTTTGGCAGATGAGAAGTAAAAGATCCAGGTGGTATTACATCTTTCAATAATCACATTGTAACCAAAGCTAAAAATGTCGAATGCTTACATACTGAACAGACTACAGTTATATTCGTGTATCCGAGTTTGCATTACAGATGCGATCTGGAAGACTGCATTCAGCAAAGGTGTCATTACATTCAGTATCAACGTTACGCTCCGAATTCAGATCAATAGTGAATATAAAAACGCTTAAGCTAAAATGCAACGAGCGTTAAAGTTCAACAGATTATATGGTAGCTTATTCGAGAAGATAACGTCATAACATTGGTCTCACATACAATAAAGCTAATGACGTTACGATTACAACGTTATATTACGTTAAATTAATGAAATTATACTTTAATGCGATTCTGACTTTGCTAGTTCTCTTTACCAATACAAACATTTTATCTATTTTGCATTCATAATTGACGTTTGTGAAGTGTGTTTTATAAAAACTGACACTATAGAATATAATAAAATCCGTAAGATCCAAGAGTGGATACAAAGCAGAGCTACAACTGCATAATTAAAGGAATATAATTTGGTAAATCGCATAAGGGCACTCTTATGAAAAACGCTTTGGAAGACTGCTATAGGGCGAGATGTGTTTAAGGAAAGGGAGGAGATCATTTAATTTTCCTGAGCGATGAAATCCCTAAACGCCTACATGCATCATTTGAAATCCAAATTGTTGATTATAATAAGAACAAGCTCTAGCTCCGGTCAGAAGGCGATGAATTACATCAAACGTTGCTAAAGTACTGCAACAGACGCATCCCTTAGGAAATCCAAGAAATTTTGTGTCAAGAATTCGAAAAGTAGTAATATGCTATGCTTGATATGGACTGATAGTTTTACTTATAAGATAAATATCTACCTGACAAAATGGGTTAGTGATCAATTAAAAATTGAACACCAGGAATGAAATTGAAATTGATAGTCTCTTACATGTAAGCTCCACTATATCTGTAATATAATTGTAGATACATACCTTGTATATTATAATGGTGTATTATTCATTAGTTTGACCCATTCCCACAATCCATGGAAAAAGAAACTTGAAGAAACCAAATTCGTGTCAAAGGAAACAGAATATTGATGGAAATTGATACTCTACAGAAAAACGGAAAATGCTGACCAGCTTTATCTTCATGTATTGTATTCGTGTCTTGCAAAGCATGTAAAATAATAATACGACACTAAACGTTCTGACCAAAGTCAATAACAATATGCACGTTTATACACGACATATCATTAAAGTCAATAAGCTGTACTATCAGGAGACAATTGATTGTTGAGACTAATAGAATACAGAATTATGTGAATGTTACCAGAAACATTTAACGAATGTTAGATTTAAGAATATGTGTATTTGAAATAAATGCAGCCATAACGGTTCTTACCTGCTATACAAATTCCATTGACGTTTGTGTATCCCATTTTGCATTGACAGGTGCCAGTTGCACGACTGCATTCAGCAAAGTTGTCACGACAGTCAGAATCTTCTCGACACCTCGAATCCAGATCTGTGATGAACATATGAATGCACGAGTTGAAAAAATCAGAGGTATCTAATGTTCACAGACAATACGGCCTCGTAGGTGATACAATGATGGCGTCACAACTTTGGTCTTGTTTACAAAAAGGTATTGATTTTATAATAAAAGTTTTACACACCCATACTGAAAGAAATTCTGTTTACAAACGACATTGCTAGTCTGACTCGCCAATTCAAGCTCATTATTTGCTTTTCATTTGTCATTGACATTCAAATAGTGTGTCTTTAACGAATATGTTGTGGATACCAGTGACATCGCATTTGCCTCGTACTGGCAACTAAACAATATTGATACTGCGAATGTATTCAAATCCGTAAGAAAAAGAGTGGATAAAGAACTTATAGGTTCAATGTCATAATTGTAGAAATAGAATTTTTTAAATCACATAAGGACACACTTAGATCACACGCTTTAGGTGATTGGTACCGTCCTGTTATGTCTAAAGAATTGAAATAGATGGTGTGGTATTCTTGGGCCTCGATTCTTCTAAACTCCTACATGCAACATTAAATATGAAAGTGGTTGACGATTAGAATAATACAAGCACGTGCTTCTACATTCCAAATGTCTGGATGAAACTGCTAGAAAATAAACAAAAGTCACGTTATGTTTATTAATAATGGTGTTTAATATATCTGATTGACCCCTATCCCACAATCCATCAAAAAGGGAAAATCAATTTGATCTTCATGTAATGTATTCGTGTCTTGTACATAATTTCAATAAAGAATAAGACATTGAATTTTCTTATCAAAGTCAATAACAATTTGGATTCGTTTAGACAAAGCGTGCATTAACGTCTATGCATTAACAGGTGCATATTGCAGTACTGCCTTCAAGAAAGTTGTCACTAGGGTCTGCATTTTCTCGACAGCCCGAATTCAATCTGTGATGAAAATACATATGCAGAAGATAAAAATCACTGACAGCGAATTTTTAATGATAATATTTGTCAGCTTAGAAGAGATAATGGTAAATTAACAACTGGTTCTTTTTTTTCTTTTACAAAAAGTGAGTTTACAATTCAAAACTTCGCAGTTTGAAATTTAAAATAAATTGTTGTTTTCTTCATTGGTTCGGCACTTTTGTATTGGAATTTCGCTTGTACAACTTACAAACGTTTCATCACTTTAACATTTGTCTCTGACATTTTGCTTTCAGAGGTTCATATAAGCAGGATGTGGGGGATCCAGTGGCGTTGCATATTACTGCTAAAGAAAAAAGCACACAAAATAAGTGTTACCAACAAGGATATACAAAATATCTCCAGCAGATAGAAACATGAGCTTGAATATCATAGAACATGTATTTGTTAAGTATAATATAATGCAGAATATTGCGGATCTCACTGAATTGAATAGATCTCTTTGCTATTTATTTAATGCGCTGCACTAGAGTTCATTACCTGCTCTACACTTGCCATTTACACTTGTGTAACCCATTTGACACTGACAAGTACGAGTTTCAGTATTACATACTGTAAAGTTGTCCCGACAGTCCGTATCCACAGAACATGTTGAATTGGGACCTGTAATAGATATATCCTCAAATTATATATAAGTAATATCACGGACAAAAATAGATGGTAATGACCAGGAGGGACAAATTCATCTTCAACACTTTATAAAGTTGTTTGATCGTGATATCTCTTCTACGCAAATGAAATCCATTGGCATGCCATCTACGTACAATGTACATCATATTAAAAAAAACATATTAGTTGAAAGCATATAGGAACGTTTATTATGCGCATAACGCTGAAAGAAAGTGAATATGATTTAATTATAATGAAAATTGGTTTTATGTTTTTATAATTTGTGTGTTACACTCTTAATGCCCCAAATAGCTTGACTGACTCCGAATTAGGAGCCTCCATACTGTTTTAAGGTAGAGATTTCAAAAAGGAACGGACAGCTTTCGAGTAAATAAGGCTATTACCAAATTATAAAGTACTCATATCATAAACAAGGGAAATATTTGGATTGTCTTCTTTAGGGTGGTGTAAGTTATAAGTGATTAAAGGCAGTCTGTGTACAGAAAAAGGTGTAAGGTTTCCAAGATCCGGGTAGATCAGTGTTTACTAAATTTAATCAAAACTTAGAGGGATCACCTGTAGAAATTTTTAGTTGGTAAGTACATTTTTAATTACATATATCTTGATTTATTGGCTCTATTGGCGTATTCGGAACAGACTAAATTATCATGGAGAGTAATAAATGCCAAACTATTAGTCCGCAAACGTTCCAGTAATATTCAATGTGCCGGCATCGACATACATTTCGCCCTTGATATATTCTAAATAACCATGATATCAACATAACAAATAAAATATTTTCTTTCTTTGGACCAACTCTGCTTTCTTCGTTACTTTCTACACGGATTGATGGAACGTTCATTTTACTATTGTTTTATCAATACACAAAGAATTTTGTGTATTACATCAAAATTATATTATTCTTTTATTATTTCTTAATTTTGTGTCGTATTATCCTGACACGAGTCGAGTGAGCAAACAAAGTTAATTTGAACTAGTTGAAACTCCTAAAATCTTTATACGTTCATCTTACATATACTCGTGTATATTTTATGCTTGTAAAAATATCTACCTACTTACTTAGAAAAAAATGCATGCATACATACATACATACATACATACATACATACATACATACATACATACATAACTACATATATAACTACTTACATGATCTGATATGTATGTAATGTTAAATATATACATCTATATCTGACAAATCCATATACAAGCAAAGCAGCAGGTCAAAAAACAACGTGTTCATGACATCATATGGGTTGTTGGGGACGGAGTGCTGGTTACTACGCATGGCCAGTGGATGATACAAGATACGTTGTTGACAAAGTATTTGTTGTATTGCAACTGAGGGGTACTGGTGATTACAGTAAGAATGTTGATGGTATAGGTTTTTTGAAAGTAGATTACTAAATAATGGTCGCTACGTGTGGTGTATGACAGAAGATGATTACATGTTGGTGACTACATACGGTGTGTTGGATAGTACTTGTAAGTATTGGTCAATACGGAGTGCATGAAAAGTTCTCAAAAGGTGAAGGGATTAAGACTTTCCCTGTGCAGATATGCATAAGTTGAATCCATCTGATGTTATAGCAAGGATCTATCATTTACATCAGAAGAGACATAATTATAGTAAGTAGATGTATCAATTCCCTTCCTACTGGCTACGGCGTCGGAAAGGCCAATGCAATGTTCTTTAAACAAATCCCAACATAAGGTAGACACAATTCCAAGTTCTGAATAAATAATTATAGTAAATAACGCAAACAGATTACCCTTAATATCAATGCACATTGTTACAGTAATTCAGAGATCTATTAGCTGATGAGCTCGTACTAAAGCATGATGTAGGTAGGAGTGATTCAGAGAGCCGTTATTTGATGACCAATTAACGATGTACATTTATTAAGACAGTCGTTATTTGATGACCTATTACCGATAAATATAATACAGTGATTCAGAGAGCCGTTATTTGAGGACCTATTAACGATGTACAGTGATTCAGAGAGCCGTTATTCGATAACCTTAAAACGAAGAAATAGTGGTTAAGAGAACCGTTAATCACCACTGCACTTGTTAGTTGATTATACTGTGATTCAGAGGGCCAGTAATTGAAGACCCTTCCAAAACCCGAACTAAAATGATAAACCAGACAAGCGAAGGACAACACACAAACACACAAGCAAGATAGACGGACAGCTTTCTAAGAAGAAAGAACTTACTAGAGCATGGAGGCAAACGACTCCATCCTCTGATAGTACATTTGACGCTAATAACCTCAAAGTCATCTGCGACACAGATATAATTAGCTGTAGAACCCAGGTATCTTCCTGTAAAAGAGCGCAGCGTGTAGCTAGGTGGCTTTGGTGGATCTCCGCAATCTGTAACGTTAGGATAAACATCAGGGCACCATAGCTCTATAATGCTAAAAGAGGCAACTATTGATATTATTTTTGTTATCCTCCTTTCTTTTTCATTCTCTTATGTTGTTTTCGCAGTTTGATTAACATTGTGGTATATAAAGGGTCAGAATTTGTAAAAGATTAACCAACAAATAATTAACTATAATGTTAAGGATTAAATTCATATTTAATTACCAATTTATTTCCTTTAAAAATAATTAAATAATATATAAATGCAAATTATCTGTCAGTCTACGCAAACGTAACAGAAGGGTGGCATTAAAAGTGTCACTATGGCATATCTCTCTCTCTCTCTCTCTCTCTCTCTCTCTCTCTCTCTCTCTCTCTCTCTCGTTTGTGACAGCATTATCGCTCAGTTAGAATTGCAATAAATTAATCTTTCACATTTTGAAAAAGAAATACATTTCAGAACAGGGACGACAACAAACTTAAGGTTGCCAAGATAATGATTGGCAAAATGTGAATTTTAGCAATACTTTCATCTATCTCGCGCAATATGATATCAAGCACGTTCTTTACTAGTAGACATTTCAATTGCATTTCACCCAATAATAACTGTCAGTTCACATTCACTAAACAATGTCAAGGGAGTCGTGCTTCCTGTGTATTGTAACTTTAAATGTACTTTGTATTTTTCAAATTTTGTCAGAAGATATTGAATCACCTTTTACCCCAAAATCCCAAATAATATGATCTAAAGACAAACGTTTTGTGAGTTTTGTAGATTGAGTTTACCTTGTGAACATTTAACCATACTGTTACGACTGAAACTATGCAATAAAAACATGCCCAATCAACACTTTAAGAAATATGCAATATCACGTAGTAAGGATTAACCAGATTGTAACATTTATATGTTAGAACCTGAGGCTGATAATTTTGCGCAGTCAATATGTATGAAGGTTAATTCGGCGAGCAATGAGGTGTCAAACTATTTAATTGACAATGCCATAAAACTTGTGACGCGGGCTTTATTTTTGACAAAGGCAGTTACGTAACATTGCCAGAACATTGTTCACAGGTATGTGGTGAAAGTCTGTGTTCGGATCAAAATAATATCAAGTGGGGGTCGTAAATCCACCCTTGACGGACTGTTGGGAGGGGACAGTGTCTGATACTTATATGAATCAATATCTACTTGGAATTGTGCAAAGCGTGGCAAACATTAGAATAGCAAGCTTAAATATATTATCTTGAGAACTAAACGCAGTAGTAGTCGCTAAAACTATGTTGCGTGTAGTAAAATGGAAGATAATCTATTCCGACGTCATTTGAAATTGACGGGATACATGCTATTCTGGGAATTACAAGGAGCTTCAGTACAAGTCAGTGACTATTTGCTCGATCGCTGTAATTTTACGGCAGTAAGTGTACTTTAATTATGGCAGTATGTATACCTTAGTACGTAGAATACTTTAGTACGTAGAATTACCATTTGCAGGGTTTGATTCATGCGTAGTGTTTGACATGCATATTTAGAGTTATGCGTTATGTAAATAATTAATACTGTAATTCGCTATTGGTTAATTCGTAGTAACCTCGTTTATTTATTCATTTGATATTATGCATTTGCAAATGTTGAGTTGAATTAAAAACTTTATATTAGGGTTGCAGTGTGCATCATTAGTTAATAGGGATTTGCCTATTTGTGGATACTTTGTAGGAGTATCATGTATAAGGATATATCAGCGCATGGATATGCGCATATCTGTGTACACTTTGTAGAAGTGAAATGTACAGAAATGCGTCTGATTATGTGATATTGTTTCAAACAATAAGATTGAGAATCTATATATACCGTGTACACCAATCAGCGAGAATGTGTATTTCGATGGGCACGAATGCGTGACCAACAAATGTAATGACTTATCTGATGATATTATTGTTTAGTGTGCGTTAGATAGCTAGGGGAATATGCTATGCTAAAGTCCTTTTGTGTCAATACTGGAAGCTTTTAAGGACCAGATGAACTGTAAGAAACAGAGGGAATTACCCGAGTGCAGTTGAAGAATGGAGGCATAAGTTAGGCGGACTGGAGGGAATTGGATTACCAGTCCAGATAAAGATCACACAGATGAGTACGAACACAGGACAGGAGGAAAATAAATCACACTAAGTCAGATGATGAGATAGGTCGTCACTTGGTCTACTGAAAGACGAGTGATAGGGTTTTAATTTCAATTTCATTTGAGAGATGACTATTATTGAATTAAATTAAACTGTTGTTATTTTAATTTTACATTTTGTTTATTCATTAATTTAAATGTCGGCAACATTGACTGGGAGCTCGGAGCTTTCAATCTCTTTATCACTACTTCAATTTCTGACAAAACGCACTAGGATGGGTCTTTTGTAATAATTTAAATAATATTGGGAGCATCCCGCCCCAACCTAAATAAAGGAAACCTCTACATTCAATAAACAATTAATGTCACTAGAATGCAAAGTGATACTCCTAAAGATACTTACAGTAATGTAAATTAAATGCCACATAATCCGAAATATCCTGTCATAAGAAGAAATGTATAAAGTTTTCTGAATTAAGTATAATAGTCTACAGTGCTCTGGTGTGTCAATATTTTTGAATGTCCTGATATACTAATAATGGAAACCTGAACGTATTTAAATGAATTCACAAAAATTCCAAACTTAATGTGTTAATCAAGTCAATAAGCACTTAATAATTAAAATGATCGATTCAAAAACAAAATTATGATTAAATCTGAACACAAGTATAAACGATGGTAAAAAAATGTTTTGCACACACTAGTCTTAAGATACATATGTTTAATTTGTATACCAAGCCCCTATTTAGACGTATTTCTACATAACCATCATGCAATAATATCTTTGGAATGATTTTTGTAACATTCCACTAACTCGAAAGCAACTCGGGCATTGAATTCAAATGGGAGGAAACATATCGTTTACTACTTACAGTCATAACGTTACGAGAAGATATTTTTGAAACCGGGTAATAATTCAACTCAAAGAGCAGACGACATAATGGACAACAATCATGAGGCTTTAAGGTAGCACTGACCATTTTTGCTAAATGGGTCCGGCCGAATTTTTTAACATTAGGAATACTAGACATTTATGCGTGAAGTGTTTTGTAATTTAAGATAAGAACACTAATTATTTGTGTTAGTTGTTTGGGACGTTTTTGTTGTTACTGATTTGTCAGACCAGTTTGAAGCAAGAGACAACATCCCGGTGTGACATTAAGAGCCTCTGGGATGGTCATTCGGTGTTAATTTGTATTGGTACTTGCGCATTTCAGTAACTTTTTGTCGTTGTCTTGAGATTTTTACAAACAGGGGACTCAATATTGAGACATCTTAAGCTGTAGAAGATCAAACGTTTCTAACTCTATCCCACAGCTCTAACAGTCTTCCTGTTGAACCACCATTGTAAAAGCAATACAATCGTATGTACGTCCGATATAATAGTGCATTGCCTGAAAATAAATCATATTTCTGAAGGTAAATTAATTTATGACCCATATTCGCATAATTGTAACATGCTGAATCAATTTAACATTTATCCCTCTTGCAAATCTAAGAAGCAGATCTATACCCGACTCAGCCGTCTATTTCGAAATATTACCTGTTTCCAATTATAATGGGATGCACGTGGTGCAGTCTGTGCATATACACAACACATATATGCTAACCGCTTCTTCCTCTATTTAATATCTCCCGATGTAGCCTACATTTGGCAATAGTCACAGAGTCGGTCGTAATTTACACTATTTCCATCAGTAAACCAAAATGATTTTTTTGTCTACATCTGCAGTTTTATTTCAATATCCCACTATTTATCAGAGATACACATTTGTGTGTGTCTTGTACTAATTTGTACTCAAATGCGCACGGTTGAATCTTTGCTTAAAGTGGCACGTTCTTTGGTATTGGAATCTGCTCTTCATTAAATTTCAACGCTGTATGTGCTAATAATTGAATAAGAAAAGGAACGAAATTTAAGACAAAGAAAAGCAAACACTTACAAACGAGAGAAAAGAAGATGGCTCCTAGAAAGCTCATCCCGATTGCTCCGAGTCCAGGCCGATCGACGCTATAATACGGCATAGGGACTAATGCTATAGGGAAGGAAGAGATAATACATAGATACGGATTAAACAAACTATTGTACTCGTCATGAGACTGTCAATATTAGACGCTGTTTCGAACATGATAGCAGACAAACGGAAAACATGCGAGAAAATACTTTCTTATTGTGATATAAATTATATTTTTAAATATATGATCGTTAACCAATTACTGAAAAAAACTTAATTAACAGTTGTTCCATATAGTAATTTCTGATTTCGTCCAGTATGCAGATTTGTTGCAGTTTAAACGAAACAAATCAAGAAGCAGAAACATGCAAAAGAAAGCAAAGACAGAAACGGAAGAAAAAAAAAACAATACAAAACCAATAATACACGTTAGAGCCTCCCGATTGATGGTTAAAATAAAACGATACTTTTTGTTGTAACTATATTGAGAATAGAAGAGAATGTTTGTATGATTTCATATTTCTTATATGGTATGTAAACATTTGAAGGAACATCTTAAAATCACTAGACGATCAAGACTAGGAGAGATATTGACAATCACAAAATAACTGGAACACTTAACATTGAAGCGAAAGTACAATACACATTATCTTCTAGGAATGTTTCAGTTAATAAATGTTACATATTTCTTTTAGACTAAGGCTCAAAAAACGTTATCTTCTAGGAATGTTCTAGTTAATCAATTCTACATATTCCTTTTTAGACTTAGGCTCATTGTCATATTCTTTGACGAGATATGTAATTCGTGTGTGTTATAAATAACATATTAAATGCTTTCAGGCTGAAACAAGGCATTCCTTTATTATATAATATTTCACTACACATTACGGTCTGAACAGCTAACTATACTGTAAAAAGTTTGCATTCTAATCTAATGGTAAATGCAATATACTTTTTCTGGAATTAATGTTTTACTAAAGACTATTTCTAAAAAGTGATATATTTCCCTTCTTTGACTGATACTAATGAGTACTGTGAAAAAGTCAAGGTGTATGGAATACGCGTGTTAGTAAATCAAACGAGAAGACATACACCTAAATTAAACTAATGTTACTACTTTCAAACTCAATTGTTTCAAAAAGTGTGTTCGAAGAAAACCATATTTGACTTTATTCAGCAAGTTTATTTGCTTTTGATTTTCCGTAAAGCCGACTCTCACTTCATGTTAGGTCATTATTATTCAATTACGTAACGGATTAACAATAAATCTGCGAAAATTTTAAGAATTGAATCGATCATCCTCATTCTGCACCAACTGGTTCAAACAACAGTGATTTGTCAGAAAATATCACAGCATAACATTTGTATTTAGTACCACCCGGCGTTACAAGTGCATGCAAATACATATCATCGATGGTATGCCTGAACAACTCCAAGTGTTTGCCTGAATATAAAATCGAGTGTTAGGTACAAACTTATTGTTGGGAAATTTACAGACCTGTGACGATGTTCCGATGTTGGTCCATGTGCGACCACATTATTTGGGATATGTACGTACAATATAAGGAGTGGCCGCATTCTTTTGGATGGATCCTGATGACTGTTTAGCCGAAGCGAAACTCCATGTCAGATGTCAGATGTCAATGCCATTTTATTTTTTGGCGTGACTATTACATATTAGCACATTTTGAAATTCTATCAACCTATGTTTTGATGCAGTAAGACCATTATGGGCACACATTTGCAAAGTAATGTGTCCCCCAATTCCAACTGGTGGGTGTGCGTCTATGTTGTGTGTGAATGACAACGTTAAATTTGTTCCTGACTGAACACTGTTGCGTATATTTGATATGTCATTTATATTTATTTTTATTGTTTGTTTGTCAGATTCAAATTTGACAGTTTAAGTTTAAGATTCATTCATTGGGAGATGACCTGTACTTTACAAAATAAACACGAGGTGTTGACATCATTTCTGGCCTGGCTTCAGATTTGTAAACAAGCTTTCAAAATGATTGGTTGGTTCCAAGGACATTATGGAGCTTTGTTGTAAACATCTTTCTATTTTTAGTTGGGTCATACGGTGTGTACGTGATTTTTTTAACGTAAATTTGTTCTAAAAGATTCTAGAAGATTATGTGACCCCTTTCTTGTTTACGTAAAATCAGGTATATAAATTATGTTTTGGAGTGAACTATTTCATAGAACTTGGGCTGTTAGAATATTAATTTGTGTCGTTTTGAGTTATTTTAAATTACCTTGTACCTTGCTATTTATCTGGAAAAGAATTGTGCTCATAGAATTTTATTACCAAGACCTGACTTAATCACGTGACATCGTCTTCCATCTTAGATGCTTCGCTGGGATTCGAACTTGGAATTATTTGGACATTTTATTACCAGGACCTTTGCAATTTCTCAAGTGGATAATAGTTTGAATTATTTTTTGGATTAATTTTGGAATTGATTCTTAAAACCGTAAGTTTATTTTTCTTTTCTGGAAAAATATTTGTGCTCAATAAATAGTTTATTAAGTTTTTACAAGCTTGTTATTTTCTCTCTTTCTATGTTACTGTTTATTCGAGCCTAAGCACGTAACAATACACGATAACAAACGTGATTCTTGTAGACAGCGTAGGAGTTGTACGTATGCATCCATAATGTTAGCGTTTCTAATACAACGTTATCATCAGAGACACTTACATCACGCCATATTTTATCAATATTCTTTTTACAAAAATACCAAGTTATTGGTTCCAAATATAACAGTGTGAACATCACTACAAAACCCAAAGAAGTGAATAAAAGGAATTGCTCACGAAACCATCAGTGTATGACCATTGAGGTTTAATTGACACTATGAAAATCCAAGGTTGAAATTTGAGCTGGTGCTAATGATTACAGCTGCTAAATCCGCATCATCATTAGCAGCAGTATGTATTAAGTCGAATATATATATATATATATATATATATATATATATATATATATATTGGGTTGTTTGCACATCTGTGTTTTGATTTGCATTTTCAACCACAACGTGGTCGCCCTTCAACATTTGATGATCAATGATGTCAGTGTGCAATTCCACTTCAAATTTAGTTTTGGACATAAATGCATCCCAAACTGGTGATTGGAGGTAATGCGCAAGATATAGCTTGTATACATGTCTGGAAGTATCAAGAAAATTCTCAAACATAGCGAGAACCAACACATTAGAGAGCAGAGGCAGCCCATGATGGTCGCCGAGGTTTCTACAGTCAAATGCGGACCAAACTTTCTTGGGATGCTCATTGTTGTTGCTGTATTAGGCTTAAACGCGATTTTGTCAGCATATGATATGCTATAAATGGCGGCCAGCATTAATGGTGGAGGAAGAACCCGAGAAAACCCCGGAAAGAACCACCGACCCACTAGAAACTACTGGCAAGCTTTCTCACATACCCACATTGGCCAAATCTGAGAATCGAACCCACGCAGGCATATGTGAGATGGCAGTGATCTTTAACGGAGTGCCCTGTAGACTATTTGGACACTCGGGGCCCCCTGGATGTTCATAATCATTTTCTGGAATGCCTTCTTGTGACCTAGATGTATAGAATGCTTCAATCGATGAAAAATGACGTTCAGCAAAATTGTTCCAACTGCTGATGTCCTTTTATGGATAAGCCCCTTTCTTGTCCGCAGGACTCTATTGGTAATACATTATTGATGAGAGAGGCATGAAAGCTTTGAAGTTCTACGCCTTCAGATTATTTGCTTAATGTACCAGGGACGAATGCTTAAAGTGTATCGAATCGATAAACTTAAATTGCCTGAAATGATATGTGTTGTTCGATGTTATTGGGGATCATGCTTATTGGTGACTTTTGATGCCGTGGCTACTGCTTGCACTATCAAACCCATTTTATGAAGGACCTCGATGATTTGGGTTTTGTTGGATTAAATTTTTGAATGTAAATTGCCCGCTTTGCTGGCGGCATGTCTGTACAAAAGAGTAATATGGCAGTGATCACGGAGTTTGGAACTGGGACCTTTAGTTTCATCTTTGTTCTAGTTTTGATCTTGATCGGCGGAATGACTCTGCCATTCAGTGAAAGCACTTTTACAAGTTCCGCACTGAGTGACTGCGTAAGGTTAACTAAGTTTTCACTGGCTATATTTATGCATCAAATGGTGGACAAAATTTATTGTTAACATTTTTTGTTTCTAACGGATCATGGCGGGTCCCAGGATGGTGATGGTATGTAACTGGATCCAGGTAACGATCTATATGGTGAGGGATGTGCCTCAACGTGCACATTTCATTCGAGAGTCTTCAGACCCTGCATAAGCGTTATTTCTTCAGTATTTCGAGAGTGACATTGCCGTCCATTGTACCTTTTATTTCGGTCAGAACCTTTATTCACAACATTCAAGGTTATAATATAATTTTCTTATGTTCTATTGTTGTTTTGTATCTGTGCACTGGCATCATTAGGTGTATGTGGTTTGATATATGTCTCAGCGTTTTATAGTATCCGCGAACAGATCCGCATATTTGGCATTGATGCTTACGTTATTTGTCTCCAGGCTGGATTGTGCACGCAAACCATCATGTCACTCTTGCGTCTGTGTTTTACAGTACCCATATTGCCATGCTCGGCCTCTGAGTTCGTATTTTCCATATTAGACATCTTTCCCAATACCATGGCTGTTCCTGTGCATACATGCTAGCATTTTATCTATTTCGCAAAAACACTGCATCAGCAGCAGAAAGGGTGAATCGGACAACATTTTTAAACAAGTTTTCACTGAAATCAGGCTTCTACGGCCAAGATGTGGTGAATCGGATACAAGTTTTCAATGAAATCAGGCAAATAAATCATTGATTAGGCAAAAAAAAATCAATGAAATCAGGCAAAAAATAATAATGAAAAATCAATGAAATCAAAAACTTTTCAAGAGATTACAACGTCGTTGTCACTCACCCTCTCAACCGAATATTTGATCCAGTCCGATACGATATCGTGTCCCCTCTTCAGGATGAAAATCCTTAGGATTTCACAAACAGACTTATTTGTAAAACCTCCTCTTGTAAATCAATCAGATTATTAGACTGGTCAGTGAGTTTGAAATTAATTCTGGTTAATGAATTATTATGACATCGCATATAGACTGGATTCACCGGAGACTCAATAATTAGAAATCCTGGAGGGGCTATTGGTGCAAATGAATAAAGAATATATCCTTGCTGAGCTTGATTTGATCGTTCTAGATTTATTTGATAGCTTCCTTCGATAACGTCACACACTAAATTGAGCGCAATCACCGATGAAATATTCACGTTGAACGGAGCGATATGCCTGCCACCACCATCTGGATCATTATTGTGTTTGAGGATTTTTATTTCCGGTGATGATGTTTTTTTCCACGTATCATGAATTATTTTAAAACCAACATCGATGGCATCACTGAGAAGTTTTGTTAGTTGTGGTACGTTATATCCTGGTAGTTTGACTGTTGGAATATCCTTGACAGGGATGCCCTTGCCTTCTGCAAAAATTCTTCTTGTTGTAGGATTACTGTCATCTAATATCTCTTGAATAATTTGTGAATGAAATGTTTCCATATCATTGATGATTTTGTTACATGTTTCTACGACGCTGATAAATTCATCTCGGGTAAGAGAGCCGGATTTAAGAGGTATTAACAACAGTGAAAAATCATTATTCATTGCTGTGAAATTTTCAATAATTTTAAGTTCGTTAATAAAAAGATATTTCCCTCCCTTATCTATAGTGCTAAGAGCAAAAAAATTTCTAGCAATACTGTAATCACTATAGCCTTTTACTGGATTACCAGATTTTATCCTGTCGGTGATATAATCAGTTTTTTGTGGTTCTGGTAATTTAACGGTTTTCCCCCCGGGTGGTAATTCAGGCCATCCTAGTACGGTTCTAATAGAACTTTGATAGATATCTACGACATATCCTTCTGAGTTTATTTCAATGGCAGATGATAGTGTTGGTTCATGAACTGTTATAGCTATTTTTGACTCTACTCCAGTAATCGATTTTATTCTACGCGCGAATTCATTATTGATTTGTTCGATTTGGTATGATCCGGTTGGTATCGAAACGACGTTCCAGTCTGGGGTACCGTCGGGTTTATTCTTATTTGCAAACACTAAAGAATTATTGGGTTGTTGACCACCAAATGATTTTGACCTAATATTTGGCCAGCTGTGATACACTCGTAATTTTGCTAGCGCTATCTCCTTCACTGGGACCGGAGAGGGGAAATTCACACTGAATTCTGGATTCGTTGAGGTTATTGAGATCATGCTGGTTTGTACTGGGGTTGTGTTCTCCACTATTTGTTGAAGTAATTCCATCTGTGTTGTCATCGTTGCTATACTCATGATGTATTTCTAATTTTGATACTGCGGAATCATAGACACGTACCATCACTATCTGATATCGTTGAGGTTATTGAGATCATTCTGGTTTTTTCTGATTCCATCGGTGTTGTCATTGTTATTATACTCATGTTTTTGCATTTCTAATTTTGACATCGCAGAATCATATATATCTACCATCGCTGAAAACTCACTCTCTGATATAATTGTATCATCGAGAGATGACGATATCAATGAGGATAATTGCGAGCATGCAGTGGACACAACATGAAATTGAATTATGTAGTCTTGTAGTTTCCGTTGGCTGCATGATGATATTTTTTTTGTGATTATTGAAATAATTCCAGCGATTGTTGTTGCCGCAGAAATGCAAATTGGAACAGCTATCGGAGCCATCATTGTCACTGAAGACAGTATAATACCAGCTCCGGTGATTACACCACTCACTGAATACACGGTAACATCAATTGCGGTAATTCTCCTGCGATATTTTTTTATTTTCATTGCATACTCCTCAGACAGGGTTTTGAGTCTAGTTTGAAATTCTCTGACCTGATCATAACGATATTGCGATGATGAAATCATTTTTTATTTTAAATACGCTAGCGTTTTCAATTACGATTTACTTAAATCCGCTACGAATTCCACATACCATGTTGTTGTAACCCTAACCAAATTTGTATCAGTATATGTGATTGTGAACTTTTCAGTTGTATTCTTGTCGATGATCGTTGAAATCGTATTATTGACCCCGGATGAACTGGACGATGAAATATTAAATTGAGTCAATGGTGTCACTAGTGTTAATCGATAAATACCCTTAACGGTTGCAGTGATATATAATGTGTTGTTTGTAGGTGTCCACTCAAATGATCCGTGTTGGATTGTATATACTATGTTGTTGGTTTTCTCATGAGGGATTTTTGTTTTTTCAATGACTGTTATCATCCTCGAAAGATCACCTTTGACGCCTTCGATGAAGTTTTTGGTCTCATCGATGGATTTTTTAATATCAGGGAGTTTTAGTTCAATTTTATCTAACGGGGTTCCAATAAATTTATCAATGGCGTCGGTTGTTGTTTTTGTTGCTTCGTTGATAACCTTTTGATCATCAACAAACGTTTTAATTTCAGCGATAGATGGTGTAACTACAATTGGAGACCCAAAGAACTTTTGAACGACATTTCTACGGAAACTATTGTAGTTTTTTAAATGATCGTCAAATTCTTTATTGTATTCAGTGAATCTATCTGTAATCGTCGAAAAAAGTACACCTGGTTTGAGTTTACCCTGATCGGAAAATAGCACAACGGTATTCTCGATTGCGTTTTGTTGTTTAACTAAAATATCATCCAACGACACATGACTAGATTTCAATTTACCCTGTTTGTCTTGAAATACAACTATTTCATTCGGGTCAACACTTGTTAAATTCAACGTCTCAGCGATTTCATCTTTAATTTTTTTTGTTATATCCTTGATAGAACCAGGGGTTGCAGTGTCATCGGGTTTGGGTTTCAAAGATCTCCCCCAAATATCAATCATGTTATTGTAAAACTCTTTCTCTCTCTAAAAAGTGATTACTAGTGTAGTCATTTACGACAATATGAGGTGGTTTTCCCCTTGGGTTACTCAAGGAGTTAGAAATAGCGTTAAGGACATTTAATACTTCACTGCCGCATATTGGTGGGTCATTGATTTGTTGTGTTGGTAGCGTAGAATACCAAGTCTTCATTGGAAAATTTTTTATATAACGCAAAAACTCTTTTGGCGGGGCTAATCCATATGAATCAAAATAGACAATCCCACGTGGATCAATAGCGTATGCAACCCAGTGAGTTCCAGGTCCGGTGCTGTTATCGAGATTAATAATACCTGTTTCAGTGTTGTTTGGTTGATGTGGTAATTGATCTTTCATAAAAATACCTCTGAAATTTTTAATCGCTAGGTTTTTAGCAGCATCCATTAAATCAAAATTGGACATAGGAACCATTAATAAACCGTTCCTGGTAGTCTCAGGCCTGATCCGTGAACGGATCTCCCGCTGTACCATGAATACGGGGTTCCTGGTAGTCTCAGGCCTTTTCCGCTGTACCATGAATACGGGGTTCCTGGTAGTCTTAGACCCTTTCCCCTTTTTTTATAACCCTGTCCAGTTGCTTTTTTCAACGCCATTCCTGCTGCAGTACCAACGGCTCCTAACGCCGCTGCTTTAGCTACTGCTGGGGCTGCTGCTGCAATCAATGCTGGTAACGCAGCAAATAACGGGAATATACCGCTTGTTTTCATCATATTTTTGATAGCAGCCGCAGAAAGAGTAATCTGAACACCTTTTTTGGCTGCAAGTGCATCATTGAAATGTTTTATTTGACGAGTTGTCAGCGATAATTTATTTGCACCACCAGTCATTTGATTAGGTTTCAACGTGATTGTGGTTCCACATTTTTTAGCCGATTCTGATTGCAATTTTTTGATTTGACCAGGAGTTAACGCAACACTAATAACACTATATGACATTATACATAATAGATTGATTCTAATGGAAAAATCGTTCAAAGATTTTCTACTGGGGCATCTACCACTCTCATTCTTCCACCAACACCTTCAAGTAGCATTGATTTATCACTGAGAATGACAGCAACTGCTCTATAATCAGCAATAACACCACGAGTCACATTAGCTCTAAAATGTATATCAACGACAGATTGTCTCATCAAATCGAGATGTTCCAGTGAGAAGTAATAGATCGGATAGAGGCTTTTGAAATCCAATTGTGATATTTGTAGACCGGTATCCACATTTTGATCGCGTGCCATAAATGACAACAGACGATGATAAACTCGTGCAATATGATTTTCTGTGTAATTAAGTTGTATATCCTCGGATGGTTCCTGCTGGCCGTTTATTCTCAGTGAGACGTCTTTCACACCTAATTGATCAAATATCATATGACTGAAACGTTGATCGCCAACTCGTGTGATATCCTGTAACGCAATAAATATATGACGTGGTGCAGCAGTGCCCTGTTTTGATGCTAGATTCCACGTAAACACATTATTAACATTTGATTGTTTCACATCTGTACTCACGGTTAGCCAACTCAACAACGACTTTCCCCCTTGGTCCATAAATGATAGTAATCGTTCTTCTGCGGTGATTGCTGGAGTCAACACTGGCATCCACAATGATATTTTTGTTAATTTGACTTTACCGGCATCAGCATTGGGGGTTGCAGCATCTGCTGGAACCCTCCAAATTGCGTCGTTATCATCACCCTTTCGTACAAGCGATACTGTATGCTTCGCTCCGTAGATAACTTTTCTGACATTTCTACAGAATCCAAAAATATGATGCAGTGGAATTGCGCATGAAAATGATTTACGCGCTCCTTGCAACATTGCGTTTCGTGTTGCAGCTCCTAGATTGAAGTTAAGCTCGTTGTTTATAATCATATCCTCGACCTCAGCATCATTATTATCACGTTTTTTTGGTCGTCTTATAATAAATTGATTTCCTCCAGCCGTATTTTTAATATCCTTAGCAAACATCATAGAAGGTCCTGCTGATCTTGTATAATCATCAGAATATCTCGCTAACCCTATGATTGTTGTAGCCACATCAAGATCACGATCTATCGTCTCAATTTCTTTTCCATCAATGAGATATTTTGCACTCTCAAATAACGCCATGATACCATTATTGACAAACCCGACTTGAGTACCATCTGGATACTCTGTATCATTTGTTCGTAAAATTTCTCCTTCGATTTCAATAAACGCTTCACAGGGTAAAAAGTATTTACTGGTATCATGGACTTGAAGATCAATTCGCGATCGACTATTTGGGTCTATGGCATGATAGGCGTAATATTGATAATCGCGTACAGAATCATCCTTACCAACTGGGGCGTCTATATCAAATGCTGGATCACGTGACTTTTTGAACATTTTATTCTATTTATCAGAGTCTAAATTGGATTTTCAACGCTAGCGTTTTCTAAAGCCACTTCCTGCTATCATATTTAGGTCGGGAGTTAAAGCCATTGACGCTAGTTTTTCATCGACTGCGTTATTTATAATTTTACTAACACTTGCAGGCATTTCTTCTGTGGACGGTAACGGTTTCTTTTTTCGCCTCACTAATGATGTTATTTTATTCTTTGCAGTTGAAAACGCTTTCCCGGCAAGATCTCCAACAGCACCAATACCCTTATCACGAATAACATCAATGGCTTTCATTGATAACTGTTTAGCTAACGGCATCACTTTTGGAGCCATTCTTGAAAAGAATCCTAAAATGGTATTGCCGAGGCCATCTCCATAGTATGCTTTATAAACTGGAAACCGTGAATTAACTACATAGACGAGGGTTGGTTTATCATGATTGTAATGTATGATCATTATTATAAAAACAATAGTGTTTTCAATTGCTGTGATACCCATCTGCTAACTCGTCAATGAAATCTCGATATGTTTTGATATCCATGATACCGCCGGCAAATAACCGTCTACAGATATCAGCTGCTTCATTAATTATTTCTGGAGAGTTATTTCCAGCTCGGAACCCTCCTACAAGAACTTCTAATCGTGATATATCATTGATAACACTATCAGGACACGAAATCCTTGGATTTTGCAATCCACTTCCGCTATAACCAGTTGCTTCATCCATTTTTTCTTCTTCATCCGTGGGTTGTAAATAACCAAGAGGATCATAATCATCATCATCATCAGGTGGTAGTTGTTGTTTTTTAGGTGAAAAAGATATTTTCTTTGCAGGTTGCTGTCGCTTTTGCGGTTTTTGTTTTTCATATTGTTTATACACTATATCCACCGCATTGATATATTCAATGTATGATGCACTATCTGTCTTAATTTGACTTTTTTTAGTTTTGATTTTGTAGAATATATCAGCCCAATGAGTGAAATTCTTAACATATTTATGATGTTCTGGTTTCAACATTTTTTTTCTGTTTTCATAAGTCATAACAACAAGCGCAGGAATTTCTGGTGGATCAGTCTTATCAATTGCTGCTAACCCTTCCTCGTTAAATCTCACGCGTAAATCATCTACTGTTCTTTTTGATTCCATTTTTTGTACAGTCTGTTTTGTTTGTTCAGTTTTCGCTGCTATTTTTTCAAGTTCACCGATAACAGATTTCCCCGTCTCGGGATCATTTCCCCGTATAGCACGCTCTACCCCGTACGTTGCTGTGGTTACTGGTTTAAACAATTCTTCGGATCCCGCAGCAAAATCAGTTTGTAAACTCTGTCGTTGTTGCAGTTTATTTCTTACAGAGTCGCGAATTGGTACAAATCTCCTGATTGCATCCAGTCGTTCACGAGCCAATCTAGTTGTTAATGCTTCATTGACCATTATTTGAAATCGCAAACCATTTTTCAATTGTAAAACATTTGACATGTCAGATGATTTTTAACACCAGTGACAAGTCACCGTGGAAGTGTTTAAGGGCTCTATCAATGATGGAGAAAGTGTCCAAATTGTATATAAAATAAATAATACTGTCACTTTCCCCACTTTTTTGACATGTCAGATGATTTTTAACACAGTCATGGAAGTGTTATTTGATTGTTTTAACAGCTCTATCAAGGTTGTGGAAAGTGTCCAAATTGTATATAAAATAATTAATACTGACACTTTCCACACTTTTTTGACATTCCTCTTGAAGGTCGGCTAAAAAAAATGATAAATGATCGGGCGATAAATGATCGGGTAATCAAAAAATGATAATGGTCGGGTAATCAAAATTGTTCATTTTCTTGAATTAACGCCCGTAGGTTTCTAATTTTAGAGTTGACTTCTTTTTTCAATTCGTATTCGTTACCTAATTCTTTTCGTATCCCTTCTACGATAGTATACAACGGAACGAACACACTGATGTCACTGGAAAATGAAAGAGAGTCTTTAATAGAATTCTGAATTCTTTTGATGAGTGCATATTTCTTGGGTAGCATATATTTATTGTTGTTAACTCCGTATTCTATATCCTGAAAATCAGACACAATTTGATCAGGATTTAACCCATCTGATAGTTTGATATCCTGATTTTTCAATTTTGCTATTTCAACTATGATGCTATTCATGTTTTCAGAATTCATTATTCTATAGCAATGACATATCTCTAATTGAAAAATACATAACTAAATCGAACTTTTTGTCTCGTCCCTTTTGAAATCGCAGATCGACAAACTCCCTCTGCAACTCTTTGAACAGAAGTTGGACAAATATCGAAGTGCCTACCGGCGCTAATTATTGATTGAAATATTTTCTCTTCGCTAGTTATTGTATTCAAAGATTTCACAGGTCTCCTCCAAACCGTTTTGCATTTTCCAGTCTCTCCTCGTTTGGAATTCTCACTCAGTGTGATAGCCTGCAGATTTGATACAGAATTATTCTTTGGATTAGAATCCTTGTGATCAATAACAAAACCATTTTTGATTAATCCATTAAAACATTCATACACGAAACGATGATTGTGATAAGTTTTCTTTCCAGCGCTAAACCTCAAATACCCTTGATTACTCACAAAACCGACCGGTTTTTTCAGCCTACGGTTTCTTACAACACCATCACTGGATGCTTCATAATTTGTAATCACTGGATGTGGTCTGAATTCTTGGTTCATATATACTATTCTATTGTTTGTCTAATTCATTGTTTGGTTTAATGATTACATCACTGGAGAACCTTTCGATGTAGTCTTGCGGAGTTCTTATGATTTTGTCAGTGACGTTATCAGGGTCAAAGACTTTTTCAGGGTCATAATTTCTGATGGATTGTCCATTTTTGATTCTTTTATCATAATAACGCTTCAATTCCCTATATCGCTTACCACCGCAATCAATACACAATTGTGATCTTCCCTTAACCCCAACCCCACATCGAATACAGGGTAACGGACCAAGTCTCCCATGTCGAAAACTTTGCATATGATACCTACAGTACTCATTTTTTCTGCATGATTTGTTACACGGGGTTACATTTCCCATCATGAGCCATTTGCACTGGTTCATTATATATAAAACTTTCATTTAAATACTTGTTTTATGTATAGCATGAAGAAGTTCAAGAGATTGACTTCGAAAAATGCTAAATTCAATACCGATAGAGAGTTTAAGAGATTGTTGAAAATCAGTCCTAAATTTAATATCGATAGACCTAAAAAAACGTCCAATAGACAGAAACAACGTCCAAAACGTCCAAGAGACGGAAACATGAAAGAGTTTAAGAGATTGTTGAAAATCAGTCCTAAATTTAATCGCGATAGACCCAAACAACGTCCAAAACGTCCAAGAGACGGAAGCATGAAGGAGTTTAAGAGATTATTGAAAATCAGTCCTAAATTTAATCGCGATAGACCCAAACAACGTAACAAACGTCCAAGAGACGGACCCTGGAAGGATGCTCAATTCAATCTTGATATAGTTTCTAATACACCCAAGAATAAAATTCTTGATAAGGCTATCAGAGACTGTTTTAATGAATTCAAGCATGATGGAGCATCTTATTGTTGGTCAACATTTCGAATTGATGGTGTTGTTGACGCTACCATGACTGATGAAAAAGCAGCAGTGATCATTTCACGTGTTGGGGAAAAAAGTCATTTTTTCCGAATCAAATTCATTATCCGTGAGGATGGAAAATGGATCATTAGGGATAAATTTGAACCTATCTTGAAAGGCAAAAAAACTATCACTGTGAATCAGGATTCCAAACCGGGAATTTTGACCGGAATTGATAAACCCTACTACGAAAGATCTTATCCTGTCACAGCAGTTGTTTACGGAATCTATCCGCTCAATGAAAAACCTGATATTGCAAAACTAGCACCCATGAAATATTCGACAGGGCTCAATTGTGTAGCAGAACGAATAATAGAACACTTCACAAATGCGTCCCGGGGAAATAAACTCACTGATCTAAGACGAAAAAAAATAACCGAATGGGAACTGACAGTGAAACAGCATGGGGCAACAATTCAGGATATAACCAAATTAGAAACATCATTAAGATTTCCAATATCGGTAAGAACAATCACCGGTGAAGTATTATACGAATCGAAATATCAATCAAAAGGAACCCCAATTGAAATTATTGATCACAACGCACACGCGTGGTCATCTGCAGTAACAATATTTCCACGGGATAGAACCGTAAAATATCTCCCCCAAACTCTGTTTGGAACAGAAGAGTTTTTTTCAGAGCAGAAATTATTTGATGCTATTTACCATTTGAGTAAAAACGATCCTGTGTCAATGTGGCTATTTCATAGTACTTCAGACGAAGAATGTAGATTTGATCAGTTTGTAAGACCCAACGGAGAATTATATCGTACTGAAGAACTGCATAATCAAATGAAACAACTGGCTAGTGAGTTTTCTGAGGACGGGGAGGAAATCGAAGATCAATTATTAGCAAACTGTTTTACAGTACCATCAATTGCAGCACATTTTGCTAGAAAGAAAAACGCGTGGAAACCAACACGAAGTGAGTTCTTATCAGATGTCAAATTGTCTTGTCTTGAATACGGCCATGGAGGATTATGGAATACAAAATACACCGCTGATACCGTTATTTCAGTTGATATGATTGCGTGTTATCCAGGAAGTTTTCTTGGGTATGGAGAATGCGAGAAATATTTCAAACGATTTGGACACCCCACACACGAAATGACCCGTGTTGCTATTAATGGACCACTGCCTGATTTTGATTTAACCGGATTCGCTTGTGTGGTATCATTTGAAATGGCTGAAGGACTTCATCCGTGTAGTTATCTTTGGATTGGTAAACACATGTCTGAAAAACACTGGATGCCAATAGTGTTATTACGGTATATGCTTGATTGTAAGATGTTAAAATCATTAATTGTCAGTGAAGCAATTATATCCTATCAAGCACAGAAATCAGTCTGGTTACCACAACCTGATCTAGAAAAAATAATTAGCGAAGAGCGAAAACTGTTTCCTGATTTTAATGAACAACAAATCATGGATTGGTCCAGACAGTTATTTGAAATCAGAAACAATGAAGCAAAAAATCTTGGACGAAGAATAATCGGTAAATTCACTCAGGGTGGCAAAGATGACAATACGAGATATTCTTCACGATTGATTATAGACAACGCTGAATACGATTTTGTAATGGCGGATTTAACGAATAAAGGCCTATATGTCAATCGTAAGGACGCATTTATGTCCGATGGAACCAAATTGGGTACAATTGTTACTTACAATGATGGATACAATCCGCAGTACACACATTTGAGAGCTTCTATGCTCGGTTATGCTTCTATTAATCTGTTTTCGATGATCAATAAATTTCCTAACACCGCAGTTAGAGTTGCCACTGACTCATTTTACATAAACAGCAAAATGGTTGATTTTAAGGCTACTGGCAACGAGAATTGGGGATCATGGAGAATTAAGAAAGAAATGATTCATGATTATATTCCATCAGCAGATGTTACCATTGAAAATAATTACTTAGAAAGCAATCAGTGTTCAGAATTTTCTAGTGCACCACCGATTTCTGATCCAATCTGTAGATATAAAACAGTTTATTTAAACGGTTGTGGTGGGTCAGGAAAAACAACCCGGGCAATTGAGTTATTTCGTAGAAACGCTAGCGTTTCTAACATGATTGTGCTAACACCGACTCACAGACTTGCAAGAGAAATGATACAGAGAGGGGTAAATGCCTGTACCTATCATAGTTTTTTCCGATGGAAAGGAGATAAATGGACTCCTGAGCGCATGGGAGAGAAATTTATTCCTGAAATTATCATTTGGGATGAAATAGACACAGTGCCATTAGATGTATTAAAAATATTTCTTGAGTGGTTGTTATTAAAAAATACAAAAGTCGTCATGTGCGGTGATCACGGCCAACCACCACCATTTGTCGGTGCTTCCCCACATGAATGGCTAAAGGGTTTTGTAGACTATTATGAAGAAATTGATACCGATCATAGATCACTTGATAATGAATTAAAAGAATTTAAGAAATTAATTAGATTACAACCGGATAGAATCCAATGTGAAATAGCCCGTGAAATAATTTCGGAAACTCCAATGAATGATTTCTGGGAAGCATGGAAACCAAATGATTTGATCATTGCAAGTAGAAAAATAGTCAGAGACACACTTCAGATGAAATTATTTGAATTGCATAAACAAAAATTTGCAACACTTCCAGTGCCCCTCTGTTATAGGCCATCGGATACACGAAAACAGAACATTGAAGTTGATATTCCAGGACAAAGTGAAAAACAAATTCTGGTATTAAATGATATTGTGCTGGTTGATATCAATGTCGTTGAAGATGCATTGCGTGCTAATAAATCCCCATGGACGTTAGGTTATGCAGCAACAATACACTCTTCACAGGGATTGACTATATCGGATACAATTGTTTGGATGGTAGATAATCGCATAGAATGGTCGAATTTAGTCTATCTTTCAGTATCCAGAGTACGAAAAATAAATCAACTTCGAAGAATTGTTTTCGATGATAATGACACCACAATAGATGATATTGATATTAAAATGATTGATAAAAAACTCTCCGGTTACAAACAACAGGACAAAAAAAAAACAACGAGAATTTGACATTGATGCTGAATTAATAATCACTTTGAAGAAACAACAGAATAATCACTGCGCAAGTTGCAATTGTATAATGCGTTGGCAGTATTCGGATAAGGATCCTCGCCAATTTACCGTTGACAGAAAAAATAATAGTCTCGGTCATGTCAGAAACAATGTGATGTTGACTTGTCTTGAGTGCAATAGACGCAAGGGTGCTAGTTAAGACCATGCGGTGGCAATTGAGTATCCTCGGGTATTATTTGTAATTGTTGTCTAGTAAAAACCCGCTGAGGGGCAGTTGAATCCAGTTTATAGACTGGAGGTCTACCCGTAGATCGTGTTATACTAGATATCTTATGTGTAGTAACACTCCAAATAGGATCAGTAGCTCTTTTTCTACCCCCTTAGCAGCAGAGAGGGTGAACCTCACAACTTTCCGAGCGTCGATTCGATGATCTAAGGCTTCCACCAAATAGTAAAAAAAATGGCGTCTATTCGATAAAATAAGAATTTCCTTATATACGCCATTGTCGTTGTCATTCACCCTCTCTGCTGCTGGAATTTTCAGTTCTGGGTTAATAATTCTTTTACGAGTTCAACCAAATATTTGATCGAGTCCTTAGGACGAAAATCCTTTGAAATTGCAAAGCAATTTAGGACTTTATAAACAAACTAATCGCTAACACCTCTTCTTGTAAATCAATCAGATTATTTGACTGGTCGGTGAGTTTGAAATTAATTCTCGTTAACGAATTATTATGGCATCGCATGTAGACAGGATTAATTGGGTTTTCAATAATTAGGAATCCTGGAGGAGCTGTTGGTGCAAATGAATAAAGAATATATCCCTGCTGAGCTTGATTTGATTGTTCTAGATTAATCTGATAGCTTCCTTCGATAACATCACATACTAAATTAAGCGCAATCACTGAGGATATATTCACGTTGAACGGAGCGATATGCCTACCACCGCCATCTGGGTCATTATTATATTTGAGGAGGACAGATGGATCTTGTTTTTGTAGCGCCTTGATATCGGTTTTAACAATTCTTGCTAGTTCATCAGCTTTGTACCCGGGAAACTTGAAATTACGCAGATTGTCCTCTGTGATATTGTAATCGGTTAGGAATCGTTGTTTATTGTCGCTGTTGTCATTAATTATTGTTTGAATAATTAGTTCATAGATATATTCCATGTCAGATATAAGTTGATTTATTATTTCAACGTGTTTTTGCGATTTTGTTTTCCGTAGTTGTTCTAGTTGTGTTTCATATAATTGTTTAATTTCATTAAAATAACCACGGATGTCAGTTAGCGTAAATGAAATAGTAACAGATGAGTCGGTTGTTCTTTTAATGATAAAATCCCATTGCAATGTGTCTTTGTTGGTAAATATAAATCTATCGGCGATTCTTCCTTTTCTTATATCAGATAAATTATCTCGATAACTGGGATTGATTTCATGATATGATTGTACGTCCGTGGTTAAGTCGGTGGCGGATTTTTCCGGTGGTTTTTCAGGCCATCCTAACACTGTTCTTAACGAGCTGTTATATATATCTACAATGTATCCCTCTGTGCTTATTTCGATCGACGACGAGAGCGTCGGTTGATGAAGATTAATAGCTATTTTTGATTCTTTTCCAGTGATTGATTTTATTCTACGCTGAATTTCAGCATTGATTTGCTTAATTTGGTACGACCCAGTTGGTAACGAAACAGTTTCCCACTCTGGAGTACCATCGGGTTTATTCTTATACGAGAACACCAGTGCGTTATTGGGTTGCTGACCGCCAAATGCAACCGATCTGATATTAGGCAAGCTATGATATACTCGTAATTTTGCCAGCGCGATCTCACGCACTGGAATCGGAGAAGGGAAGTTCACACTAAATTCAGGACTCGTTGATGTTATTGATATCATGCTTGTTTGTACTGGGTTCGTGTTCTTCACTATTTGTTGAAGTAATTCCATCGGTGTTGTCATTGTTATTATACTCATGATTTATTTCTAATTTTGGTATCGAGGAATCATAAATACTGACCATCACTGAGAACTCACAATCTGGTATGGTTGAGATTATTGAGATCATTCTGGTTTTTTTTGGGTTTGTGTTTTCCAATTCCATCGGTGTTGTCATTGTTATTATATTCATGTTGTTGCTCTAATTTTGATATCGCTGAATCAAAAATACTGACCATCGCTGAGAATTCACTATCTGATATAATTGTATTATCGAGTGACGATGATATCATCAATGATAATTGCGAATATGCGGTTGATGCAATATGAAATTGAAGTAAGTAATTCTGCAGTTTACTCTGGCTGCATGATGATATCTTTTTTGCTATCCCGGTTGATATACCCCCGATTGTAGCCACCGCAGAAATGCAAATTGGAACTACGACCGGGGCAATCATTATAACCGATGCAAGTATTATTCCGGCGCCAGCGAGAACGCTTGACACCGAGTACATAGTAATATCAATTGCGGTGATTCTTCGTCGGTATTTTTTTATTTTTATTTGATACTCCTCGGCGAGGGTTTTGAGTCTAGTCTGAAATTCTCTGACCTGATCATAGCGACATTGCGTTGATGAAATCATTTTTATTTTAAAAACACTAGTGTTTTCAATTATTTGTCATCGTTAGCGGGAATTGCTAGTACTTCAGCCGGAAAAATGATATACGAGTTCTAAACACCAGTGTATTGTTAATCTATTTGTACTATCAACCGCGACAATCTCAAATTCTTCTTTACCATTGATAATTACTGTCGCGGTGCCACCAAAGTAGGTTTTACCTTTCACGATGATATCAAATTGCTTGGTAGAGACTAACGTTATCCTGTAGATACCACTTGACCCCTCCCCGATATCGATTGGCAATCTAACACTAGATTCTTTTACCCAATCAAAGGTCCCATAATCGACCGTATACACGATATTTTCAATGCTTCCGTGTGGATGCGGAATCTTTACCTTTTCAAAGGTTTCTTTTAGTTTAAGAATATCATTATACATTTCGAGGTAATTTGTCTTGATTTCGTTAGTATTTATCGTCCTCAACCTCTCTTTGTTAAAAAAGAACGAAATCAAAAGGTATTTAAATTCATTGAGTTCTTTTAGTTTAAGAATATCATTATACATTTCGAGATAGTTTACACGGACTTCGGTGTCAAGCATCATCCTCCCATCCCTCTTGCTAAAAAAGAATGAAATCAGAAGGTTTGTGAGTCCAAGCTGTGTTTGGTTTTCAATATACCAGTCGATGTTCGAAAATTTTGTCGTGATATCCTTGGGTTTACTACCCTCAAAGAACTTATTAACAAACTCGTTGGTGAGTTTTTGTTCGTCAATAGCGCTTTTAACTTCAGCGAGAGTCATGCCTGTCAACGATGTGGTTTCAGATTCATCACGTGTTCTCCCCAAAAATTTATCAACGATGGTATTAAGTGTTGTTTGTCTCACCATAAACCTAATAATATCGTTGAGAGTCATCGTAGATGTAGCCGGGACACCAAAGAAATTATTAGCGACGTAGGCATTGTGAGTATGCCTGATAATAAACTCGCTGATTTCAGCGAGAGTCGAGTCTGCCACAGGTGGGGATCCAAAAAACCTAACAATGACGTCGTTAATGGGTTTTTGATCTTCTTTTAGTTTAAAAATCTCGAGATAATTTGCCTTGATTTCTGAAGCAGTCATCATCCTTCCAGCTTCCTTGTTAGCGAAGAATGAATTCAACAAGTCTTTAATTTCAGCGAGAGTCATGCCAACCACAAGCGGGGTTCCAAAGAATTTATGTACGACATTTTTGCGAAAATTATTATAACCTCGTATAAGATCATTCAGCTCACGTTCGTTGGTAGCAATCGCGTCGGTGATCGTAGAAATAAGATTACCAGGTTTAAGTTGTCCACCGTTGGAATAAAGCGCAATAGAGTTTTCAGCGGCATCGCTCTGCCGTATCAAAATGTCATTCACGGATATATTACTGCTTTTCAATTTACCCTGTTTGTCTTGAAATACAACTAATTCGTTCGGGTCAACATCTATTAAATTTAACATCTCAGCGATTTCATCTTCAATTATTTTTTTTACATCCTCGATAGAACCCGCAGACATTTCCTCGGTGGGTTCCAACATTGACAGAGATTGTCCCCAAATATCAATCATTATTGTTAGCGTAACTTGTGTTTTCAATTTATTGATCCTTGTAATTTCCCACTCGTGTATTCGTTTACAACAACATGAGGTGGTTTCCACGGAGATCCAAAGGATTTTAATGAAATCTCTGCGAGGACATTTAATACTTCACGGCCGCATATCGGTGGATCATTTAATTGTTGTGTTGGCAGCGTGGAATAAAAAATCGGAAACTTTTTGAGTTTCATCGAAGAATTTATATACCGCATAAACTCTTTCGGTGGGGCTAGCCCATATGAATCGAAATAGACAATCCCACGTGGATCAATCGCGTATGCAACCCAGTGAGTTCCCGATCCGCTGCTGTTATCAAGATTGATAATACCGGTTTCAACGTTATTTGGTTTTCTTGGTAACTGATCTCTCATAAAAACCCCTCTGAAGTTTTTTATCGCTAGTTTTTTAGTAGCATCAATTAAATCAAAATTGGACATGGGAACCATAGGTTCGGAAATCGACGATTTTTCAATTAATAAACCGTTCCTGGTATTCTTCTTAGACCCGATCCGTTCACGGATTTCCCGCTGTACCATGAATACGGGGTTCCTGGTAGGTACAACCCCTTTCCCTTTTTTTTATATCCTTTCCCAGTTGCCTTTTTCAACGCCATCCCTGCCGCGGTACCAACGGCTCCCAACGCTGCCGCTTTCGCCACCGCTGGGGCAGCCGCTGCAATCAATGCTGGTATTGCGGCTAACAATGGAAATATACCACCTGATTTTATCATGTTCGCGACAGCGGCTTTTGAAAATTCTATTTGAACTCCTCGCTTATTTTTCATTGCATCATTAAAATGTTTTATTTGACGATCCGTTAATGATATTTTATGTGTACCGCCGGACATCTGCGCTGGTTTTAACGTTATTGTGGTTCCACATTCTTTAGCGGATTTTGATTTTAATTTCTTGACCTGACCATCAGTCAGCTTGGCACTAACAACACTATATGGCATTTTATTGTAAAACACATTTATGCTTTCAATTGATCTAATTGTGAAAATCGTTTACGATTTCAATCATAGATTTTCCACTGGTGCATCAACGAGTCTCATTCGTCCGCCAGCCCCTTCTAACAACATTGATTTGTCGCTGAGAATAACAGCAACCGCTCTATAATCAACACCACCAGGATCTATACGAGCCCTAAAATGTATGTCAACAACGGATTGTCTTGTTAAATCAAGATGTTCCAGTGAAAAGTAATAAATTGGATACAAGTTCTTAAAATCGAGTTGCGATATTTGCAAACCGGTATCAACATTTTGATCACGACCCATATATGACAGCATCCGATGATACACACGTGCTATTTGGTTGTTTCCGTAATCAAGCTGTATATCCTCAGATGGTTCTTGTTGTCCGTTTATTCTCAGTGAAACCTCACTTACCCCTAATCGATCAAATATCATATGACTGCGTTCTTGGGAACCTAATCGATTCCGATTCTGCAGCGCTATAAATATATGACGTGGAGCTGAAACGCCTTGTTTTGATGCCAGGTGCCATGTAAATGTACCATTAACATTATCCTCTTTAGCATCAGTCGTTGTTGTTAGCCAACTTAGCAATGATTTACCACCTGTTTCCATAAATGAGAGCAGCCGCTCTTCCGTGGTAATTGATGGAGTCATTACTGGCATCCATAATACTATTTTACTCAAAACGACTTTACCATCAGCGGCACCAGTACGCCAAATTGCATCATTGTCATTGCCTTTTCGCACTAACGCGATTGTGTGTTTGGCTCCATAGATGACTTTTCTGACATTTCTGCAGAATCCAAATATATGATGGAGTGGAATCGCACATGAAAAATATCGCTGCTGTTCTTGCAATGCTAATTTTCGTGTTGCAAATCCTAAATTGAAATTACTATTAACGCCTCCAAGAATATCAAACTCAGCTCCAGGTCTAGCTCGACGTTCTGGATTAGTTGCTTCTCGTTGATTATCAACTGAAGTGTCTTGCGGTGTTAACACTTTAATGTATTGAAGGTGGTCAGCGTTATCAGAGGTATCCTTTGCAAACATCATAGATGGACCAGCCGATCTTGTATAATCATCGGAGTATCTTGCTAGTCCGATTATTGTTGTTGCAACATCAACCTCGCGGTCTATTGATTCAATTTCTTTTCCATCAATGAGATATCTTGCACTTTCAAATAACGCCATTATACCATTGTTGACGAAACCAACTCGGATATTTAGATCATTTGCATATGGGGTATCAGCTGCAACATTTGTTACAAGTTTTCCTTCTACTTCAATAAATGCTTCACATGGCAAAAAGTATTTACTGGTATCTAGAACTTGAAGTTCAATTCGCGATCGTAGGTCGGGTTGTATTGCATGATAGGAATAGTATTGATAATCGCGGACGGAATCATCTTTGCGCACTGGGGCTTCCATATCTAACGCGGGATCAGCTGTTCGTTTAAACATTTATAACATTACTAGCGTTTTCAATTGGTGAATTGCAAAGCAATAATCATCGTCGTTGAAAATTCTTCGAATTTCTTTTTTGTTTCAAACCACTTCCTGCTATCGCGTTCATGATAGCGCTATCTGTTACCGGTGGTGACGAAGTCAATTGCGCTAGTTTTTCTTCCACTGCGTTATTTATTGCTTTGCTGATTTTTGCAGGCATCACTGTAGTTGATGGCAGCACTAATGACGAAGTCATTCCTGGTTTCACCACTAACGAAGTCATTCCTGGTTTCTTTCGCACCAATGATGCTATTTTATCTTTCGCGGCAGAAAATGCCTTTCCGGCAAGATTTCCAACGAAATTGATTCCCTTATCACGAATAGCATCAATGGCTTTCATTGATAATTGTTTAGCTAACGGCGCCACCTTGGGAGCCATTCTTGTAAATAACCCCGCAATGGTATTGCCGAAACCATCTCCGTAATATGCTCTATAAACAGGCAATCGTGAGTTCACCACGTAGACGCTTACTGGTTTATCATGATTGTAGTGTATAATCATCTTGTTATAAAACTAGTAGTTTTTCAATTAATGATCAATCGCTTACATCCATTGGATTTTCATCATCAATGACGTTGTCATCGTTGTGATTTTCAACTAATTCAGCAATAAGTTCTCGATATACATCAATGTCCATGATACCGCCGGAAAATAATCGTCTACAGATATCAGCTGCTTCATTAATTACTTCCGGTGAATTATTTCCGGCTCGTTTCCCTCCGATGAGAACCTCTAACCGTGATATATCACTGAGAATGTTACCAGGGCATGTCACGGTAGAGTCAAAGACTCCAGCGTTGAAATCATTTGAATTTTTAATCGAATATCCTTTTCCGCTTGTTTTCTCAGTTGTACCAGTTTCGTCATACTCTTCAATTCCCTTTCTAAATTCTTTATATCCCAATTCTCTTTTATTTAAACGGCCAATCCCTTTATTCGTTTTATACAACCAATCAACCCATTCATCTCGGCTTATTCTACTGTTTTTATACTCGTCTTTTAAAAAGTCCTTTCTAGAATGAAAACTTTGGGCTGCAAAATTACCAAAAATCTTATAATGTTCGGGTTTTATTAATTGAGGTCGTTTGATTTCTGCTATAGCTCCTTCGGTGAGTTTGTCTATAAAGGAAACACCTCTTGGGGTGACGACATCAACAGGTTGTGGTTCAGGTGTGGAAACTCTTTGAGTTTCAGGTGCAGAATCATCAATATCAGCTAATCGTTCATATTCGCGCTGAGTTTTTATATCACTGGATAACTGTTGTATCCCTGCGCGTGTTTGTCCGGTCTCTGCTGCTATCTTTTCAAGCACACCAAGAACAGGCACTTCTCGTCGCTTGCCTTCCTTAGGAATATCTCCGTATATTGCTCGTTCAGTTGCTGTTTTCACATCTTTGGTCGCACTTGTTATCGGAGTAAACAGTTGTTCACTTGACACAGAAAAGTCAGTCTGCGCTTGTTGTCGTTGTTGAAGTTTCTCGCGAAGTCTGTCTCGAACCGGTATAAACTTTTTAATTGCTGCTAGCCGCTCTCGGGCTAATTTAGTTGTAAGTGATTCACCTACCATATATTGTTTGTGAACTAAATTTTCAAATGTAAAACCCTTTGGGTTTCCATCACAATTAAATAACTTAGTTATTAAATAATGTACCATCAAGCTAACGTATCCATCTTCAACAGGGTTAAACTGTACGACGCTATCCGTGAATGTTTCAGAAATAACATCGCTGGGGGTTTCAGAATTGTAATATCTGAGAACGGTGATGAACGATTTGTGTTAACGACGCGGCAACAAGAACAACTACGTAAAAATGGAGGCGTCGCGGTGATTACTTGCTACTACGACCAGATCATCCATTATGCACATAACTGCATGGGCAGGTCCAAACTGCTGAGTATTCTTTCAGGAGAAAATCCCATGTAAGTGTTACAAAAAACGCTAAAAAAAAATAAATAAATTATTTACATTATTTACGAAAGCCTATTTTTTTTTTTAGTAACACCCACGTAGTTAAGATACGGGTTTTTCCTCGTTTAACATTTTTCTAAGATCACGAACCTTAGAACTAATTTCAGCTCGTTTTTGATACTCTTGGCCGAGCTTTTGACGTATTGCTTCAACGGTGCTAAATAGCGTTATGAATACATTAATGTCGTTACCGTACAAACAAGCATTGATGGATTTTTGAATTCCTTTCACGAGCCTGTACATCCTAGGTAAAACATAACGACCCTTACTAGACTGATATTCAATATCTTCATATTCCGAGGTAATCCTGTCGAGACTTTCAGATAATAATACCCCTTTATTATTTAAATTTGAGATTTCAGCAATTATAGCATTTACATCATTGATATCCATTATTTATAGTTTTATATAAATATAGTATACTGTATCTCTAATTATTAAAAAAAAACAAAACAAAAAACACTCATTTGGCAATCTCGCTGGCGCCCTATGACGTCAGAGAGACCCAGAGGTTTACGACAACACATCTTTGGAACTCCTTGGTTGCCTTCGCATCCAAGTAAGCCCAAGGGGACCCGAAACATACATCTCCGGCGGGAGGCCTAAGGTGGCAAACGCTATCTTAGACCGCCCAGAAGATATGCTTGGGGTGACGTCACAACATGTACTTAATTAAGGATGGATATATTCAATGAAACGATGATGGAATTTGTGATGTAATGATGTGGGCGTGGTAAACCAAACCAACATGGCAACCCATGAAATCGAATTCATGGTTGCATGAGTTGGAAAAAAACACCAACCCACGCTACCGAGAATGCGATAGCATGAGTTACAATGTTGGTTTGGCTGAGGGGGATCGCCCCTCCCCCCCAATTAATAGAAAAAACATCTTCCGTTTCGCCATCAAATAATGTATCTGCTATGGGGACCGAACACGTAGTTTATAGATCTATGTTTACAAGACAAACACGATAGTCATACAGAATAGAGATTTTTTAATATATATATCTTCTGATATACTTAACAATAAGAGATTTTTAAAATAGACAATTTTATGCTGCAACAATGAGAAATATTTTAAACAAAATAATACTGTTGTTAAATAAAACATTTTACTCTGTTATAATCCTCTAGATAAAATACATTCACAAAGAGCTGTATACAAGGAATTTTAACCACGCCCACCTACTTCAATGAATAGAAAACACTCGCGTTCCGGCTGAGCGAACATAGGTAATGCGTTAGATTATAAAGAATTTTTGTACTGAAAAGAACGAGTTAGCTGTCTGCTTTACTGCTAGTCCACCCCCCCCCACACACATGAGATATGTAGATAAATAAAAAAAATTGTACTGAAAAGAACGAGTTAGCTTAAATAAATAATACAGTTTTAGCCCACAAGCGACAATAAAAAGTTTTATTCTCTATCGATCTCCATTACAGTCACGTGGGCACGCCTAGTCAAGTACAGGTAATATAGCAGGCGACAAATTCCTTTGACGTCATAATACAAGGGAACTTAGTAGGTAGAGTGTTTTGAGTGGTTGGATTTGTCCATGGGGATTTATCTCCCTTGAATCGTTAGGTGTATACGAATCTTACTTTATGACCATTTTTTTTAGACAGAGATGTTTTAATTAAATTTTGTGCAACAAATCGAATTGAAGGCACGCAAATGTCAAAGTATCTACTGGCTTCGTTTATCGAATGAAAGATTCTCTCCTCGCTGGTTTCTAAATCAAACGATTTAACTCCCCTAGGACGTTTTGCATATTTACCTGTTCCACCTAATTTTGCATTCAGACTTTGTGAGACGGCTTGAAGATTCTCAAGACAATTATCAGTCTTCACGCCATTTATGTGATCAATCACAAATCCGTCTTCGATTAATCCGTTATGACATTCAAAAATAATTCTGTGACAAAGATATGTTTTATTTCTAGCACTAAACAACAAATAACCCATTTTATTCAGATATCCAACCGTTTTTTTTAGTCTGCGGTGCCTGACAACACCATCACTGGAGGCTTCGTAATTAACAAGCACTGGATGAGGTCTGAAATCTTGGCTCATTTGTATAATAATACTATTTGTCTAATTTATTATAAACCTCTTGATATAATCTTGCGGGGTTTTGATGATTTTGTCCTTGATTTTATCAAGGACGGAGTCATTGATTCGTTTGTCATAATAGCGTTTTAGTTCCCTGTATCGTTTACCCCCACAAGCAAGACACAACTGCGATTTTCCCCTTACCCCAACCCCACATTGGAGGCATGGGAGAGGACCTTTTGAACCGTTTCTCACACTTTGCATATGATACCCACAGAATTCGCTTCTGCATGATTTGTTACACGGGGTTGTTGATCCAATCATAAGCCACTTGCAGTGATTCATTATACTATATTTTTCTATTTAAATACTTGTTTTAATTATAACATGGAGGAGTTCCAAAGATTATCGAAAATTAAGCCCTGGAAAAATACTAAATTCAATCTTGCTAGGGAGTTCCAAAGATTATCGAAAATTAAGCCCTGGAAAAATACTAAATTCAATCTTGCTAGGGAGTTCCAAAGATTATCGAAAATTAAGCCCTGGAAAAATACTAAATTCAATCTTGATAGAGTCTCTGATACACCAAAACGTCTAATCGGTGATAGAACTATACTCGGTAAAATCAGGGAGTGTTTTAATGAATTCTACCGAGACGGTGCAGCATACTGTTGGTCGACATTTCGAATTATACACGAGGATGTCAATGTACCCATCATCGATGCTACTATGAACGATAAAAGAGCAGCTGAGATAATTTCACACCTTGGCGTAAAATCCAAAGGTGGAAATCCAAAGGTGGAAATCCAAAAGATTTCAAGCAAAGCAATTCCCAAACAAAGCAATTCCCATGAGAAATCCAAAGGTGGAAATCCAAAGGTGGAAATCCAAAAGATTTCAAGCAAAGCAATTCCCAAACAAAGCAATTCCCAACAAAAGTATTTTTTCAGAATAAAATTCATTATCGAAGTCGAAGGCAAATGGATTATCAGGGATAAATTTGAACCAATCCTCAAGGATAAAAAAACTGTCATTGTAAGTAGAGATTCCAAACCAGGAATTCTAACTGGAATTGACAAACCATACTACGAGAGATCTTATCCCGTAACAGCAATCGTTTATGGGATATATCCGTTAAATGATAAACCCGATATTGCAAAACTAGCTCCTATGAAATATTCACCATTGACTTCGTTAAGGCTCAATTGTGTAGCAACACGGGTAATGGAACACTTCACAAATGCATCCCGAGGAAATAAACTAACTGATCTGCGACGTAGGAAAATAACAGAATGGGAACTGACAGTGAAACAGCACGGTGCAAAGATTTCTGATATAGCTAAATTAGAGACATTATTAAAATTCCCAATATCAGTAACGACAATAACCGGGGAAGTATTACACGAACCGAAATATAGATTACAAGGAGCGCCAATACAAATTATTGATCATAACGAACACGCGTGGACACCTGCGGTAACAATATTTCCACGAGAACGAATCGTGAGATATATCCCCCCGGAATTTTCCGGGGATGTTTTCTATGAAGAGAAATTATTTGATGCTATTCATGCGTTGTGTAAAGAGGACCCTGTGTCAGTGTGGTTACTTAGCAGTGCTGGTTCCGAATCAGGATTCGATCAATTTGTAAGACCAAATGGTGAATTATATCGCGTTGAAGAATTAGATAACAGAATGAGAAAAATCGCTAATGATTTTTCACCAGAGAGTTTCCATGAAAAACTACTCACGGATAGTTTTACTATTTCTTCAGTGGTAGCTCACTTCGCAAGAGAAAAAAACTCCTGGCGTCCAACACGAAGTGATTTTCTCGAGGACGTTAAATTGAGTTGCATCGAATTTGGTCATGGAGGACTGTGGAATACAAAATACCATCGTGACGGTATGATTTCAATTGATATATCCGCGTGTTATCCTGGAAGTTTTCTCGGGTATGGAGAATGTAGTAACTATTTTAAACGATTTGGACACCCCACGCATGAAATGACTCGTGTTGCGATTAATGGACCATTACCTGATTTTGATTTAACCGGATTCGCTCGTGTGATATCATTTGAACTCGCTACAGGGTTACATCCGTGTAGTTATGTTTGGCTCGGTAGACACCTATCTGAAAAGGCCTGGATGCCAATAGTGTTACTACGATATATGATTGATTGTGGCATGCTGATATCGTTGATTGTTTCCGAAGCTATTATATGCTATCGAGCTCAGAAAGAAGTTTGGCTACCACAACCCGATCTAGATCGTATAATTAGCGAATTGCGAAAACAATTCCCTGATTTCAATGAAGAAGAAATCATAAATTGGTCTAAGAAGTTATTTGAAATTAAAAAAGAACAAGCAAAGGATTTTGGACGAAGAATAATCGGTAAATTTACCCAGGGTGGAAGATACGACAATGCAAAATTTTCCTCGCGGTTGATCATAGACGTCGCTGAATACGATTTTCTTGTAACGGATTTAACGAAACAGGGAAAACTTGTATCCCGTAAGGATGCTTTTCTATCCAATGGTGAGAAATTGGGTACGGTTGTTACCTACTGTGATGGATATAATTCCCAGTACACACATTTGAGAAGTTCTATGCTAGCTTATGCTTCTATCAATTTATTTTCGATGATAAATAGATTTCCTAATACCGCGGTTAGAGTAGCTACTGATTCGATGTATATACACAATAAATACAAATCAGATGTAGCTAAATTCACATCCCAGGAGGAAGCGTGGGGATGTTGGAGATTTAAAAAGGAGACGCTACATGAGTATTGTGAATCGGCAGATGTTACCATGGATGAAAAGTACTTAAAATGTGATGAGATTCAATCAGAATTTTCTAATGCACCACCGGTATCTGATCCAATATGTAGATACAAGACAGTTTATTTAAACGGTTGTGGTGGGTCAGGAAAGACAACTCGTGCAATTGAATTATATCGTCGGAAAAATCCTACGGATTTCACGAACATGATTGTGTTAACACCGACTCACAGACTCGCCAGAGAGATGATACAGCGAGGGGTAAATGCCTGTACTTATCATAGTTTCTTTCGATGGAAAGGCGATGAATGGACCCCTGATCGAATGGGTGATAAATTCATTCCTGAAATCATAATTTGGGATGAAATATGCACGGTATCGTTGAGAGTATTACAAACATTTCTCGAGTGGTTGTTAAACAAAAACACAAAAGTCGTCATGTGCGGTGATCACGGCCAACCACCACCATTTGTCGGTGGATCTCCACATGAATGGCTAAAGGGTTCTGTAGACTATTATGAAGAAATTAATACCGACCATAGATCACTTGATGAACAATTACGCGAGTTCAAAGCACTGATTAGATTACAACCGGATAAAATCCAATGCGAAATAGCGCGTGAAATAATTTCAGAAACTCCCATGAATGATTTCTGGGAAACGTGGAGACCAAATGATTTGATAGTAGCAAGTAGAAAAATAGTCAGAGACACACTTCAGATGAAGTTATTTGAAACGCATAAAGAAAAATTTGCAACACTTCCAGTACCGTTGTGTTATAGGCCTTCGGATACACGAAAGCAGAATATTGAAGTTGATATTCCAGGGAAGAGTGAAAAGCAGATTCTCGTGTTAAATGATATTGTGCTGGTTGATATCAGCGTCGTCGAAAATGCATTGCGTGCTAATAAATCCCCATGGACGCTAGGATACGCAGCGACGATACATTCTTCACAGGGATTAACTATATCAGATACAATTGTTTGGATGGTAGATAATCGCATCGAATGGTCGAATTTAGTCTATCTCGCAGTATCCAGAGTACGAAGAATAAATCAGCTTCGAAGAGTTGTCCTGACAGAGTCAGGCGATGATAATGACACCACAATAAATGATATTGATGTTAGCATCATTAATAAAAAACTCTCCGGTTACAAACAACAGGACAAAAAAAAACAACGAGAATTTGATATTGATGCTGAATTAATAATTACGCTGAAACAACAACAGAATAATCACTGCGCGAGTTGCAATTGTATAATGCGTTGGCAGTATTCGGATAAAGATCCTCGCCAATTCACCGTAGACAGAAAAAATAACAGTCTCGGTCATGTCAGAAATAATGTGATGTTGACTTGTCTTGAGTGCAATAGACGAAACGGTGCTAGTTAAGACCATGCGGTGGCAATTGAGTATCCTCGGGAATTACCTGTAGTTGTTGTCGAGTAAAACCCCGCTGAGGGGCAGTTGAATCCAGTTTATAGACTGGAGGTCTACCAGTTGATCGTGTTATACTAGATATCTTGTGTGCAGTGACGCTCCAAATAGGATCGGTAGCCCTTTTTCTGCCACCTTCAAGCTCTCCTGGTTCGTATAAGTACCTCACAATGACATTACTACCAAGAATTGGTTCGGAAACGCTAGCGTTTCTAGAAAAATCTTTTTGTGGTTGTACGGGTATAGACTTCTTTTTAATAGCGTTCCTAGGTTTCATGTTGATTGTTCTAGTGATCTCATTATTCAGTGCGGTAATCACAGCTGGTAACCTTTTGACCCATTCACGGGATCGCTTTTCTTGAATGAATTCTTTTGCGTATTGATATCCAAATAACCGCTCAGCAATCGTCCGATTAAATCGTTCGACAATGGCCTGATCGCGATGTAGCGCAGTATGCCCTCGTCGTATGGTGACATTATGATTTTTCATTGTAGATAGAACCGCACCCTGAAATTCCTTTCCAGGATCAACCTGCAATAGATTTGGCCAGTGCAGAGGACCTCGTCGATAAATCCTTTCAAATGCAGAAGCAACTTCAGTGGCTGATTTTGTTTTTAACGGTTCTGCTTCCTTGTATCGACTTGCAATATCAACTACGGTTAACGCATATTTGTAACCACGATCATGTGGTAAAAATAATATATCAGCCTGATGAACTTCATTAGGAGCAGTCACATCAAAATGCGAGAATTGAATTTGTTTAGGCGGTGGTAGATAAATTTGCCATAGTGCCTGTTTGGATAACCAATCCTCCGCTGTAGTTTTTTTCACTTTTGCAGCGCTAGCGAGTTTATGGACTGCTGATTTACCCCTCCAGTATCCTCTTGGGGAATAATAAATCGATTCCATATTAAAATGCTAGCATTTTCAATTACCAGCACCCATCATCAATTTGCCTTTCATAGCTGATTTTACCAACCACGAAGCCAACTTTTCTTTAAAAGATTTATCAGGAATAGCATTTAACGCATGAATTAATTTCACATCCGCGAGATGCCTGTTTTGCAGATTGCTGCTTTTATATGCAACATCATGAGCATGACACGCCTTATCAATAGCGTTTATCGGATACTCGCCGGATCGAGGTTGATTTTGATCATCAAGTCTGATATCTAATCGTGTTCCGGGACCACAGTAGCTATATCCTGGAAGGTGCTTTTCTCCGGGGTACTTTGCCCATAGGGTTCCAGGGAGCTTTGCCAATTTGGCTGCGATATCACCTCCTCGTTTTTTTTTAAAACATCTCCGGATTGTAAAATCTTTGATTTTGTAGAAATAAATCTAAACTTTTTTATACCACATGTTGCACATCTACCAGTTAGTGCTGATCTGTTATTTTTAGTTGTAACCGTCGTCACATCATTTGTGCTAGTACGCGTTTTACACTTCACACAATATAGATCCATAATTTATGTATAGAGATATGAATATAATTGATTTTTCAGCGACTAAAATAAGAGAACCAGTTAAGCATCATGCAGCGCTACCAAACTCTATCCGTGCAATTATAATCGGGCCATCTGGATCCGGCAAGACTCAATTGTTGCTCAATTTAATAATGAGATGGATGAAGTGGGATAAGTTGTATTTAATTGCTCCTAGCGTAGATGATCAACGATGCTATGAAGTGTTAAAGGATTTTAACGAGAATGCATCAGAAATTAAAGGTGAGAATACCATTGATTTTATAACTGATATTGACGAGGCGCCATCCGTAGATGACCTTGATGGGAGCATTAACAATTTAGTCGTATACGACGATGTGATGTTAGACAATCAAAAAAACCCAGCTAGAATATTTTCCAGAGGCAGGCATAAAAACACTGACGTGATATATGTCACTCAACGATACACTCAGATTCCAAAAGTGATTAGAGACAACTGTAACTTACTGTGTGTATTTAACGGCGTTGATACTCATACGCTTCGAAATATTTGGCAGACATGGTGCTCTGATATGGACTTCAATCAATTTAAAAATTTCTTTAGTAACGCTCAGTCGACTCCGCACGGATTTATAACAATAAATTTACATGATCCTCGGACACGATATCGTATCGGACTCGATCAAATATTTGGTTGAACTCGTAAAAGAATTATTAACCCAGAACTGAAAATTCCAGCAGCAGAGAGGGTGAATGACAACGACAATGGCGTATATAAGGAAATCTTATTTTATCGAATAGACGCCATTTTTTTACTATTTGGTGGAAGCCTTAGATCATCGAATCGACGCTCGGAAAGTTGTGAGGTTCACCCTCTCTGCTGCTCCCTTCAAGCTCTCCTGGTTCATATAAATACCTCACAATGACATTACTACCAAGAATTGGTTCGGAAACGCTAGAATCTTTTTGTGGTTTTTCAGGTATTGATTTCTTTTTAATCGCATTGATAGGTTTCATGTTGATGGTTCTAGTAATCTCGTTATTCAGTGCAGTAATCACAGATGGTAACCTTTTAACCCATTCACGGGATCTTTTTTCTTGGATGAATTCTTTTGCGTATTGATATCCAAATAACCGCTCAGCAAGGGTTTTATTAAACCGTTCTACAATTGCCTGATCACGATGCAGTGCAGTATGCCCTCGTCGTATGGTGACATTATGATGTTTCATTGTAGATAACACTGCACCCTGAAATTCCTTGCCAGGATCAACCTGCAATAGATTTGGCCAGTGCAGAGGACCTCGTCGATAAATCCTTTCAAATGCAGAAGCTACTTCAGTGGCCGATTTTGTTTTTAACGGCTCTGCTTCTTTGTATCGACTTGCAATATCAACTACAGTTAATGCGTATTTGTAACCGTGGTCATGTGGCAAAAATAATAGATCAGCCTGATGAACTTCATTGGGTCCGGTTACATCAAAATGCGAGACATTAATTTGTTTAGGCGCTGGTAGATAAATTTGCCATAGTGCCTGTTTGGATAACCAATGAGCCGCAGTGGTTTTTTTCACTTTTGCGGCGCTAGCGAGTTTATGGATTGCTGATTTACCCCTCCAGTATCCTCTTGGGGAGTAATAAATAGATTCCATGTTGTTATTAATTACCAGCACCTAACATCAATTTACTTTTCATAGCCGATTTTATCAACCATGAAGCCAATTTTTCTTTGAAGGATTTATCAGGAATAGCATTTAACGCATGAATTAATTTCACATCTGCTAGATGCCTGTGTTGCAAATTGCTGCTTTTATAAGCAACATCATGAAGGTGACACGCCTTATCAATAGCGTTTATTGGATACTCGCCGGGTCGGGGCTGATTTTGATCATCAAGTCTGATATCTAATCGTGTTCCCGGTCCACAGTAGCTATACCCTGGAAGGTGCTTTTCTCCTGGATACTTTGCCCATGGGGTTCCAGGGAGTTTTGCTAACTTGGCAGCGATATCACCTCCTCGTTTTTTTTTAAAGGTTCCTTGGGTTTAGAAACAAATCTAAATTTCTTTGTACCACATTGTACGCATTTACCAGAAAGCGCTGATCGGTTATTTTTAGTTGTAACCGTCGTCAAGTCATCTGTGCCAGTACGCGCCTTACACTTCACACAATATAGATCCATAATTTATGTATAGAGATATGGATATAATTGATTTTTCAGCAACTAAAACAAGAGAACCAGTGAAGCATCATGCAGCGCTACCAAACTCTATCCGCGCAATTATAATCGGGCCATCTGGATCCGGCAAGACGCAATTGTTGCTCAATTTAATAATGAGATGGATGAAGTGGGATAAGTTGTATTTAATTGCCCCTAGCGTAGACGACCAACGATGCTATGAAGTGCTAAAAGATTTTAATGAGATTGCTGGTGAGGATGTTATTGAATTTATAACCGATATTGACGAGGCACCATCAGTAGAAGATCTTGATGGAAGTATTAACAACATGGTAGTATACGACGATGTAATGTTAGATAAACAAAAAAACCCTGCAAGGATTTTTTCCAGAGGCAGGCACAAAAACACGGATGTGATCTATGTCACTCAACGCTACACACAAATACCAAAAGTGATTCGCGATAATTGTAATGTGTTGTGTGTGTTTAATGGAGTTGATACACATACGCTACGAAATATTTGGCAGACATGGTGCTCCGATATGGACTTCAATCAATTTAGAAATTTCTTTAGTCATGCTCAGTCTGCCCCACACGGATTTGTAACAATAAATTTACATGACCCTCGAACACGATATCGTATCGGACTGGATCAAATATTCGGTTGAGAGGGTGAGTGACAACGACGTTGTAATCTCTTGAAAAGTTTTTGATTTCATTGATTTTTCATTATTATTTTTTGCCTGATTTCATTGATTTTTTTTTTGCCTAATCAATGATTTATTTGCCTGATTTCATTGAAAACTTGTATCCGATTCACCACATCTTGGCCGTAGAAGCCTGATTTCAGTGAAAACTTGTTTAAAAATGTTGTCCGATTCACCCTCTCTGCTGCTGCATCATTTCAGGTGGCCCGTCGCGGATTTTCTTCTTCCTTCGTGTGCCACAAATGCGGATTTCAAGGTTAGAAGGTTAGCGAACCTCAGCAAGTCCATTAAGTGACTTGTTGGCAACTCGAAATTTCAAATGAGGCTTTTACAGATAAAATAACACATTAACATTGGTATCATTAAAGAGAGAGAGAGAGAGAGAGAGAGAGAGAGAGAGAGAGAGAGAGAGAGAGAGAGAGAGAGATCAAACATGACTAAATGATTCGGTGTTGGCAGGCAAAATCAAATTAACCGGACAGTCCGGTCGTGATACTAAAACTATGCACACGACAGATCACACTGGTTTCGGCAGCCAGACTATACTATTGGTTATTTTACGTCGACTCGGCAGCGACATTGTACACCTGACTTGATAACCATCTTGGATTCACACGTGTTTACAGGGCTGGACACATCGGTCGAAGCAGACACACGGATAACATGGTTTTAAAATAACTCAGTAGAAAACAATTGAAGGTGTACGTTCAAAACTATTGTACCGTTTCAACATTTTAAAACTAATTTTCAAATTATATTACTGCAAACTAGGAAGTAATAGTTGTACAATGCTTGCATGTTCACGTGTATGTTTATGTGTGTGTGTGTGTGTGTGCTTTTATTGTTGATGACCACTTGATTAATATTTAATTCAAAGTACATGAGAAAAAGTAATTCAAGTGTATTGATGTTTTAACAGAAGTAAAATCTGACACACACACACACACACACACACACACACACACACACACACACACACACACACACATACATACATACATACATACATACATACATACATACATACATACATACATACATACATACATACATACATACATACATACATGCATACATACATACATACATACATACACTATTATACTACAAATATAATACAAAATACAAAAAACAAACAAACATAGATCTCTACTATGTTTGCCAAGTAGATTTTTTTCTGGTTGGGATAAGCTTTGACCAATCGCAAGCTTTATAACCTGAAACGTGGCTGGAGCAATTTACCTATAAGATTCGGGTCACGCCCACAACCAATATTATATATGACAAAGACCCTAGTGATTCACACATTCGTATTCCAGTAGTAGCCAGGTAATAATGACAATGAATACTTAGGTGTACATTTGTGCAATTGTTTTTTTTTGACTTAATAAATCAAGTACGTATAGATACATTCATACACACACACACACACACACACACACACACACACACACACACACACACACACACACACACACATACATACATACATACATACATACATACATACATACATACATACATACATACATACATACATACATACATACATACATACATACATACATACATACCTGGCAGAGCGAGCGCCGGTGTGAAGCTAACCAAAGGGAATGGTTGAGCAAACGGTACAACCGTATATATTTGGAAAGCCATCGATCTGGAATTTAAAAGAAGAAAAAAAAGTTTTAAAAGGAATTAAAAAGAAAAGACGATGACGTGCAAGACACGTAACCAAACAGAGAAATTTATTCAGCTGAATATGCATGACAGGGTACGAATGTGCTAAAAAGACCTCCTGCATTGACATTTCTTAGATTATAGTCGCATTTAAGCGGTACGAATGTGCTGAAAACACCCCCTGCTTGACATTTCTTTGAGTATAGTCTAAATTAAGCGGTACGAATGTGCTAATAAGAGCTTCTACATTTCGTTGAGTATAGTCTCATTTAAGCTGTACAAATGGGCTGAAAAGACCTCCTGCATGACATTTCTCTGAGTACAGTCTCATTTAAGCGGTTCGAATGTGCTGAAAAGATCTCCTGCATCACATTTGTTTGCGTATAGTCTCATTTAAGCGGTAAGAATGTACTGAAATGACCTCGTGCATGACATTTCTTTGAATATAATCTCATATAAGCAGTACGACTGGGCTGAAAAAACCTCCTACATTTCGTTGAGTATAGTCTCATTTAACCTGTACGAATGGGCTGAAAAGACCTCCTACATTTCGTTGAGTATAGTCTCATTTAACTTGTACGAATGGGCTGAAAATACCTCCTACACTTCGTTGAGTGTAGTCTCATTTAACCTGTGCAAATGTGCTAAAAAGACCTCCTACATTTCGTTGAGTATAGTCTCATTTAACCTGTACGAATGGGCTGAAAAGACCTCCTACATTTCGTTGAGTATAGTCTCATTTAACCTGTACGAATGGGCTGAAAAGACCTCCTACATTTCGTTGAGTATAGTCTCATTTAACCTGTACAAATGTGCTAAAGAGACCTCCTACATTTCGTTGAGTATAGTCTCATTTAACCTGTACAAATGTGCTAAAAAGACCTCCTACATTTCGTCGAGTATAGTCTCATTTAACCTGTACGAATGGGCTGAAAAGACCTCCCCTCCTGCATGACATTTCTTTGAGTATAATTAGAATGAACCATATATCAAGGTATCAGTGCAGGTAACTGATTCAAAACCTGTCAAAATTTTCACCTGGTTGACCTTTCGTTAATATTGCACTCCACCTAGCGGTAACAGTTACTAAAGCGAGTTTTAATTTATGCCCCAAGCTGAAAAGATTCCATCCTTTGCACTCAACAAACTATAACAAGTCTAATCCATACGTCGAACTCAATGACCCGACGGATAGACAGATATACTACAATATTATCTCTTTTACCATCTATACACACCAACACAAACACAGTTCAATCTATCTACCTACCTATCGACGTACTTATATACATATTGTCTGTCTGTCTGTTTATCTATATATATATATCTGTCTGTCTATCTGTCTCTTTGTATGAATGTCGGTCTGTCTGTATGTCCGTCCGTTCATCTATCCATCATCCATTTACACGTTGGTGAGGTCGGATAGGAATGTTGGACTGGAGTTTGTCATATATATATATATATATATATATATATATATATATATATATATATATATATATATATATATTGATATGGCGAAAATGTAAAACTGTATCCCAGATTTTCAGGTTAAATAAGCTCCTTATCAGGGGAAAAACAACTTACATATAAAAATACAAATAGTTCACTCAATATATATTATTATTATTATTATTATTATTATTATTATTATTATTATTATTATTATCAATAGGGCATAACCGATTAGCATTTTACTACCGATTTCCGATTCCGGATTTTGGGCATGAAATTTTTTCGATTCCAGATACGATTCAAATAATCGGAAATGCTAAATCCGTATTTTATTTCTAAAAAAAAATCATCTTCCGCTTCTGGGTTTCTGGTATCTGGTTTTGCCGTGTCTAGCATGTTACTTAGTACTTTACCATATCCGGCTTCATTTCCGGTTTTCACCCTCCAGTTCAGCGTGGTTGTGTTGACCATATTGGACTTTTCTGACTTCATATTTAACTTGATTAACGCACTATCGAATGACACGCAGTGTTAGACACGGTGCTATAGAAATTCAACTTTATTTTTTTTATTATCCGAACTGGTCGTTCCTGCCTTATCCGACTCCGATTAATCGGAAGTTCATACTATCCGGTGGAATCCGATTTCCGGATCAAAAGTCGGTTATGCCCTAATTATCAATATTATTATTATTATCAATACTATTGATATTTTTATTGATAATATATATATATATATATATATATATATATATATATATATATATATATATATATATATATATATATATATATATAATTTTTATTATTATTATTATTATTATTATTATTATTATTAGTAGTAGTAGTAGTAGTAGTAGTAGTGGTAGTAGTAGTAGTAGTAGTAGTAGTAGTAGTAGTAGTAGTCTCTTGATTATATTCACTTAAACGCTCTCATCATCCAGTGTCTCACCGATTGTAAGCTGATGACACCCAAAAATACAAATCTGAAGTTGATGTTATCATCCAAGGTGTAGACATGTGCATTGATGATGTGAAATCATGGATGATATGTAACAAGCTGCAAACGAATGATGATAAAACTGAGGTCATTCTGATCACATCACAAAGACTTTCTCAATCACATCCTTTTCATGAAACAATAAATATCAACAACACCAACATCATACCTTGAGCGGAGACGCATCAGCTCCACACATTCGCAAATATATTTCAGTTGGTGCCACTAAAACACTAGTGTGTTCATTAGTACTTTCAGAAGTGCAATATTGTAACTCAATTTTGTCTGGTTCGTCTCAATATCCACTCAAGAAACTTTAAAAAATTCAAATCAAAGCTGCGGTCCGATCATCCATAGAGTACCATGATCAGAACACACACAGACACGCGCGCGCACTGCTCTGTACCTAACACTGGCTATCTATTCGATCCAAAATAAAAAAATTTGTTCTCTGTGCTACGATTCACTGCCGGACGCCAGTCCAACATACCTATTCTAGCTCACCCAATTGTACACTCCAGGAAGATGCTTAGGTTCCTCTTCTGACAATCCTATAAGCATTATTCCCACTATGAAAACAAAGTCATGTGAACAAGTTTATTTGCATAATAGGGTCAAGCAACGTGGAGTTAATTGTCCATTGAAATTTGACACAAAAACACAGTGATCAAATTTGAAGAGTACTCTTAAAACGCACCTATTTATACTGCAAGAATGAGCTGGAAAACATAATAATGTCTCCTACATTCAATAATTCAGCATGTTTTTTATGTTTTCTAATTTCATGGTGTTTGTATGTTTTGTAGTAATATCGATATGTATATTGTAAAGCGCTTTGAGCTTCTAAAGATTAAACGAAATACAAAGTCCTCATTATTATTATTATTATTATTATTATTATTATTATTATTATTATTATTATTATTATTATTATTATTATTATTGCTGTTTGCCTTTCTTCCGATCTATCTTTCGAGTTTCCAATTAGCGGTTATATAGAGAGAGGACTATATCTTCAGACTAAACTACGTACTAACACTGTTTGAGAATACCGTCTCAATGGGTATAATGCAATGAAAGCTCTTAAAGAGCTTTTTGATATGCTGTGTTTTGATAAATACGTATGACTTGATATATATTGGATACTTTGTCCTACCTATCGTGTTGTATCGATAGCCACACCAAAAGTGTCATCAAGCATGATTGCAAAGCGAGTCACAACAATAGAAGTAGACGAATTTTATGAATTTGGTACTAAATTTAAGACCTTACTTTCTCTGCCACTCGATTCCAATTCCAAACGACGTGATATCTGTGAATACTGTCTGGTTTACACACACACACACACACACACACACACACAGACACACACACTATATATATATATATATATATATATATATATATATATATATATATATATAATATAGATTCGCATCAAAGAAAATTCACATAGAGAGCGATTATAAAGATGTATTGTCGTAGTACATGAGAGTCGAGGATACTTTTGAATACAAAAGCGACGATTATTCATTTTCGTAGAAAGTTTTTCAAGTGTCTGTCCAAACGTATTGCCTGGTACCGTATTGACAGCTTATGAGATATATCACATCAGTTGATATGCAGTCAGAGTTATAGCGAAGAAAAACGCTTATTTTGCATTGTAGCTACTTATAAAATAAGTTATGTTTTTGAACTGCATACACCTAGCAGGTATTTGCTCTTTTCTATTACTTAGTTTAAGACCATTGATTAATATCATTAAGCCAACATTCTGATCATGTTCTAACTGAATGGTCACTGAAACGGTCAGTTATTGGTCGTAAGTAGTATGGTGATGTTAAATATAAAGGTACTTCCAAGAAAGCCAAATACTCTTTCTGTGAAAGTTATAAAAGACCGATTGTTTCACGTGACTAAATAACTAGTGCATTATTTCCCACGTTGAAACTAATACAGACAAAAGCAGCTTACAACCTGAAATTAAGTCGAGACAAATAAAAATAAATAAATTATGAAAGTTTTACAATGTATTCACCTTGTGAAATTTGTTTAACTTCAACTCGTTACAAAATACTTTTTTAAAGACATGGTTAAGACACTAACCTTATTCACCTCCAGTCGCAACCGTGTGACACGAATGCTTCCGAATAGATTAGGGTAGCTACCAGTTTGTGTCTGGCGTCTAGACTTTGGCAATGATTGATGCTTAGTCATGATGCAATCAACGTTATTTACTTTCCGTAATCATTATATAAGCAAGTCTCATGGAGTCACGTGGTTTATCAGAAATAATGTACTTAATCAGAGATCACATCAGTGTTGGGATGATGAACAGTGTTTATGGGATGTCATCTAATTTTTTGTCTTTTTTGTTTTTGTTTTTTGCTTCTAGATAAATTGTGCACTAAAACAAGTGTTCAGCCAAAATAAGTAGAAAGAACTCCTCGACCTATGTTGAAGTGTAAACGGTCTTATCGTAAAGCAGCTCACGACACGGAAGTATCCCTGAAATTGGAACCGGTCCGGTAAATTGTGGCCCATTCTACCATACTGAATCCCTTGACACCCCTCCAGCAAAACGAAGTCTGTTGTAGATAGAAGCTGAACGCCTATTTCAGAGGTTGATATGTACTATAATGTCATAACCATCAGCATAGTCCTCGTAACTTGATTAACGAGATATGATGACTTACACAGTTGGAATGGTGCTAATAAGACCCACTTCCCCCCCTTTCTAAGTCCCATGGTCAACTACTTAGTTACACTGTCTTCAGATAAGACAAAAACAAGTATCTTTGATATCTTACTGTCCGAGATAAAACTTTCAAAAAATTAGGATGATCTCAGACTAGGATAGTATTAGAAGTTAGGATAATCACATTATTCAGGATAAATCCACGGGCAAACTTACTCCGTACAGGTATTTGTTCTCATAACAATAAATGCGCTACAATGCTAGAATTTATACATTATGTATCCGTTTTGGAACAATTTGTTTAATTTAATAGTGGTATATCAATAGCATATACTGTAAACATCTTTAAAATGTATTATATGTTTAGGTTGGACGGAAAGTATGGTAATGTAGCCTTAGATGATCCAACAAAGACGATTTTGATATAATCTGAGAACACCATATATTGTACTTACCTTACAACTAAGATATGTTAATCCAAACACAATCTGTAACTTGTATCCCTTATGACTGTCAAATGTGAACCCAAATAACAGCTTTGAGTCTATTGTGATTAAAACCATAGTCATATAAAAAAAAAAAAACAAACTTAAAACCCCAAACCATTAACAATAAGAGCAATCTCGTAGAAAAATGAGTCAGACCTATAAAAAAAGATTCCCACCTGAAATATATCATACTTATAAGAAATCGATTGAGGTTTCTACCTTAGCATCGTTTGCTTTCCCAATCGCACGCAAATTTCTTTTTTTTTGACAGACTTCAGATTGTAATGGCAAATAAATACCTGCCAAAACAATTCTTTCTGAGGATTCATTTAAATAGCCTAACATACTGTAGGTCTGCTTTCCATATCCCGAAACATACTGTGAGAACACATTATAATAACCCAAACGGACTGTCATCATATATTTTATTAGCCCAACGAAATTTGTGAATATTTTCCAATAACCCAAAAGAACTGTTTGGATATATTTTACTTTAGTTAAACCAACTGAATGGCTGATAGTACAATACACAACGAGGCACTTCATTGACAATATACACAAATGATAATATAGTAAGAAACAAAAAGCAAATGAAATAAGCAGGTTAATTCACACAATTGAGCCGCAGGGACAAAGAGAAAGCTAGATTATTAAAGGTAAAACAATGAAGATACAATTACATTTTATTTAATTTAAATTGAAGTAGTCTTTAGTCACGATACCTAAACTATATCTGAGTATACAATGTTTTTCGTTGTTTAAAAATATTCGAAAATTTACACACACACACATACACACACACACACACACATACACACAGAGATTTGACAGGTTCATAATATACTTTGTTTTGTTTGTAACAGCTTTGAAGATTAATATCTATGCATTTGGGTAATTTTATATCAAGGTCTCTGTATATATATATATATATATATATATATATATATATATATATATATATATATATATATATAGAGAGAGAGAGAGAGAGAGAGAGAGAGAGAGAGAGAGACAGACAGACAGACAGACAGATACAGAGAGACAGAGAGAAAATTCTATCTGAATCAATAATCCATAATCCAACGTTTACAGAGTTCCAGAGAGACACCAAAGGAAGCCAAGATGAGGCGTCAATGACTCAGTGTCGCACCATTCGCTAATTGCAATCGTGGCATAAGTGCATGAAAGTGATTTCGAAGAGTAGGTATGATCCAACGCCATGTACCTATTCCAAGATATTTAGAACCATCGCCTAAACGTACAGGGTAAACTTCATTGAGTTATAGTATCATGTGTCATCATGAAGAACGGTAGATTTCATTATATGTTTGTCGCAGTTTGTTAGAAGAATCGACAGGAAATTGCCAAGCCAATGTTGACGTTTGTGTGATACTCTCGATCAATCAGGATATCTTGATGGTTCCTGTTTAGATTGAATCGCTGAATTAACACCCATCCCCCAAAATTCTTAAGCGAACGTTAATACGTTAAATAATCTAACGACACGTTGAATATGGCTGATGAAAAATCCACTCTTCTCATGTAAACTTTCAAACAACGCATAATGGTGTCATTGGTGAAATAATCATGCACATTTGGCAGGATAACCTGATTTTATTAAGACCATCTGAAATATCCTTATACTCAACTACTGGAGACATAATTTTGCGTCTTTATTGTGTGTGCGAGAGCCTTCTACAATCGAGTACAATTTGAAATACAGTTCCGTGCATTATTCTATAGCCTTGCTCGTGCAAGCGTCATTGTATTTGACTACGATGGTATTCTTGACGTTGATAAACAGTGGATTATCATTCAGGTAGTCGCTTGTCTCGAACACGTTAAGGAGTGATTCAATGGCAATGTCATCGTAGGCAAAATCGGTGTGAATGTTCATCAGCAACGGATCCGTGTCATTTGTACCATATATTGAAGATGACCGTACCGGTCTTTTATCTTGTTGTAATAATAGAAAATCAGACTTAATAAGTCTGAATTTTTATTGCAGTGAAGAAGGCTTTCGCAATTTCTGATGTCCTCAAGTCTGTATTCATATGTATATAACTTGCCACAGACACACGTTGGCGAAATGGCAGCCCGTTGATTTGCAACATACTTAAACCATACAGTAGTAATAGAGGGCTGTATTATTTCAATGCAAGATACATTTATAGAATCCCCTGTGGCTGTATAGCCAAATGTTTTAAAAATCACCCTGTTGCTCTGTAGCCTCAATGAGAATTTAAAGTGAGAATATTGGTCCTGTATTGGGACAAAAAATATTGGGTTTGTATAGGGCAATAGGAATGGAGCAGATGGCTGACGTCACGGTACAAGGTAGTTCAGCTGGTGTCGGGTGGCTGGCAAGTTCACCTATTTCAGCGAGTGTCGGGTGGCAGGTAGCAGGTGGTGGGTAGGTTCAGCTAGTTCAGTGAGTGGCGGGTGGCGGGTAAGTTCAGCTCGTTTAGTGATTGGCGGTTGACTGGTGGCGGGTAGCGAGTAGCGGGTTACACTAGCTAATAAACTATACCAATAAAACAACACTTGGCGGGAAGTGTAAACAAAGAAAGAAAGAAAGATACACATATAATAAAGAGAATAAATACATTTTTGAGGCATATGAACAGCCCTGAAAAGTGCTTTTGTTTTTGTTCTATTTTAATACAAACAGCAAATATACTATCCACACACAGGAATTTGAGAAAATAAACTACAAATGTACTATCCACAGAAAAAGGAAGATAACAACACGCCCTAAATATACTATTCGAACAGAAGGGCAGATAAAATAACACCCATATCTAGTATGCACACAGAAGGGAAGCTATACACACACCCTAAATCTAAGGGTAGCTAAAAATCATCATAATATACTATCAACACAACCGTATGCGAAGGCGCGCAAACACACACTCACACAATATCTACTATAAACACATAAGGGGAAGCAAATAATCCCAATATCTAATAAAGGTACAAACGTACGCGAAGGCACATACACACACACACACACATATATATAGGGAAGCTAAATAACACCTCCAAATATACTATCCATACAGAAGGCAGTTAAGAAAAACTACAAAATCTAGTATCCACGCAAAATACGCTCACGGGGACAGTGGTTGATGTGGCTTTTTATTGTTGTAACTGTGGATGTCATGCTAGTACTGGTTGTGGAGGCGCCCTCAACTCAGGCTAGATCTCAAAGAGAAGCCATATCACGAGCTGAGGAAGTACTAATCATTTTTTGCTCCTTTCGACTCGTTCTGTAATTTTCCTCCTCTTCTATATGGGCTACTTCGTCTCTGGCGTCCATAGCCAGCTCATCCAGATGCTCATGACATACTGCAAGTTTATAGGAAGGTCCAGAAGCTTGGTGAGTCTGCTCATTTTTTACAGTTGATGAATCGACGACGGGTAACCAGACCGAGGAGCGTTTTCCTTTATATGTATCAAGCACAGACGTGACGATAATCATCCCCTAAAACCAAACTTATAAAAACCCATATTATCACAGAAAAGCGCGGATATGACGAAACACTCACTCAATATTTACTTACAAACACTAATTACAAACACAAGCACAGACGATTGACAAACATCGGAAATGAAGTTTTTATCTACACATTTCTAACAAAGCCAAACAAACGAAGTGCTTATATACACAATTATGTTGTTTAACTTCCAAATATACAATTGGCTATTGAATTAGTATTTCGCTTCTAGATTATTGGGTAGCCCTGAAAAAAGCTGTTTGTGTGGACGGGGAGTTATTGCAATCTTTTATTGTGTAAGATTGCGTTCCCGTCTGGTCGAGTCTTTCCACAGGATTGGGCCTGCTTTTACGGAATGAGAAGGATAAATCTTTTAAGCCATGTCGGTCCACAAATCCTCTATCTGGTTCCTGCTTTTGTTCCTGCTGATGTTGATGCTGATCTTTCTGCTCTCTATGCTGCTTCTGAAGTCTTAATTTTGCGCCTATTCTAAGTTCTCCTTGATTGCTTGTCTGAAGAGGTCCTCTATCAGGTATTCAACCACTTTCAACAATCTCACTTTCTCTATCTATTCAGGTTTCGGTATCAGGCTTTGCCTGACACCATTTATATTTAAATTTATGTAAGCGTCGTTTCAGCTTAGCTAGTCTTGAACACATCTTCGTAGGAGGTTGATTCAACAATGGATGTTCAGACTGGAGACTGCTTCGCTATATATGGTTCAAGCGCAGACGAGATAAAAAAACATACCTATGAGTTTAGTTGCCTCGGAACGTTATGAAAGTTCATTTTAGTTAGGGTGAGTAATACAGAGATGTCAAAAAGTATGAATATTGATAAAAACTGAGATCAAACGAAAGACATGTTTCTTCTTCAAAACACAACATTTTGTATTCAAAGAATTATAATAAAACAACCAGGAACTAACAATGACCAATAAACAAAGAATTTTTCTAACAAAACAATTATTTTTGAAAAGATTGACAGCATTATCAAGTGATGCTAGATCTCCAAGAATGGAAGTCATTTTTTAATTGATGTAGATTACGTTTCCACGCGAAAGATAATCATCATGGCCACAACACCATTGATCTATATTGTCATCGTTTCTAGAAGAGTGTCGATCAAAATATGTCACTAAATGTTTTAAAAAATATCCACGACTCAGATGATGATGAAAATACACTTACACACGTCTTATGAGATAATTTGCAGTCGTTCTGCTCAAAGGGCGACTGATGTCGTTTTCACTTTAGATAACACCTCCACACGTTACATGTAGAGACTTTCTTACAATTTTTGGGATTTGTAATCAAAACCATCACCCATCAAATGTAAAGCGGTACTGCTTCAATTCAGGACATCCACTGAGTTCAGCAAATACTTTTCGTGCAAGCACCTGTCCAAATGCAAACGATTCATTAGATGTAAAATGTTTTCGCTGCTTTTCAAATCAACCATTGGCATCCCATGTTGTTTAAAATGTTTCCACATTTTTGGGTTCCCAAAGTACGAATGGAATCAGAATGGTGTTTTCCGTACGTCAAGAGATTTTCCAGGCAGGCACGGTAAGGGTAAGTATCCATGCTGTTGCTGACTAGTTTGCTATTCAAGAACAAATCCACACCGCTGAACAAGGAATGCATGAAATTGTTGACGGCAGCTACAATCTCGTCGTCATCTGTTGTATTTCCAGTCTTATATAGAACTTCAACTTTCAGATCGATGCACTCTTCCCGTTATCCTTTGATTCCAAACTCGATAAGAGCTGAATCTGTCAAAGATGAAACGGGATGAAATTGTACTCACTGGGATTCTTACATTGTCAATATGGCTTTTGACATGGTAAATAGATCTGGTTCCGTTTTGGAGCAAGTTTTGGAACTCTCGGTGAACAGCAGGGAGGGCAAACCGACCAGGTTTTAGAAGGTTCATTTTCTAAACTTAAGCTTATTAAGTAAACGAAAACAGTACAGCAATAACGCCAAACCGAAGCTTCTAACTAACCAAGAGTTTCTCTCGAAAAAAGTGTTTGGGGCAACTGTTTTAGTTCTTCTTTATTACAATGGTACACGCGGGCGAGTTTACCCGACAAGACACTTATTTGTGGTCACGCCCTCGCTGCTGCTGTAAATTAGATCATTAGCATTTATCAATAATATCGCATCAGAATCTTACACAACTCAATTAACTCGAGAGCGGCTAGAACAAGTAAGAAACGTGATTCTGTCAGGCGAAAATTACAAAAACGTCAGGAATCTCAAGTGGATTTTGCAGAGTTCTCAACAATAATTCAGACCCAGTACTCAAACAACTATACCTCTTCTCTCAACTTTAAAAGGTAGCTAAAAGACATAAGAAACATCAAACTAGTAAATACACAGTCGAAGAATTACGTAATAAATTTACTGAAGAAGCTGTAAAAGTAATCGATAAAAGTAACTCAAATCATTTGTAAGCTCTTATTGTTACATACCATGAATTGAGAATGAAATATAGAAACCAGATCACAAACTATTACCAGTATATAATACTGGGACCATGTGTTTTATAAAATTAAAACTAACACAAGTTGAATCGACATAAGCGCATTGTATATAGAATACATCAATGTGATAGAGTCATGTAGATTGATTATCAAAACGAAAAACGGCAAACACATATAACAACAAAATTAACTAAAGAAAGAACAAAAACAGTAGGAACCATGAGAGCAAAACATTCTTCCATCCGTTCAAAAATTAATTGATAAATTTGAACCTGGAACTTAAGAAAACATCGATATGGATGGTCATCAACTAGCTAAAGATACTATCAATTAATTAATGTTTCTGATATGTTGCAAAAATATCATGGACTTACAGAATATGAGTGTCGTAAGAATTTTTACAATGCATCATAATGAGGAAAGCATTAGAAAGGATGATACCGATTTTTAAAATCTTTCTGCAAAAGTAAATAACTAAAAGCAAAGGAGAAAAAGAATGAGAATATTATGACCCAGTAGTATTTCAAGCACTGCTTCGGGAAGTAGTCTTACTTCTTGTTCAAACAATAATGTCGATGATGTAAAACGACTAGAAATCCTCATTGGATGAATGCTCGTGAGATAATTAATGGAGCAATTGGTATTTGTCATTCATTAATGAAAGGTATTCTTAGACATAAGTTAAGGCAGTTCTTTGGCAGAGTAAAGGAATCTGCAACAAATGAATCATGCTTCTTTATTACGGCCCAAGGAGGAAAGACGATCCAATGCCAAACAACCTAACCCAGATCATACGCCTGCGATACCACCCCTAGTGATTTCTACAAAGTCATTGTAATTTAAAACTTACATCTAGTTAAGATTTTTTAAAAATGTAACTGCTGTCTTTTCTGGGGGGGGGGGGATATAACAATATTGCTTTAGAAAGAGTCTTGCGAAATTTCACCTGCAAGATATGACATGCACACACATACACACACACATGTGTATGTGTGTCTCTGTGCGTTGTATGCCGCAAATCAATATCAAACAAGAATCCGTGGAATGACATTTAAACTTAGGGCACAGCTTATCTGTGGATCATCGGATTTCAGAGCATGAAAGGTCAAATGAACACACCGCGGAGAAAAAAGTAAGATTAGAGAATGTACTAGGCAAAATATACCGACCGTGAAATTTCATCTGGGTATTATTAAATCTGCTTGCCGAAAGGGAAAATATTTTATATTTCAATGACGGGATCGTCAATGCGGCCATTAATTTGGCCTGTGGCATACAGATAAAGAATAGTTAATACTATTTGTTCATATTATCAGATTAATATATGAACGAAAATAAGCAGGAAATGTCAGTTAATATAGTGGTGCGTGTGAATGTGTTTGTGTATGTATGCGTATGTGCGTTTACCTATATGCGTGTGAATGTTTTTGTGCATGTGTGCGTATGTGTTTACGTATATCCAATTAAAGGAAATGTCATTAGAGAGCCAAGCAACATGTTAGCAGAATATAAATTATAAAATAAATGTTGAATGTATACGACGTTATATACAATATAGGTATGTGTGGGTTGGGGGTGGGGGAAGCAATAAAATGGCAAATCATTTTGCAAATCTGAACCATAGCGGCTAAACATATTTTCCCACAATAAGTTTAATATAAGAAAAAAAAAACATTAATTTACCTCAACAGAGGCAAGCACTGTTGCATTTGATAGCACAACGTATTGTAATACATGTTGAGAATGTGTATTTATTTACAGCTTCCCATTTTTAAGGAATCCTTAGATTTTTGTGATTCGTTGTTTGGTTAGGGGAATTCGTGCGAGGGAGATAGTCTTCAGACCGAAATAATTAGCCAGTTACTAGGGGCAAATGTCATGGAGTGAAGTGGTAGTGATATTACATGACTGCATCCTTTACCTTTGTTGAATTCAATTCAGAGTCGCATGAATATCCGTGTCAGGTACATTATGTATGATTAAAAACTGGTAAATTATACAAAGGAAGAAACGAGAAGTTCCGTCCTCGGCAGGCATCGTTTATGCTTGCTCTGGTGAAGAGCTAGTTCTAGGAGAAATGCGCTTTGATATCATGATTTGATTGGCCTAATATGGCGTAATAAAATAGTTCATTGTATTAGGTGCTTGAATTTTAACTTAATGAGGAAAAGGCATGCACTTGACAGGCAAATGTAATGTTGTGACATAATGCGGTCTTATATTAATTGGAGTAAACTTATTTATCGGTTGAACACGTTGGACTTCTCAGTATGCTACCATAGTTTTATGGAAGTCTGTACAAACAGAGGAAACATGGCTTATAGCGGAATTCGCGCCAGGGTTCTAAATCGCTCGGTGAAGGAACCCATCAAGTTTGTTACATTATTGTTATCAGGGGCCCCGAGTGGCTGAGGGGTCTAAAGCGCTTTCCGTTACGGATCACTGCAATCTCACCTCTGTGTGGGTTCGGGTCTAAGATTCGGCTCATGTGGGACGTAAAGAGCTTGCCAGTAGCTTCTCGTGGGTCGGTGATTCTTTCCTGGGGTTCTCCCGGGTTCTTCCTCCACCAATAACACTGGCCGCCATGTATAGCATATCGTGTGCTGAAAAATGGCATTAAACCCTACAGCTACTACCACTACTACAGTCTTATAAGTATAACATATTATAAATGTACTGGAATGATTTCACTCTATCCGCATGTGATAAGACATAATACTTCCAATTTGCACGAATTGACCCCGTCGTCTACAATCAGATAAAATGAAAGCGGTTACGTGATACCGATACAGAATGTTTGCACTGTGAAAAATTGTGCGGACTACAGTTGCAAGGTCATTTTATGTGACAATGTATTTATGCCAACACTTTACACTATGATAACAACACAAAAAGCTCCCATTCTCGTGATTCCGATCAAAGTTACAAACCCATGATTACATTCGCCCATCATGAAGTTAAAAAAATATAATTGTACAGACCTTCCTGCACCCCAAATCTCGTCTCGTTTTGCTGAAGAAGGCGTGTAGCAGCATCATTGCATTTGCTTCGACAATTGATCTAACAGGCTGTTAAGAAAGGCCAAGGTCGTATGACGATCAAGGGATCACCCAAATACTTTTTTACGAGTTTGCTTTTCAAAGATCAAAGTGCGTAAAAGGACAAGAGCAACGGACGCTATAACAATACGTGTCAGACGCAAAAATGAATGGCCTGGTTTGAAAGCATCAGTATATTTAATATTTTTTTTTAAAATAAAAACTATCATAATAAGCTCCTTATAACGCTGGCATGGCCCGCTCAGATTCTATACCTTACATTACTATATAAAAATCGACGACTCTCTGCTAACGAAGATGGAGCTATCCATTCTGACAAAATGAAATGGCTATGAAAATAAAACTTCGAGCTACCCAAGGGTGAAATTTAAAAATGTTACCTCATCACTCAACATTTTAACATAACGTCATTTTGGTATTTATTTACTTTTAGAGTGAATGGGTAAAAATGTACACATCGATTAATACCCAACCATGATAATTTAATCCCATATTAAAATGGGGTCATACAACTTACTCGTTTTGTGAAAATACTGGAGTAAATCGCACTCTAAATTATAAATTCCAATCTACATATACACATCCGAAATTATAATTAAATGTTATGTCTTTTAAACTTTGTTCAGTGTCTATATATCAGTTCAGTGTCTATCAAACAATCGATTTTGCAAATTAATAACTCAGTTAAACATAAGTAAATTATCAAAGTATTTGTACATGTTATGGAGGTTTAAAATTGTTTACATTGAAAAGTCTGCGTTTCGCGTTTCATTACTTTTTTACACTTTAAAGAAAACGTATTCTAACCTGCCGAGTTGATTATTATGTTTGAACCACGAGAGAATAGATAAGATACGCTGAGTATCCATTTTGACCACACTTGCTATGTGCGAAGGGAGCAGACCATTTTTAATTCACCGAGATAAAACAATAGAGGAGCACGAAAGTGGTGTAGTATGAAATGTTGCAGATGATTATTGATTAATAAAAACGATTCACAATAAAAACACTCAATAAACATCTTGATATCTCATTAGATGCCATCGTACTGACTGAAATTTAAGGTAAGTTTTGCCAGATGAGTAGTTGAGCTATTAACGTCCAGTCTTGAATGTACTAATGAAAATTCTTATATACATATATATATATATGTGTGTGTGTGTGTGTGTGTGTGTGTGTGTGTGTGTGTGTGTGTGTTGAAACTAATAATACACTCGATTTGCATACACAAGGAGACGGTGAAAGTTATAAACACTTTTACAAGAGGGCTGATTCAAAAACAGTTCATCTGCAATTTAGATCCATTTCAACTTTCCTTTACATACAAATTTGAGATTGATCTCATTGATCTCCTGGAAGATAATCGTGGAATATATTTAAAATTCGTGATCCAGACTTGGAATCGATGCTCTAATTGCACGCTTGTTGGGAAATGTACTGCACGAATAAGGATATGGTCAATACCATTAATAGTTACTATGGCATATTTTATTTGTTAGTCCCAACGCTTTTAGTTCTTGTGAGCAATGTATCATACTGACGAATGGCATTATAAACAAATATCAAAACTTCTAAGTTATTACATATTCGTTGCTAAAAGAAAACGCCGTTAAAATGCATTTTGTAGAGGTCATTCATTTACTATTATAAAATAACTGTTGTATCAAAAGTACGCTTCCTTAACTATTTTTTTTAAGTTTAGAGAAAACATAAATGAAAACAAGAATTAGGCACGTGTTTCTAATATATATTATTTTTAACACTGTTTGGTCAAGATATATATCGTGTGATTAGAAATTTTATGATTTTCTGCCTGAAGGCTTTTCTTTATCTTCATAAGATAATTGGTATTTATTTATGCGAATATTGTTTCCCTGGAGAATTTAACATCGATCACCGTCTGAAGGAGTCACTATTAGTTAATATATTCCTGGAGGACTTAACGTCAGTCACAGTCTAGAGGAAGCAATAGTACTTCCTTATATTCTGGCATAGCTGAATGTAATAAATGTTTCACTTTGTGTAGGACGATGGAATGAGGAACCGAAACATGGATAGATAGATAGAAAGACAGACAGATGGATGTGTCATTGCAAGCAATCTTACCAATTATTTAATATGTATATATCAAATTAAGGAAGAACGGATTCTATTTTCAAAACTAACCCCACTTCAAGAAAAGTGATATATATTTTTTAATGAAATAATCTGCTACCATTATCATTGGATTTTTTACTACTTCAGTTCATTATTGCTAATCGAAGAGTTTTAAAAAAATCGGCTTTTTTAAATTGTATTTACGAAAATGAATTTTTTAGATCTTCTTACCCAATGGCTGCGTCACACAATTATAAATAGTGAAGTATTTGAAAAATATATAATGAAAGAAATGCATATGTACACTACAACGAGTACGCCGGCTGCATAAGAACCTAAATATTTAGGGCAAACATGTAGCGGTGCAATTTAACATTCAAATCGTAGATATGAGTTAACATTCAAATCGTACACACGAGGGAGTCTTTGCCTCAGTTGGATTGCACGTATGGTCGGGTTCAGCACGTGTTTCACTTGGTAAACGTGGAATAAACAAACATAATATAAATAGATGCGTGTATCATAAAAATCAAGTAGTTTATTTTGAGCCAGCAAAGCTTATCCTGCACATGTTACTCATTAACACATGATTATATTTTCATAATTATCACCAGACGAAGCAGAAAAATTTCCAAACAACAGAAACAATAAATTAAGATATTATTTCTCCAACATTTTGAACCAATTTTTTCAGTAACGTTTTCAAGTTTTTTTGTATATAAAAATCAGTATATTTGCATAGATGCAGATGCAAAACTTAGGGTTTGAAACTTCCGGTCTTACATGTAAAAGGAAGAAAGTATATTTCATACGCTTAATTCTTAAAAGACGATGTAAAAGAAGACACAATAAAAGTGTTAGCTGCTCGTATTCATTAGAAGGTCCCATATCTCAATAACAAGCAGTTAAATTTTCAAAGTTTTAAACAAGTGATTCAAATATTCTGAAACATGTTACATTGTCTCTGATATGACCAGTCTTCTTCATAGAATGTGAATCGTTCTGGTAATAAGAATGGAAGCTGAAAATGCGTGTCTCTCTTATATTGCGTCGCATTTTCAAATACTGACAAGTATCATCTGTTCAAGCATGCATGTGAGGTTAGAACTTTTACGTCTTCATCTATGCACAAAGTAAAAGTAGATTTCATTCGTTCAAAATAATTTGGTTTTATCATAGACATAAAAAAGATACCGTTTCATCTTATATCGCGTAATTTAAATGCCGCATATTAGAATAAATAATACTCACATATAAGTATTTCATGTCAATAGATTTAACCTGTCAACTTTCTTTTACAGAAAGCAGAAAGTTCAGCTCCTCGAAATCATACCTTTAATTAGGTATATTAAAAAGATACTAAAACCTGTTAGAAAAAAGAACATAAAAAGAAACTACACTTGACGCATAAAAGAATCGCTTAAAAAGACGATGTGTATCGGGGTAAAATTAGTATAATCTGTAAACGTTACAGGTATCAATATATCTTACCCGTATTGTTCTTATACATTTTATCGTATTATCATTTGGACATTTTTTGAAGTCCATAATATTCAGTCCGTAATTCCACAGGAGCAAAAAGCAAAGTCAAAGACCAACATTAATTGGCCGAAACTGGCATATATTTGTGTGAATAGTGTCGGTAGCATGGTTTATTCCCTGAGGTAGTAGACAAGTAAACATTATAAGTAGTTCAGATTGGGAACAAACGAATTTCCCTCCAGGGATGACAATCTACCCATAACTTAACGACTTGCGAGTATTTTAATGTGGCCATTAACATCCACCGTGTACAACAATAATTTACATGACGCTTAATGTCGTTTTAGCTTTATGTACTGCATTGTAACGTATATATATATATATATATATATATATATATATATATATATATATATATATATATATATATATATATATATATATACACATACATACATACATACATACATACATACATACATACATACATACATACATACATACTTATGAGAGTTAGAGCTACATCTCCTATTTTGCAAAAATGATGATACTACTACTACTACTACTTAGTCGCTAGTCACAAAGATAAATAGGTCCATGAAAGGCACTTTTTCAAGACTTATTTACCAGATTAAAAAAATTGCTGTTATCCCCACGTCAACTAGGTAACAACTTGTACTTACACTAATCAAAATGTGTTCAAAATGTTGAATGCTGGTGTATACTTGTTTCATGCAAAAATGTAAACGCAGGCTTATTTGGTAAACATTGGTTGGAAATTAAACATATTTTAATCTGAAGTTCTGTTATGCGATAAAGCAGTGATAATATTGAGCAATCGCTTCAACGTTTGTGAATTTTTGGATCAAACAATTATAAAAGCTGACATAAAATTGGATTATAAATTAGATAAAACAGCCCCATTTAATCAGCAATCTTTCGTGCCTTACTTCAAACAGATGTATATAAATGAGACTGAATGGGATTCCAAGCGATTTCCATTAAATGCGTATTTTAACTATGTGATATGAAAATCAATTCCTCTGGAATGTAAGTTATTGGGTGCATTTTCGAAAGAACGAATCGAGTGATATTAGCACAAAATTCCGACAAAGAAACTGCAACTAAATTGAGGTTGGACACGGTGATCTCTCCATATACATCTCGAGTTTGCTCATATATTGGACATAAGTGTTATATTTTCTTCTGATGCTCACAACAAGGAAAGTGCAGTAATGAGCTGCAATTCTATAGCTTAAATAATGTCTACAAATTGGAATTCCAGATACTATGTTCAGTACTTTATTTTATTTATACTGGTGTGTCGTTGGATTCTTACAAATGTGGAAGGTAAGTCTTTTAAAGTCTGGTTGTAAAGTTGATAAAAAATGCATTTTATTTTAGGTGTTTAATCATAAGAGCTAGCTCTCCTTTTCTCTGCCTCCTCCCTCTCTCTGTCTCACTGTCTGTCTGTCTGTCTGTCTCTGTCTCTGTCTCTCTCTCTCTCTCTCTCTGTCTCTCTCTCTCTCAATTTTCATCTGCGTTAAATGCAAACGTGTGCTATTTAGATTTCTCTGGAAAGACACTAGCTCTAAAATATTCGGTAAAAAATGTAGCACGGCAATTTGGATAACATTCAAATTGTACACTAGGCAACAACACACTTCATAAGAAACTACCCGGTTAACATTATTTCGTCCAGTCGCCATAATTATTCAAGGTTTATTGCCGTGGAATTGAGATACAAATTGGTCGCTTTATGGTACTTTCGTGTCATTGTAAATCATTTAAATTACATGACGGGAACAAGGGTATTAGAGTATTTGAAACATTATGTGTGAAAGAGACAGTTCAGAACATGGTTAGAATTGTTCATGATCAGCTTCAGCGTTCAGAGCATGAATGCGTGAATTTTGTTCATGTTGCTAAACCAGTTCACGTTATCTTTAAACGTCCGAAATCGTAATCCTCAGATCGAGGTTTCTATACATTTTTCTTATATCGCATTTTTTAGAGTTATCAGTTACCATTAAGCATGCAATAATTTCTTTGTCACTATATGACACATTCTCCTAAAATAGTCGTATTATTTCTTTGGAAAAATGCGGTTTCTCTCAAAGTTGAGAATTACTCAGCACCTATTTTAAGAGTTAACAGGCCTGCAATTTTAAAACGAAACAATTATATCATATCCCTTTAACTCGCTTAAGAAACATGTCCGAGTAGTTAAACATATAATAGGCGAGATATTCCAAACTCGCTTAATGGCGATTTAAATAATACACAGAAATGTAAAAGAGGCTATGGCATCGCTTATTAAATATTAAAGAACATATTGCTCCAAGTATATGGATAAAACAACATCCGCTGCACCTGACTAATATATACAATCTGGGATTTTCTCTCTCTCTCTCTCTCTCTCTCTCTCTCTCTCTCTCTCTCTCTCTCTCTCTCTCTCTCTCTCTCTCTCTCTCTCATTATAATGTATATCAGTCAAATATATGGTTGTGTAATGTCAAATTTAAATGTTTGCTTCATGTATATTTTATTTGTAGTGTGTTAGATTTTCTTTATGATTCCTGGACCTCTTGTTGTGAGTTTGGTTTCTATAGAAGTAAGAAGTTAAAATAAGTATTCATTCCTATTTTAACATAAGTCTTTGGAGCAGTAATGTTTTTTTTTGTTTTTAAGTTAATATTTGAAAGAAAATTTAAATTATTTGTTGAAATTTTAAATTTGCTCAATATTTTCGGAATCAATAACACTTTTATTATTATGAATGAATTCATTCTTTCACCATTTGGATTATATCATTGTAATACATCAATACTGTTGGCGAATTAACACATTTGAGACTACAGGGACATCAGCACATTCAATATTTGAATTCATTCAGAGCACTACTTAAATTATTCGGAAAAGATTGTACTTTTGGACCTGTGATATAACTTTTGGGACTATTTTGTATTTAAATCGCAGTAATCTATGTTCCTTTTAAAGTTTACTTCGCATTGTAAGGAATATATTATTTAATGAATTTTACAAAATGGTTTTCGCTCTGTTGCTTAATTTAAGGCCATAAAATCACAACATATAAAAGTACATTACAAAATTATTGATATGCATTGATAAACAAAGACATTTGCACTCCATATGTAATATAGAAAGTTCTTTCATTCACGAATACCAAAACCCAGGGACGTCATGCCAATTTGTTGGTGTGGGGGTGGGGGTGGGATGGTGGTGAAAACTTTATTGTGAGGTGGTAAAACTTGATTCGTGAGTGTGGCAACGTATATAAGTTACAGCGATTTTACAGCACATGCCCCCACCCCCGCATAACGTCACTGTCAAAAACAAGAAAGGTGAAAGGGTTGGATATGAGCGAGAGTGAGGGTGGCGGTGGCCATTGGTCAGTGACCAGTCAAGGAAGCGGTTAAGGTTTTAAATAACTATTGGTTGATGCTTTTAATATATCAGTAATCAATAATAATGTTGGAAATTTTATATATCTAATAATTGTATAATTACTTTTAATTGTTTATTTTGATGCATAATTTGTTGGAGAGAGAGAGAGAGAGAGAGAGAGAGAGAGAGAGAGAGAGAGAGAGAGAGAGAGAGAGAGAGAGAGAGAGAGAGATTATTTCACTTTAAGTCGTTAATTTTTATGCACAGGGACAAACACGACTGTGTTGAAGTATTCCGGTCTTTCGTGGGATCGAGGCAGAGCGGAGTGTCAAATGAGAAACTGTCGGTTACCGAACGTTTCCATCGATTTTGTACCTGAAAATTTACTTGAGAAATACAGAACAACACCAGTCTGGGTCGATGTGACATACGTCCGTAAAACAGTTCCAGTCAGTATGTAACCATATGTATGACTTCTTTGTACCTGCTTGCATTTATGTTCTTGTAAAATAATAATTTATATACACAAAAAGAATTTAAAATGCCCTTGAAAATATAAATAACACTGGCATTCGCTAAAACAAGACTTGTTTATATCGTGATCGTCTCACCAAAGTTCATATTTCCTTAAATATTGACCGCAAATACACATTTTTGAATGACGCAATATACGTGACCACAAATGTATATATTCCGAATGACTGCAAATTATTGGGAAATACACGTGATCGCAAAAGATATGTAATCCAAATGATCGCAAATAATTGGAAAACACCTGATCATTGGATTTCAACTCGACTAAGAATTTTCTGAGAATGGATTACGTGTCTGTTTAATATAATTGCAAGTTACTGAGATATTCCCAAATAATCCAAGACGCGAGTCCATGACACCCAAATAATCCAAGACGCGAGTCCACATCACCCAAATAATCCAAGACGCGAGTCCATGACACCCAAATAATCCAAGACACGAGTCCATGAAACGAAGTAATAACCCTTTTTTGTGATTAATAATAAACATACATATTAACACATGGAATGTGTTATAACTAGATAAAACGTTCTCAAGTCTGTTTTCATACGAATGAAAAACATGAATCATGCACAAAATACGTTTCATGTATAAGGATTTGACTGTTGCATACTAAATAAATATATAAAAAACGATGACATTGCTTGTCTTAGACATGTTAGGATGCTGCCATATGTAGTACTTGACACACACACACACACACACACACACACACCATCAAAAAGAAAAGCCATATTTGTTAAAATAACACATGGTTAGTACCAGCAAACAAGTTTAGCCTGAAAGGTCCTGTTTTCCATTGGGACCTTGTTATTTGAACAACTCCTTTGCATTATTACTTGACCAGTACCGAAACACGTGTGATTATAATTGATCTATTTTGTTTCATCGAGGCTGATATTACTTAAGAAAAAACTAAATGACTGACTTTCTATATAACTGTTTTGGAGAAGGGTAGTTAATGATAATGCACTGAAAGTTAAACACACAATGAAAAACAGATAGTTAGTGTCAGATTGATTAATCAACTTATCGATGGATTGTTTGTTTGATTGATTGATTGATTGATTGATTGGTTGATTTGTTTATTGAGATATTTTAATGCTTTATTGCTTTACCTTATTTCTTCATCGTTTGGATATTAGTCGTGCGAATATATACAAAGTAAAGAGCTGAAACGGTATTAATGAAAACAAAATATAAGATTTCAACCACAAAATGCAACTGTTACCACAGTTGAGTAAAAGATGAACATCAAGCATTTAAATAAGAGAAAATGTTTATACAGTTAGGTGATAATCAATGATTCAGTTAGGTATATATCAATGAAACAGTTAGGTATATATCAATGAAACAGTTAGGTATATATCAATGAAACAGTTAGGTATATATCAATGAAACAGTTATATATATATATATATATATATATATATATGTATATGTTACATTTAGGTGTGTAGCAATGATACAGTTAGGTATCTATCAATGAAACAGTTAGGTATATATCAATGAAACAGTTAGGTATATATCAATGATACCGTTAGGTATATATCAATGAAACAGTTAGGTATATATCAATGAAACAGATATATATATATATATATATATATATATATATATATATATATATATATATATATATATATATATATATATATATATGTTACATTTAGGTGTGTAGCAATGATACAGTTAGGTATCTATCAATGAGATAATTAGGGATATATCAATGATACTGTTAGGAATAAATCAATGACACAGTTAGGTAAATATAAATAATAAAGTTAGGTGTATAGCAATTTCATACAGTTAGGCATATATCAACGTTTGTACAGTTAGGAATATAGCAATATTTATACAGTTAGGTATATAACAACGTTTGTATAGTTAGGAATATAGCAACATTTGTACAGTTAGGTATATAACCACGTTTGTATAGTTAGGAATATAGCAATATTTATACAGTTAGGTATATAACAACGCTTGTATAGTTAGGAATATAGTAACAGTTGTACAGTTAGGTATATAGCAGCATTTGTACAGTTAGGTATATAGTAACGTTTGTACAGTTAGGTATATAGCAACGTCTGTACAGTTAGAAAATCAGTGCAGAGAAGACCAAATTGATGACCAACAACACCAGTGGCATCAGCAATGACATTATGATTAGAGGCCAAAAACTGGAAACAGTTAATAGATTCAGGTACTTAGGAGCCATCGTGGCAGACGAGGGATCGAAACCAGAAATATTGTCCAGGATTGCGCTGACAATATCAGCAATGACAAGGGTGAAGACAATTTGGAAAGACAGAAACACCTCAGTCAGCTCAAAAATCAGACTGATGCGCTCCTTGGTTGCATTTGTATTCCTATATGCCTGTGAGCCTTGGACCCTCACAGCGGATCTCGAAAGGAGGATACAAGCTGTTGAAATGAGATGCACTCGAAGGTTGCTTGGCATTACATATAGAGATCATGTCACGAATGAGGAAGTGGGAAACAGAATTAAGCAATCCACTGGGTCCTATGAAGAGCTATTGACCATTGTAAAAAAGCGCAAAATGAAATGGTATGGACATGTCACACGATCAACAGGGCTTGCTAAGACAATCATGCAAAGTACTGTGTAGGGAGGGCGAAGGAGAGGAAGACAGAGGAAAAGATGGGAGGATAACATCTCAGAATGGACAGGACTGAAGCTGAGTGATACAGTGAGAGTATCAGAGAACAGATTGGAATGGAGGAAGCTGGTTGTCAGGTCATCAGTGGTGCCCCAACGGTCGTCAAGACTAAAGGATAGATAGATAGATAGATAGATAGATAGATAGATAGATAGATAGATAGATAGATAGATAGATAGATAGATAGATAGATAGATAGATAGATAGATAGATAGATAGATAGATAGATAGATAGATAGATAGATAGATAGATAGATAATACAGTTAGACATCTAGCAGCGTTTGTACAGTTAAATGTATAGCAACATTTGTACCGTGAGTATAAAGCAACATTTGTACCGTGAGTATAAAGCAACGTTTGTACAGTTAGGTGTATAGCAACGTTTGTTCAGTTAGGTATATAGCAACGTTTGTTCAGTTTGGTATTTTGCAAGAGTTTGTTCATTATTATATCCTAGAACGATATAACCCGAATTAAAGGACAAAAGCACAGATGCTAATACCCTTACGCACGTGCTAAACTAACATAATACTTGTATCTATTGGTAACGTCGGGTTGTTGACAACCCATAACAACAGTTTATGAGACGCATTTATAATCTACATGTTGTTAAATAACATCAAAACGATAGAAAATAAACAAAAAACCCCAACAACAATAAATGAACAAACAAAATTAATGAAATATAGCTATAAGAAAGACTTAGATAACTAATCAGTCTGCAAAAAAACCTCCAGAAATAATCTGGGGAAACGAATTAACTAAATTGGATTAATAATGCGATTGATCAGTAGAAGCTAGATGTTGTTGATATGTAGCAGAGGAAAAAGAGGACAAAAGGTGAAATTTCCATTGTGACACACACCAAATTCACATGATAGCTAAACAAATAAATTATATATATATATATATATATATATATATATATATATATATATATATATATATATATATATATATATATATATATATATATAGAAAGATATATATATATATATATATATATATATATATATATATATATATATATATATATATATATATATATATATATAATCATTACTTAAAAGATGACACATCAATTGCACCATATAGGAAGCATTTTCCCGGACTCGGTATTCACCATATTTAGTTTGTTTTTTTCTCTCCTGAAAAGTAATTTTCGACGAGTTGTCACATGACTTTTAAAGTGTGGCGTTATTGCTGCATATGTGATAGTACTATTTTAATTGTTTATATGCTCCAACAGCGTCTAAACTCGGAACATATACAGTAATTGCACATTAACATATACAGTAATTGCACATTAACATATGCAGTAATTGTACATTAACAAACATATGTAGTAATTGTACATTAACATATGCAGTAATTGTACATTAACAAACATACAATAATTGCACATTAACATATACAGTAATTCTACATTAACATGTGCAGTAATTATACATTAACATATGCAGTAATTGTACATTAACATGTGCAGTAATTGTACATTAACATATGCAGTAATTGTACAATAACATATGCAGTAATTGAACATTAACTGCTTGGTGTGAAGAGTGTTGCTTTTACTCGGCAACGATACATTGATCTATCAATGAATGAATGAAACCTGGTAATAAAATTGAACTTTGCGTAGTATCACGACCTTATTCTGATGCATTTTATACTACTTTAAAAGACACACAAAATTTAAGTGACTCATAAAGTGAAACAATCTTGAACTTTTGATGTAGTGAACATTAACGTATATCTAATAAGCTATCGTTTTTATTGCCCTTTAATGTGCGCCGATGAATATCAGTTTGCCATAAATACTACATTGATGTAATATACAAACGTTATAAATAGCATATTATTACATTATTACGAAATGAGACGCATTTTAGTGGACAACATGACCTCGTGTGATACGCAATAGCTCAGGATAGTTTATTTCCTTGGTACCACAGTGATTTTATTGTGATGTTAGGATTTTACAATATCGTGTGTGATATGAGATAGGTCAGAATAGTTTATTTCCTTGGTACCACAGTAAATTTATTGTGATGTTAGGATTTTACAATATCGTGTGTTATATGAGATAGGTCAGAATAGTCTATTTCCTGGTACCACAGTGAATTTGTTGTGATGTGATTGCCTTCTCCAGGGAGAACTATTCTCTCGTAGTGTTGATTTGTCCATCCATCGATCGCAAGGGTAGGACACCATACATCACCATGTAACATTTTCCTAAGGAGAAGGCACTGATATTTGTTAATATGTCAGTAATATAGTTATTATTTATTCAAACCAAGATGACAGTATGCTTTATATGTCGTCGTTCTTTCAGGTACTGGCCAGGAAATAATGCAGGCAAGCTATAAATGCAGGGTGGTCTCAAAAGTATCCGGTACATTTTTGTATCGATTGGACAGCTGTGCTAAATGGAACAGAGTTCTTTGCGGAAATCGTAAGAAAACTTTTTAAACACAAATGTTATGAGGTTTTTTTGGGGGGATTAAATCTTTGTTGTCACTAAAACAATTTCATCAATATCAGAATTGTCGTCATGATCGTCTTTCTCATCTTTCTCCCTGCAGTTATTAGCCATTATCGCTATCGTAATGGTAGTCATCATTAATATCAGTATCCTAGATTTCATCTAATCCTAGATCTTTATATTCATTCAAGCGACGAAATATCTGATGATATTTAATACAGCTGCTACTAATACTTCCTCCACTACTACTATTATTGTTCTTGTTGCTTCTTCTGTTTTGATTCTTCTACTTTTTACTACTACTACTACTACTACTACTACTACTACTACTACTACTACTACTAAATATTATTATTGCTATTATTATTATTATTAATAATAATAATATTATTATCTTCATTATTATTATTATTATTATTATTATTATTATTATTATTATTATTATTATTATTATTCCAGCTCCGTTAGCTGAGCAGTACCCAGGCAAGCAATTTTCCTGGGTTGCGGCACAGAAAACGTGCCAAATTGCCAAGACTAATATTTCTAACATGGACAAGTTCGAATCGGAAAAGAAAATGACTGAGGGATTCTGGTACTGGACGTTTGATGTCTGGAACCTTACTTTCTACCCCGATTTTGGTATGATATTTTTATAAAATAATAAGCCAATTCAAATATGGCAACATTTTGTTTTAATCTATAAGTTAAACCCAAAGCAGCGGTTTGTTTACATTTGTGATAAACGTTGACATTTATCATACAATTACTGAATCATGTTTCATAGACATGTTCCCAGCGACCTCTACGCTTGAAGGAAGATTGAAGAAGACGGATCAAAAGAGTATTGAATGATTTCCATTATGTAAGGGATGGACTGAAAATAGAATTGGGGATTTCAGTACAAACTCTCTTTTCAAGGTGAAAATATTCACATTACAGTTTTTAAAAATGAGAGAAAAGAACCCCACCCCTTTCCAAAAAGGCTGGAAGATCTATGCAGGACATGGCAATATTCTGCACAACAGACCTAGCACATTGTTTCGACCAATCGGATTGTGGAGGTGGAGACATAAGACGGCCGCTATAGCTTAACCGGCTTGAAGAAGCTGTTCCGTCTATTGTGTCGTTTTTCATGATATATGTACTTGCTGTTTGTCTTGGTTATTGGGTTCATCATGCATTGTTTGCTCAGTTCGTATGTGTTTCTTCATCACCTTTTTCGGAAAAGACAAGAGTTATAATTTTTCTCAGAAGTCGTGCTCCACTGCTACAACGTTCTTTGTTCTTGAACAAATCGCCATCACGTGATCGCCAGTCAACCCGTTTATGCTATGATGGACACTCATTAATTGCTTCCAATGACCACTCCTTTACTCTCCACACTAGATTGTACTATAGACTAAATGAACTAAGACTACATTCATCATTACTTAAATGTAAACGGAAGCGAAAACAGAAACGTTATTTCAAAGCTGGCCTGTGTAGAACAGGATAAAGAATTTCAGTTATCTCTCTCGGCTGAACAGTTTAAAAATTCTGCCGTTAATTTAAACAACCTTGTTCAAATTCGTATTTCATTATTTAATGCCCAATCAGTAGGACCACCAGAAAAGCGCACATAAACATGGCTATAAACATCCGGCATTGAGCCCAAGTGCGCCTATCTCGTGGAGGTAGATTTGCTCTCATCACAAAGAAGTCCATAGTCAATAGTCTTAACCACACTACAATCTACAATGTCTACCACACATCGTTAAGTTAAGTCCAAACAACACTCAAATCAGAACAGAGGTCAGTCAATTATTTCTGCCTCTACGGCCCTCCTCCTAATAGAATCGAACATGCTGACTAAATCTCTCTTTTTGGAGAAGTTTCCGAATCTCCTGGAGTATGGAAATTCGATAGATGGATACTTGATTATTCTTGGAGATTTAAACTTTTATTTTTACTGTCCTAGACACCCATACATATCAAAACTCCTAGACATCATGTTTTCAACCTCGAAGAGTCAGTTAACTAACACCAATAAACATTGTCACATTTTAGACTGCATTATACAAAGACCTGATTATAATATTCTACATTCCACCCTTGTATCCCACTAACTTGCATCAGCTAACCTCTGCATTGTATGCCATTTGGACGTATGAGTCCTGAACCCTCCACCTTTATTTGCTACTAAGAGAAACCTCCGTTTGGTAAAATGAATCAAACTAATGCATGACATCCAAAATATGTATTAATCCCTAGTCAGATTCGAATATCAGGCTTTGAAGTGTATGTAATATTAATGATGGAAAACATATATTTCATTACCATCGGATATGCTTAATACACGCACTCAGCTTGTATTATTTTCACGTCCCGTTTAAGCTTTAACGTTTACAGAATATAATCTGAAGCCACGATTCATTCGTTTTACATTGACCTTTGACATATGCAGATAGTACGTTTGCGCATGTACTGATGGAATTGAAAACCATTTTACAGATCTAGACGTGGTTTATTGAAATGTCTATGTAAACTATCCTGACCCTCTAAAGGGGCATTTATAAAATTGTATCGACTGATGTTTGACACGTTGGCCATTTTCTTTATAAAAATTAGGTCAAACAAATGCACAAGTGTCATACATATTTATTGTGTTGGACACACCACACAAAATATACATAAGTAATAAGTGCAGTTTACATCTTTGCTTGAAAGATACAAATTATCAGATTGTGACATTCAATCACGGAGAATATTAAAAGGCACGGACTGCCCGCTTTGTTGGTGTTATTGTTCTTTTTTCACATTCTACCACGTTTACAGTCCAAATGAATAATGCTATATTAATTGCCTATGCTTAAAAGGTATAGCTGATGTTGAATACAATGAATAAGTAATTTTTAGGCGGAATAAATACAATTTTTAAATATTAAAAAGGTGGACAGTATCAATATCAATAAATGGTGTCGACAGCAGTTGAACATTTATAGAATCTCAACCTGCGTATATCTCTGACAGTCACGCAGGTGTCTGGGTGATCGAGATTAGTCTAATTCGTTTTGATCAATGGGAACCTACCAATAAGATAAGGAAAAGAATATTAATATTTTCTGAACTCAACTATTCATACGAAACACAATTAATATTGCAATTGTACCCGTTATTTCCTTATGTTCTTCTAAAATTATATGTTGATGTATGCACAAATCTCTCTCTCTCTCTCTCTCTCTCTCTCTCTCTCTCTCTCTCTCTCTCTCTCTCTCTCTCTCTCTCTCTCTCTCTCTCTTTTGTTGGAATACGTATAATGGGAAATCAAGACAAATATAGTTTCACTGACTCCGCACATTGTTTTAGCTAAAGAGAAAGACAGATGTGGTTCTTTGGAGGCGGGACAAGTAACATTTAGAGATTGTACGGACTCGATGCCAACCACACTGTGTATCGGAGGTAAGTGGTCTTTTTTAATATTTAGTAGGATCAATTAGCACATTACTTTTTATGATTGCTTTAGTTGTCGTTGCTTTATCACATTGGAACAATTACAAACCACACTACAATTGGATTGTTATAGGATTCGAAAGGCACCGGTTAAAAGGTATATTTCCCGAATAGTTAGAAACAATCATTAGTGACGCGTAATATGTGGTGAAAGAACACACAATATAGTGTACTGTAACATATATATATATATATATATATATATATATATATATATATATATATATATATATATATATATATATATATATATATATATATATATATATATATATATATATATATATATATTAGTTAGTTTTGCCCGTCACCCCTGCCAGGGTATAGGCCGCCCACAAAATATCACCAGAGGCTTCTGTCCAGTGCCATCCCCTCAAGCTGACTCCTGGTGTAACCCATCTAAGTGATGTCTGCATTAAGGTCGCGTCGCCAGGTGTTTCTTGGTCGTCCCCTTCTCCTCTTGCCTTGAGGGTTCCACCTCAATGCCTGTCTGGTAATGTTGGTTCGCGGCTTACGTAGGGTGTGTCCTATCCAACCCCACCTTCTCTTCTTTATTTCATCCTCTATTGGAAGCTGGGAGGTTCTCTGCCACAAGTTGTTGTTGCTGATGGTGTCTGGCCAGCGGATCTGGAGAATTCTTCTTAGGCAGCTGTTGATGAAGGTCTGAACTCTCTTTACTGTGGACTTGGTGGTTCTCCAAGTTTCTGCCCCATACAGTAGGATTGACTTCACGTTGGAGTTGAACAGTCTGATTTTGGTAGTCAAGGAAATTTGTTTGGAGCTCCAGATGTTCTTGAGCTGAATGAAAGCTGCTCTCGCCTTTCCGATCCTAGCCTTGACATCTGCTTCTGTGCCACCCTGCTGGTTGAAAATGCTGCCTAGATACGTGAAGGACTCCACCTCTTCCAGAGGACTTCCCTGCAGTGTGACTGGGTTGTTACTGATTATATATATATATATATATATATATATATATATATATATATATATATATATATATATATATATGGTATGTTCTATTCTTATTGATGGCTACACTTATTTGTTATTTGTTTGATAATGGGGAGTCAGAATTGAGAACTTATTTCTCAAAGCCAAGTAATTAGCCAATTTCTACCGCAGACGACATAATGTTCAGTATTCACGAGACATTATCTTTTCATCAATTATGTTACTAAAATGGACCTTTCTAACACTACTAAACATAGGACATTCTTTGGATAATTGTTTTTACACGTGTTTATTTTTTAAATATAAAGAATTAATTTGAAAAGGATGTCTGGGTTATGTTTTTAGGGTACATAGTATGAAATACATTTGCCATTAGCAGATTTTGTAACAAGTCAGACAAATGTTAATGAAGAAAAATCATGTAAGAATTAAATTATAATTTCATGATGTGTTGTGTTGGGCGACAAGAGATATTAGATGCAACATTTTGCATATTTAAGGACCCTTAAGTTTACAACAAATTTGGGAATGAGTTCATGAAAAAGGGAGAAAATAATAGACCGAAGTCCACACTCAAGCAGGCGATGTATCACTGAGTATGTATCTCGTTGCGCGTAACAGTACTTCACCTAAGACGTGTTGGGTAAAAATACGTACCTTATTAAAGTTACGTCCCTTTTCAATCTTTCATTACTATTTCTGTAATAAGTCTGACCACAATTCCCTAAAGAAAAAAGTAACAGTAAATAAAAGAAGACAACATACTTTGTACAATTTAAAAAGTATTTTCCCCTTATAGCATTAAGTGAAAAATGAGAAAGTTGTTTACTGTTTTACGAATCAAAACCAACAATAAATCAATCAATTAAATAGTAGATGTTTTAGTAAAAGATGTTCTGAAAGATAATGAGATCGAATCCCGATGAAATCCAAAATATAAGACCATGACGTATGTTGTAATCTGCGAGGTGCTGCATAGTCAACGGTCTCTTGTTGAATCACAGAATATTATTCCAGTTTTTTTTAAAATAACAATTCTGTATAAATTTCTACAAATGACCATATCCAAGAAATTATTTCGAGCACTAGTATTTTCAGGGAAAAAATGACATGAAATCCAATAACTTGAAAGGAAAAGATCTCAGTCCAAACTAATCACAACAACACAATTTAAAGTGTCAAAAGTATATATATATATATATATATATATATATATATATATATATATATATATATATATATATATATATATATATATATATATATATATATATACTTTGCAGCCTCTGAGCATCATCTGCTGGACGGTTAAACTTATGTAAATGTAAGATTGCAAAATTGAGACATTTTTCAACCATTAGTATAGCAAAGACCTACAAATTTTATACAATTACGAGAGAGAGAGAGAGAGAGAGAGAGAGAGAGAGAGAGAGAGAGAGAGAGAGAGAGAGAGAGAGAGACTGTTATAGGGGATGTGTTCACAATTATTTCCTGAGCAATTACCAAGAGTGCATATCCGACCAGACATCAGATTGATCAGAACTGCTAAAGGTCGTGTACTGCTGCAGTCGGCGAAAGTCGTGCCTCAAAGTCTTTATCTTTGAATCTGTTTGACCAACAAAAACTACAAATTGTACATTAAATTATGGATACAAAAGGTAATTTCGTCCTCCAAGCTCATGTTCTATGGTATTGATCAAAGTTTGCGGTGTTCGTATATCAGTTTTAATAATGTAAAAAGTACAACTGTGCTTAGTTGTTGAACTCATCATAGTTGCATTGGTGGAATTTAAATCGGAACATGAATATATTGTTGATACTGTTTTGCAAATAGTTTAAAGGAATTTATTTAATATATTTTTTCTATGGATATATTAATACTACATCCAAACACCAAAACAATTGATATATTTATTCCCTGAATTTCAATATGAAGTTCCATTCTACATGTTGTTTGTTCTCTTTTATAGATCCCAAAGATCAAACCATTAATGTAAATATAAGTTCGTCGGCTGGTTCAGATGGTAATATATTCCTCTTTCTATCTCTTTCAACATGCACACACACACACACACACACACACACACACACACACACACACACATACATACATACATACATACATACATACATACATACATACATACATACATACATACATACACACACACATACATACACGATCCGTGTCTCTTAACTATCCGATTCATAATTTTGTCATAACGTTTCAAATTCGCGTGTGCTTATAAATATATATGTACTATTTATATGTAATAAATGGTTTACATTATGCTGCTTGTTACGGCAATCAATCCAGACAACGTATTATACTGCTTGGAACGGCAATCAATCCAGACAACGTATTTAAACGGTTTACATTATAGTGTTTGTATTAATATTACATCCCAATGTCAGTAACGTTAAAATCTGTTGATACTTTCTTTATTTTAAATCACCCACAAACACAAGAAAACGCAAATCCAAATTAAATATAACGTGTTTAGAGTAACATCAAGGTCATTCAGCGCAATAACCAACTAATGTTTATTTTTTGAAACGTTCTTATACTGTACCAGGAAAGTTCCTTGCCCGCATTTTCTGTTGATATGTACCTCTCAACAATATGATTTTATTGCGGCAAATATGCTACCGTATACTAAACTATCACTCTAATGGAAGCTATCGAATATAAAATAAATGGTCATATTCAAGCAATGATATTTGTTTCATTTTTATATTTCCAGATCTGAAAGTCATTCTAGTAGCTCTTTTTGTGAGTCTTGCACTCGTGAGCGCGGCCATTTTGATCGTGATATGTTTCATACGAAGGTATTGCAAACCGTATATCAATGGTCACAAGGCGCTTAAACATAAACAAGATGTATGTTGTCTTTCTATATCCATGTTACCATGTATCTTTGTATGCATGTACCATTTCTACTCTATATTCATTTAACATTTTTAATTAAATGCATTGCAGCATTTCTACTCTTTTCATATGCATGTACCATTTATACGTATATGCATGCACTATTTATACGTATATGTATGTACCATTTATACGTATATGCATGTACAATTTATACGTATATGTATGTACCGTTTTGTTTTTATATGCATGTATTATATGTACTTACATAAATGTAAAATTTCTACTCTATATGCAGTTAACGTGTATATTTATATGCATTTTACCATCTCTACTCTATTCATATGCATGTACCATTTCTACTCTATTCACATGCATGTATCATTTCTGCTCTATTTATATGCATGTACCATTTCTACTGTATTTATATGCATGTACCATTTCTACTGTATTTATATGCATGTACCATTTCTTAAGCTACTTAATTTAATAATATTGTCCTATTACACTGTTTTATTAATGTCAGCGAGTAACGCAAGTCAATATTGTTTATATAATACCAATTACCATTATTTTCACAAAGACAGCTTCGTCAAAACAGAATAAAGCAGAATCAAAACTTACTAGCATTCTTAGTACAAATCTGGTTAGGCCCATCATTCAAAAGACCAAACTGCCATTATGCCATGTATTAAGCCAGATCGAATGAATATCGAAATTTTCTACATCCATTACACTAGGGCACACTGCTAGAATATTGGTATTTCCTACTCCATGACACTAGGGCACACTGCTAGAATATTGCTATTTCCTACTACATGATACTAAGGCATACCGCTAGAATATTGGTATTTCCTACTCCATGACACTAAGGCACACTGCTAGAATATTGCTATTTCCTACTCCATGACACTAGGGCACACTGCTAGAATATTGCTATTTCCTACTCCATGACACTATGGCACACTGCTAGAATATTGGTATTTCCTACTCCATGATACTAAGGCATACCGCTAGAATATTTTTATTTCCTACTCCATGACACTAAGGCTCACTGCTAGAATATTGCTATTTCCTACTCCATGACACTAGGGCACACTGCTAGAACATTGCTATTTCCTACTCCATGACACTAAGGCACACTGCTAGAATATTGGTATTTCCTACTCCATGATACTAAGGCATACCGCTAGAATATTGGTATTTCCTACTCCATGACACTAAGGCATAATGCTAGAATATTGCTATTTCCTACTCCATGACACTAGGGCACACTGCTAGAATATTGCTATTTCTTACTCCATGACACTATGGCACACTGCTAGAATATTGGTATTTCCTACTCCATGATACTAAGACATACCGCTAGAATATTGGTATTTCCTACTCCATGACACTAAGGCACACTGCTAGAATATTGCTATTTCCTACTCCATGACACTAGGGCACACTGCTAGAATATTGGTATTTCCTACTCCATGACACTAGGGCACACTGCTAGAATATTGGTATTTCTTACTCCATGACACGAGGGAACACTGCCAGAATATTGGTATTTCCTACGCCATGACACTAGGGCACACTGCTAGAACATTGCTATTTCCTACTCCATGACACTATGGCACACTGCTAGAATATTGCTATTTCCTACTCCATGATACTAAGGCATACCGCTAGAATATTGGTATTTCCTACTCCATGACACTAAGGCACAATGCTAGAATATTGCTATTTCCTACTCCATGACACTAGGACACACTGCTAGAATATTGCTATTTCCTACTCCATGACACTATGGCACACTGCTAGAATATTGGTATTTCCTACTACATGATACTAAGGCATACCGCTAGAATATTGGTATTTCCTACTCCATGGCACTAAGGCACACTGCTAGAATATTGCTATTTCCTACTCCATGACACTAGGGCACACTGCTAGAATATTGGTATTTCCTACTCCATGACACTAGGGCACACTGCTAGAATATTGCTATTTCCTACTCCATGACACTTGGGCACACTGCTAGAATATTGGTATTTCCTACTTCATGATACTAAGGCATACCGCTAGAATATTGGTATTTCCTACTCCATGACACTAAGGCACAATGCTAGAATATTGCTATTTCCTACTCCATGACACTAGGGCACACTGCTAGAATATTGCTATTTCCTACTCCATGACACTATGGCACACTGCTAGAATATCGGTATTTCCTATTCCATGATACTAAGGCATACCGCTAGAATATTGGTATTTCCTACTCCATGACACTAAGGCACACTGCTAGAATATTGCTATTTCCTACTCCATGACACTAGGGCACACTGCTAGAGTATTGGTATTTCCTACTCCATGACACTAGGGCACACTGCTAGAATATTGGTATTTCTTACTCCATGACACGAGGGAACACTGCTAGAATATTGGTATTTCCTACTCCATGACACTAGGGCACACTGCTAGAACATTGCTATTTCCTACTCCATGACACTAGGGCACACTGCTAGAATATTGGTATTTCCTACTACATGATACTAAGGCATACCGCTAGAATATTGGTATTTCCTACTCCATGACACTAAGGCACACTGCTAGAATATTGCTATTTCCTACTCCATGACACTAGGGCACACTGCTAGAACATTGCTATTTCCTACTCCATGACACTATGGTATATTACTAGAATATTTAAATTTCCCACATCCATGATACTAGGGCATATTGATAGTTAAATGAAATTGCCTACATCTATTACAATATGTTCATTGCTAGAAGATTTGCTACAACCATGACTGTAAGGCATATTACTAGAAAATACAAATGACCTACATCCATGACAGTAGGACATTTTGCTAGAATATTAAAATATCGTACATCTTGACCTTAGATCATATTGATAAACTATCTATATTTTCTTCGTCCATGACACTAGGGCATATTGCTAGAATATTAAAATTTCCTACACCTTTATTTCTTACCCTGTACCTGTGCATATAATTGTGAATTGTAAATATAATTATCTGAATCTAGATGACGATCATAATGACGAGGTTAAATATATCGATGTCTTCAATAAAGAAATTATGTGGCCAATTATATTGATATTTCTATTTAGTTATGTATTCATCGGAATAAACTAGCGGTTCAATTCCATTATATTACAGTAGACAACGGGCAAAGGAGTCAATAAGCACAGCCATTGCGGGACCGAACAACAAATGGGATGAAGGTAGTGTGAACAGTCACTCGAGTGGCGTGATTCTAACTAAGATTGGTAGGAAAAGTTCCCTTTATCCTGGATGGCCATCTACGAATACCATAACGTGTCCGGTACAAAAGGAACACTAAATATTATGAGCAAACCTTCAAGATTCAATAATCAACTATAAAATACATAAGATTTAGTACCAGTCAAAATATAATCACTTTCGTCGTTGATAAATGAAAACAGTCAAGAACCATTCAATGCTTTCGTCATCAATTATCCAGTTGAAGAAAAGGTTGAAGAAAAGGTCCACGATAACAAACTTCCATGAAATAGAATGGATCAGAAATCCCAAATTTCAAGGAAACAAACATATGTACACAGCAGAAAAGTATATGCATAATACGGCAACTTTACATATCAAGAATGTCAAGAATACGACACAGCTGCCAAGACAAGGAATAAAACTGTGGATCAAAACTGTGGAAATGTTGAAGGGTATAAGTAATGAAAAACGTATTAAGCTAACCTTTGATCCTAAATGGAAAAATCAAAAAAAGTGTTTGATGGACTATATCGTTTATTTGCCTCATCTGACGTATGCAAGATTAACGTGATTACATGTCGGTGAAAATCTCCAACATTTCGGTGCGTATCAACAAACTTTTTTTGTACAGATTTTGAAAGCAACCGAAACTTCATTTAATGCTGAAGAGTATATATAACCAACATCCTCATGTAAATAAAATATCAGCTTGATACTTCATTCCTCTAATATTGTTTGTACAATTGTGATTGATATTTATTAATATTATTCATATTTATATATATATATATATATATATATATATATATATATATATATATATATATATATATATATATATATATATATATTAAGACATGTATATTATATTTGTTCTGCAAATGTAGTTAAACGTTGGTGTATATCCATCTTTGTCCTGTACACAAATATTATATTATCAACGTAGCTCTTACGAAACAAAATTTGTTTTTGTTGTATTTGTTAACTGCAAACTAACTTCCAATAAACTGTAATTGACAGCATTTCATAAAATTTAAACAACAAAATTAAATATTTTTGCCGAAAATATTGTTGCATATTTATGTATATCAACTTATTAGTATTACATGTACTCGATTTTGTGGAGCGCAAGCGTACAACTGTGTGATTCTTTATCATATAGTAGTATACTTAAAATAAGGTATTGCCCACCTCTGTAATTCTCCTAGTGACCAATTAAGATTGTTCTTTATGTAGCATGGTTAAATAAAAGCATGGGTAGATCACTTTGTTGGGGGTTAGTACCCGCAAGAATCCATGCTTGCTTGTATAAATAGGATGGCTTGTTGGGGGTTAGTACCCGCAAGAATCCATGCTTGCTTTTATACATAGGATGGCTTACTAAGTGAAACATTGACCACAGTAGTCATTTTAATGCCTTATTATAATATAAATATGAGAAATTAAGTACATTTGTACCGTTCAGTGATAGCGAATCACACCCGAACCCACTATGGAGAAGCGTAAAACATAGTTACGTTTGCGAGTACTTTATTCCGGGTGAATTAGAGGAAAATCATTAGAATAAGTGGCGTAATGGTAGAGGGGTCAATCATCGTGAAAGATTAAGATAACATGTATATAACATCATCCATTGTATCAACCTAGCTCAGATTGTAAATGCACGTCTGCTAAATTCTCTCCGACAAAATCCATATTTATACGCAAGTATACATAAATTTGATTGTACTTTAGAAATTATTTGATGACCATATCCGAAAAGGAATCAGGTAGTTTGAGTACAAACTGTCAGCGAACACTGCCATAAACATCAATTGCATCGCAGACACATACATCATACATTAAGCAAAAATAAACTTTTAATAATAAACGATGATTGATGAGGATGAGGATTTGTTACGTGGACCAGTCCGACGATTAACAAAGTGCACATCGATTCGAACGTCAAGACTGGACGAAATGTTCGGAATTTTCTTTGGAAAATCAATTCACGGCAGAGACGTTGTTAAATTTGAATATTTTAAAAATAGCATTATTTTACGCGAAGGGCTTGCATGATTGAGTTGCAGTGTGCAAATAAGTGGCGAGTAACAGTGTACTGACAGCATAAGAACGGATCTACAACGAGACTTGCTGAATGTCAGTTGTAGGAATCCAAAAATTACATTTATCAGGGTATGCACTCCATTTGAACATCGACTGTTTTCCAGTCTGTTTTAACACTTGCTTGATTCTGTAAACATCATGGGTGTAATCGATTGATTTCAACCTGATTTGTCCTCGGGATGATCGTGATATCTCATCGTGTTGGCGTCAATCTGATTATACGGCCATTCTAGCAAGCTGCTTGTCTCGAGCATTATTTAGTACCGTGTAAGTATATCTGAGTATCGTCCAACCAACATGTTGTCAAAGCAGCTTTCCTAACATCGAGTGGACGTCTTGGTTGTCTGAATCGTTGTAGTCGTGGTAAATCATAAATTATTTAAATCCTTTAAATTAATCACCAACGACTATGATTCTCTTCGGTACGCATCCACCATTCACTTTGAGGATACATTTTGCGTTCTTGTAACCACATATCGCACGAGTTGCCATGACGATACACCGAACGTTTTCTGACTTCATCAGGCGCTCATTCAAGTTTTAGGTCCATGTTTTGTCCAAACTGCTTGTGTAGAGGATTGTACAGTCTTGTGTGCTTATGTCCGGGTATCGTCCAACCATCACGTCGTAACATGGAGTGAATGTCCGCAGCTCGTCCAATTCGTCGTAGTCGTAAAAATTCGTACATTTTCAAATTCTTTATGTTAATCATCGACGACTACGGTACGCATCCACCTTGGGGACAAATGTATTTTAACCACATTTTTCATGATTTGTATTCATTATACCGCAACTGTTATTATTTGTCTTATCATTTGTTCATTAACTGTTTGATCCATCTATATATCTATATCTATATATCTATATCTGTATATCTATCTATATATACTATCTATATTTATCTATATGTATATCTATCTATTCTATATATATATATATATATATATATATATATATATATATATATATATATATATATATATATATACTTAATTATTGTTTAGTTATGTACATGTAGTTGTAACACATGCTCAATTAGTGTGTTTGTATGCAATTATAGTTTTAATACATGTTTAGTTAGTGTGTCGGATGAATACAATTGTCACATAATTATAACATATAGCAAGGTGCATAATTTTTTTATCAGCGCAAGAGCAGTTTCAAGGGTTCCTTCCCTTTACTAAGGAATAAATATTTGTTAAACTGTATTAGTAATGTTAAGTGTTATACGGGTCTTATTATAAACAACTATATCATTCAATCATACCTTTATTTCATGAATGCTAATAATTTAAGTGTATTTGCATAAACATTTCCATCATTCAGTTCACTGGATGCGTTTGAATCTTAATCGTAGGACGATCTAATTAATATTGTTATCTTTAGAATTATACCTATTCTGACCTCTGCTTATATTGGCAACGTATATCTGTTTTGTATTCAGATGTGATTATTCTTTATCTCCCAATCACGCATGTTTTGTTTTCGGTTGTGGATACTATATATTCATTGGCTTGACGCTTCTACCAGTGTGTCATATTCAAAATGACAAGAGAATGAAAAATGTTTTATTCCTGTGTTAAATTCAGTAATTTTGGCGTACCAGTCAGTCTATCTTTCCATAGCGTTACTTCATCTCAGTGGTATCTATAAAATGTACCCAATGAAAATCTATTACTAAACAACGGATAAACACCCATATTTCGAATTCATTTTCGAGAGTGATGGTATATGAAGGGGTTCACTCACGACGGTATGTACATTCCCAAATAAGAATTGGCTTCAGGACGGTGGGAAGGTGACACAAATGATAAACTGAACATATATCAGATACTATTTTGAATTTTGGCTTATCATTCATTCTCTTCAAGATTTTTTTTAGCATTAAGAAACATGATTGCAACATAGCTGGTGTATATGTTTCTAGATTCCAGTATTACCCATTCAATTTTGTATCTGTAAATTAAACACAAAAATAATAAACTGTAGCTGCATACGTTTCATGAACGAAGATTATTTTTCAATACAGTAATAATATTTCTAACCCTACGTTAAAATTGGGTATATTCAATCATGTAGTACCACACACGTGTTAATGAAGCAAATGACGTTCTAAAACATCATGTTTATGTTACCACCAGATGTAATAAACTTCGTATTGATGTATTCAAATTCAATTTCTTATCAATAGAGGACTATACTTACTCTCTGTCACTACTGTACACGTTCATCTTTAACCCCTCTTTGTAAATGTACCGTACATTCATAGGCTGATCCAGTGGCTTCACTAAGGGCGTGTGGGGGTTGCGGACCTGACCGGGTGACACCAAAATGTCTGTCTATCAATGTATTTATTTTTTGTGTAGGAAGGAGGTCCATGGGGGTGACATCAAAACGACAGTCTATAAAACGTTTAAATTGTTGTGCACGATGGACGTCCAAGGGTGTGACTGACACCTTGTGTTACCGTATAGGTGACACCAACCCTATTTGCGCCACTGTGCTTGTGATATATATATATATATATATATATATATATATATATATATATATATATATATATATATATATATATATATATATATATATGCATCGCTGATTGAGAAAATAAGGGAACTAAGGGAGATAAGCACGTACTTTTCTTGGAAAACCCCCAATAGTTTGCAACTGATAGAGCCTCTGACAACCAAATCCAGCTCCAGGCCTTCACGAATGGTTTAACTCAGCCCGGCGGAACATGTCTAAATAGACTGGAGAAGGGACGACAGGCGAGTTTCTGGCGCTTCAAATCCATAAACTTTGGGCAGACAGGACTCTTAAACCTTGGGTGGTCGCCCATCTAGGACAAGGTAAACTCTGACCTTAAACCGAGTGGGTTTTGGACTAAATGAATAACTAAAACACAGTGTGTGAAAGATGCAAATTTATAAACTTAATTAGTAAAGGAAAATATATGATGTACAAATACAATGATTCTCACACGCTGTCAACATACGATTGATCCAATCACTCTATACAAGCATTCGCACATTGAAAACGAATCAAAAATATTATATCGATCTGAAATACAGATTCAAGAACCCTCGTTTCAAATAATAATATGCACTGTAAGATATTCACATAATTTCACGTATAGACTAGGATTGAGATTTAAACAGTCTTAAGATGTTCAAATACTTTTCAAATGTTCTGCACTGTAAGTGAGATTCATAAATCTCCTGGAATATAAGTAAGATTCAAAATATTCTCATGTAAATATAAATGTACCCAACTGAAACAACAGTTGGGACAAACATATGTTTCTTGACCCTTGTACAGTCGTCTACCGACCACCTCAGGCTGGGCAGTCCCCAGACATTAAGGTGCCGTCCCGCCATAGTTCGTCTGTTTTCCTTGGCGCGTAGGGCTTGAGGCTTGAGGGCAAACGAAAGCAACAATGAAACCACCAGTCTTCAAGCTAGGTAACTGGAATGTCCGAACCGTATTTACTGGACTCTCAGATGATCTGCTGGCAATTGGCGATGATCGAAAGACTTAAATGATCAATAAAGAACTTGCAAGACTCTCGGTCGACATTGCCGCACCACAGGAGACACGGCTACCAGATTCCGGGTCCGCTATAGAAGAGAACACGTTCTTCTGGCACGAAAAGCCAGAGAGTTTGGTGTTATATTCGACGTATGGAACTCTCTGCTGGGGAGAATGTTCTCCTAGTCAACCTGATCAGAGTGTACGCTCCCACATTAAGTGCCATCGCTTGTACCATGAATGTGTTATACGATGAATTAAACTCATACATCGACGAAATTCCCAAGAACGAGAACTTGATATTAATGGGCGACTTGAACTATAAGATGGGTGTTGACCATGACTCTTGGTCTTCCTGTTTTGGCATGTTTGACATTGGGAAGATGAATGATTAATGTTTCAGACAAAGCCACAAGATTAAGTGTCTTGTAGAAACCCCTGGTTCAAACACTGGCACCAACTGGACTTGATCATTACAAGACGGTCTGGAATAAAGGGTGTGCTTCTGACCCGTAGTTCCCACAGCGCTGACTGCGACCCTGATCACTCATTGGTGTGCTTAGAAATGAAGCTTCAGCCAAAGAAGATTCATCGCTCAAAGGCAGAAGGGGAAACCATGCATTGACGTGTGCAAGACTTCACATCTAGTCAAGGCTGAATAATTAATTTATGCACTCTCCAGAAGGCTTGATTCCGAACCTCCCAATGACAGTGTCTAAGTGAGATAGGATCACATCAGAGGAACTGTGACCAGCATAGCCACACGGATCCTTGGTAAGAAGAAGTCAAAGAACAACGACTGGTTTGAGGCTAACTTCACCACATGCTATCGACCCCTCTGCCAGAGGACTCTACAGGCATACATGTTTACCAGAAGCAACGTGCAGAGTTTAGCATAGCAGTACGTCAATAAATAATGGCTTCAGTTCTGTCAGAGCATCCACGCAGCAGCAGATATCGGAAACATCAGAGGCATGTACTATGGCATAAACAAAGCAAAGAGTCGCACGAAGAAAGTGATAGTACCACTGAAGTCTACCGCAGGCGATACCGTCAACAACAAGGGCAAGCAGATGGAGCGTTGGGTGGAGTACTACGCTGAACTGTTCTCAGAGAGAATCACGTGACCAACAATGCCCTCAACGCCACTGAAAACTTCTCACGAATGGCCGAACATGACGAGAAACTTACTGTGGCAATTCTAAAGAAGGTCTTAGAGAAACTGTCCTTAAGTAAAGCCGGAAATAATATGATAGTAATTGAGTTGTTGCGTTTCTGGGCCCAACGTTTGAAATACATACTTATGTAACCCAGTTTCAGGTGCATGCTTCTGGAACCCGGTTTCAAGTATATGCTTTAAATTTGTGCTTCTAGGCCTCAATATTCAGATCCGGTTTTCGTGGAACTAAGTTTTAAATCTGTTTCTGAAACCTCAAATTCAACCTTAATGCGGCAGACTTCAGTGGTACTATCACTTTCTTCGTGCAACTCCTTGCCTAACTATTGTCTAATGTTCTAAACACAATTAACACATCGCCCTACCTTTATCTAGTGTTCTAATCACAATTAGCACAACACCTTACCTTTGTTTAGTGCTCTAATCACAATTAGCACAACACCTTACCTTTGTCTAGTGCTCTAATCACAATTAGCACAACACATTACCTTTGTCTAGTGCTCTAATCACAATTAGCACAACACCTTACCTTTATCTAGTGCTCTAATCACACTTCTTAGCACAACACCTTACCTTTGTCTAGTGCTCTAATCACAATTAGCACAACACCTTACCTTTATCTAGTGCTCTAATCACAATTAGCACAACACATTACCTTTGTCTAGTGCTCTAATCACAATTAGCACAACACCTTACCTTTATCTAGTGCTCCAATCACAATTAGCACAACACATTACCTTTGTCTAGTGCTCTAATCACAATTAGCACAACACCTTACCTTTATCTAGTGCTCTAATCACACTTAGCAGAACACCTTACCTTTGTCTAGTGCTCTAATCACAATTAGCACAACACCTTACCTTTATCTAGTGCTCTAATCACAATTAGCACAACACATTACCTTTGTCTAGTGCTCTAATCACAATTAGCACAACACCTTACCTTTATCTAGTGCTCTAATCACAATTAGCACAACACCTTACCTTTATCTAGTGCTCTAATCACAATTAGCACAACACCTTACCTTTGTCTAGTGCTCTAATCACAATTAGCACAACACATTACCTTTATCTAGTGCTCTAATTGAAACTAGCACCACACGTTACCTTTGTCTAATATTCTAATCACAATTAACATCAGTCCTTACCTATGTTTAATGCTCAAATCATAATTATCGAACACCTCACCTTCGTCTACTGCCTCAATCACAATTAGCGCCCAACCGTTTGATTACCTAATCCCGTAACCCCGTAATCACAATTAGCACCACACGTTACATTTGTCTAATGCTCTTATCCCAAGTAATACCACACATTACACTTCACTAATGATCTAATCACAAATAACACCCAATGTATATTTGCCTAGTGATAAAAGCACAGTTAGTGCAACATCTTAGATTTGTCTACTGCTTCAATCACAATTAGCGCCCAACCGTTTGATTACCTAATCCCGTTATCACAATTAGCACCACACGTTACATTTGTCTAATGCTCTTATCTCAAGTAATATCAAACATTACACTTCACTAATGATCTAATCACAATTAACACCCGAAATTACATTTGTCTAGTGATATAAGCACAATTAGTGCAACACCTTAGATTTGACTACTGCACTTATACCAATTAGCGCTTCACCCTACAATTACCTAATGATCTAATGACAATTAGCACCAGGTCTTACCTTTGTCTAATGATCTAATCACAGGTAATAACACACCTCACATTTCCATAATGATATAATAAAAATTAGCCTCGCACCCTAGCTTTGCATAGTGCTCTTATCACAATTAGCGTCTCATCTTACAATTACATAAAACTCTAATCATAATGTGAACAATACCCTACCGTTGTCTAACAATCTATAGTAATTGCTTTTTAATTGTTCCAAAATTGGCACCTTAACTTTGTCTAATGCTCTAGTCATAATTAGCACCATGCCATAAAATTGCCTACTAATCTGGCCACAATTATCATCGCAACGTACCTTTGACTAATGCTCTAATCACAACTTGAACAAAACTTACCTTTGTCTAATGATCTAATTGCAATTAGCACCACACCTTAACTTTGTCATATAATCTATCGCAATTAGCACCACACCATAAACTGGCCTTGTAATCTTGCCAATGCTCTAATCACAATAGCTCTCCACCTTACCGTTAAATATTTACCTATTACATTAGCGCCACAATTTAATGTTGCCTAATAAGTCAAAATTACCATCGCACTTTACTTTTTTCTAATGGTTTAATCATAATTAGAACAAAAACTTACCTTTGTTAAATAATCTAATTACAAGTAGCACAACAACATACCTTTCTCTTATCATCTAAGCACAATTAGCACAACACCTTACCTTCGTCTATGACATAAGCACAATTATCACCACACCTTACCTTCGTCTATGACATAAGCACAACTATCACCACAAATCTAAAGCTCTATTCACCTTTAGTTACACACCATACCTTTGCTAATCACAATTAGCACCGAACCTTACGATTGTAAAATGCTCTAATCACAATAAGCGCTACACCTTACCTATGTATTGTACTTCCATCACAAATAGCACCACCAGGTATCATTGTTTAATGATCAAATCATAATTATCATCACACCTTTCCTTTGCTTGATGATCTAGTCACAATTAGAGCCACACCTAAAAATTCACTAAAGATCTAATCACAACTGGCACCTTACCTTACTTTCATCTAGTATACTAATCACAATTGGCGCTACACTTTAGGATTAACACATGTTCTGATTACACAGTTAGTATAGCAGCTTACCTTTGTATAATGATCTAATTACAATTAGCGCCAGACCTTACAATTACCTAACGCTCTAATCACAATTAGCACCACACCTTGCATTTGCCTAATCATCTAATCACAATTAATACCACATCTTATAATTGTCTCATGATATAATCACAATTAGTGTCACATAATACAATTCCCAAATGTCATCATTACTTGTATCACTAGACCAAATAATTGTCTAGTGCTCTAATGACAACTAGCACCACACCTTACCTTTCTATAATGCTCTAATCACATTTATCTCCGCACCTTTCGTTTCTTTAATGGTCTAGTCACAATTAACACCATGCCTTACCTTTGTCTAATGATCTAATCGAAATGAGCACAACATCTTACCTTTGCCTAAGGATCTAATCACAAAAGCGCTAAATATTATAATAACCTAATAATCTAATTAAAGTTAGCACCACACCTTACCATTGTGTATTGATATATCATAATTAGCGTCACACCTTAAGATTGCCTAATAATCAAGTCATAATTAACGCCGCATCTTACCTTTGTCTAACGATCTAATCACAATTAGCTCAATACATTAGAATTGTCTAATAATCTAAGCACACTTATCGCAAACCTTACCTTTGTCTAATGATATAAGAACAATTAGCACTTTACTTTACATTTCATTTATGATCTAATCACAGATAGCACCAGAGCTTGATTTCTTATGCTAATTATAAAATTACAATTGATACCAAACCGCATAAATACATAATTTAGTATAAGGAATCGCACCAAATCTTACTGAATGATCTAATAACAATTAGCACCACTCCTTATCTTTATCTAATGCTCTATTCCCAATTAGTACCACACCTTACCTTTGTGTAATAATTTACTCACAACTAGCTCCTCACCTTCCGTTTTGTAGTGCTCTAATAATAATTAACACCACACATTACCCTCGTCTAGTGCTCTAGTTACAATTAGAACCACGCCTTACCTTTGTCGAGTGATCTAGCAACACGTTGCACCAAAGGTTACCTGTGATAAATGCTTTAATCTTAATTAGCACCACACCTATCATTTAATAAATAAAATTACCACAATTAGCGCCACACTTTACAATTACCTAAAAATCTTATCAGAATAAGCACCACGTTTTATCGTTGTCTAATGGTTTAATCTCAATTAATATCACACTTCACCTATGGGTAATGATCCAATCACAAGAGGCAACACATCTTACCATTGTCTAATGCTCTATTCACAATTAGAACCGCACTATATTTATCAATTATGAGAGATAGTGAGATAAATGGCTAGTATATTTAAATAAATATATATATATATATATATATATATATATATATATATATATATATATATATATATATATATATATATTATATATATATATATATATATATATATATATATATATATATATATATATATATATATATATATATATATATATATATCTATATATATTAAATTCAACGGTAAGAAATAGCGATGTTTAGTGATCTATAAATATGGCATGAAATGATTTATTCAATCGACATTACGTAATCGGCCATATTAATTTTGGTAAAGTATATAATACCGCGTTCTGTAAACGTTATCGATATTTTCATCTTTATCTAAGTGTTTACTTTTGTAACTTATCTATGTGCGGCTTTACTATTATAGTTCTGAAATACTGTTGTTATGGAAACCGGACTGACTGTTGCTGCTTCTATATATTAACCATTAAAAAGTTATAATAATAATAATAATAATAATAATAATAATAATAATAATAATAATTCTTCTTCTTCTTCTTCTTCTTCTTCTTCTTCTTCTTCTTCTTCTTCTTCTTCTTCTTCTTCTTATTATTATTATTATTATTATTATTACATCTTGGTACGATTCGATTGTAGATTACAAGAATAAAGTTCAACTTACTAAAACAATTGTTTAGCTGTGGGCAAGCTGTGGGCATTCTGAATAGAGTAAAATAATAAATTTTTTCAACTTAGATCCTAAACATCCGCTACCAACCATTCGGAAAAATCCCGATTTTAAATGACTTAGAAAATATGTTGCACCTGTTGAAGGCCAGTTAATTATTTCATAATTAATGAATTGCCAGTATGTTACATTAACAATGCAAAAATTCAAGGGACTGGACACATCATTTTACTTTAGGTTCACGTATACTTTTTTAATATGTTGACTGAAATTCAAGAGAGAGAGAGAGAGAGAGAGAGAGAGAGAGAGAGAGAGAGAGAGAGAGAGAGAGAGAGAGAGAGAGAGAGTGTGTGTGTTTGTAGGAGTCAAGCTTGTCACATACGTCAATTTATGACATGGTTGTTTCTCACTCAGCATTTCTTCACATATTGCATTTTCCATTAACATTAGTTAATTTTATCATACACGATTACTAGTTTCAGAAATCTGTACTTTTAGTTTAGTAAATAAAAGCGAAGTGACGTTTTTAAATTTGGTGAATATTAAAGTAAAACAATAGTCAGAAAATAAAAAAAGAATATAAAAATGAATCTTAAATTAAAAGTTTTCTGTACATATGTAGTATAGCTTATATACGAAAATCGAGTCACATTTTTAAAATGTTTGACAGTAAAATAAAACAATAAAATCACAGAAATAAATAACAAGTCTAAAATGGATCTTAAAATATAGTGGATATTCGGATTATAGTTACATCATGGTCTAAGGAAGGTAATTCGATTTTTTAACCGCAATTGTTAACTTCAAGTTTGTAACATCCCTAACATCGCCACTGGAAGAATCCGAAGTTTTTGCCTCTTTGAGAGAGATTTTATTGACTCATTTTATCTGACATTAAACTAACACGCAATCCCAAGATTCAATGCACATATGCTTGCTCTGACTGTTCTATTATCTTCAATGTAGCGTTAGGTACTTGACTCATATTCAATCAAGACTTTCTTCTTTTTTTGTGTATTCATGCATCTCCCTTCAGTTTAGAGACATTTAAAAAAGTTAATAATGGAATCAGTGGTAATACACCGAGCGAGCAGTATCCAAATTGTTTTGTTTAAGCCCACAGTTCTTAGCGATTAGGTGGAGCGGACATTGACCATTTTTATTCTAGCATTTTCCCCTCAGTTTAAATGTTCGGATTCCACCTTACACTTTTCATGATTCTTGATATGGGTGACTCGTTTGTGACATTTTACATAATTGTTTATAATAATTATCAGAAATGAAACGTTCAAATTAGCTCACATTTTTACCGTATAGTAGGCTTTTCAACTTCATTTAGTCTTCCGTTATGTAAGATATCAGTTAAAAAACAAAGAACGAACAACCTAACTACACATACAATATCTGACTACAGCTTAGTCCTCCAAACATACTGTCATGTACATCTATATTTTGTGTAACACCTGCCACATGATTTTATTTAATTTTAATAACCTTTTTGTATGTTTGTGAATCGTACGGAATATCTTTTGTTATACATTTGTATGTGTGTTACCTGGCTTAGTTACGAACGCAAATTACATGGGTTATATAGGTAAATTCGTACGCATGTGTTGACTATTATGTATACTAATGTTACTAGTTTAGGTTTAAACAACAAGTTGTATAAAAGTTCACAGAAAATGTATTCTCCTGGAAAAGGATTGCAAAAATGGACAAATAACTTAGTTTTAAGAATCCAATCAAACAATAATCCAAGAATAATCCAAGAAATACTTTACAAATTAAAATTAAATTTAAATTACAAATGTCCTAGTAATGAAATGTTCTATTAGATCAAAGTTCGAGACATTTTGGAAAATCCAAGATGGAAGATTATGACGTATGCTGAAGTATGTTTTGTGCTTATATACAGTTCCTTGAAAAATCACAATATTTAACACTCCAGTGTTGGAAACCCAAATAAAATTTTTATAAACTGTTTTTATTCAATAATTCTGTATGTGTACATCATATATTTCCAGATAAAAGAATTAATCCTTTTAAACTGATCTGAAGAAAAGTTAACATAGATAAAAATACTGGCAACAAATAAAAAAGAAAAAGAATTAACGTAAGTTGTAAAGGCGCAAAACTAAGAATATCTCACTAAAACAACGATTATATCGTATTCTAATATCCAGTTTCGAAAAGGTCCCCAAATTGCGAAATCACGAAATAGGGGAGTAACGTGATTGTTTATATCACGTACTCCTAAGATGACCCTGATGCGGACCAATTTTTTTTATTATAATAAAAGCTGTTTACTTTTTAAATCACTGGTACCATCTTGACCGTGAAAACATTCAATCATCTTCAATGAAAATTAAAACCTGTTTACGCGGTCTAACCATGAATCAAGGTTATGATCTAGGTCAGGTCAATGCATTCGGTCATCAATTGTGGGTGCCATGAATCAAGGTTAGGTTCTAGTTCACTTTGTCTTCGGGACACCAGGAAGGATAGCTGCTATCTTCTTGTTTCACTTTCAAAAGGCATCTACACAGTCTTCGAAAATTTATTTCTGTCTCTTCACCTTTGTATTATTTTTCTGTTTTGGGGAAGTGGTAATTGTCGAACACATCAGTTTTCCTTTTCAATGGTGAGGTAAAACGGGATGGTTCAAGTCCGCGGAAGTCAAAACTTTGCACATATTCAAGCCTTCGTGTTGTCGAATGTAGTTCAGGTCAATGTATTCGGTCATCAATTGTGGGTGCCCGGCGGGAAAGAGACAATATTTTTTTACACGTAATGATGCAGCTAACACTTGTCCAAGTATTTCATTTCTTCTCCTTTCTCTTCGCTTGCATATTACAGCAAACAAGTGGCATGCGTCCTTTTTCCGTACAAACTGTTCCGTGGGTTCATAGCTTTCTCCAGCTTGTAACTTTCCACGATGTGTTTAAACTCGATATCGTTTTTTAATCGGTGATCGTACTCGTGTTATCACATTTGCATCACTTAGTATCGTTGATATTTAAACTTAAACCGCCGCTGACAAGTGACCTCGTAAAAATATGATATGGTTCGTTATAAAAACTCATTGTTCCGGTAACGCTCCGGGTAGCAAGGGAACATCTGTGAAAGAAGCATCCGTTATAATTGTACAAGATCTTAGGGTTTTCTAAGTTGCAGTCATACCATCCACCGAATACGTTCCGATTGTCTTTTCGTCTGCTCCGTTTCGTGGTCTTTAATCCATCTCTCTTCCTTGTCGTACAAGTTCTGTAGCCAGCATAGGGTTTGACCGAGTATTGATGTTTGGCGCAACAGTTGTTGTTTGAGGGCTGATGACAACCAGTGTGTGTTCAGGCATGATTCGTTGGCGATACACTAAGTAACAAAAGTTGGCAATGGTGCAGATTTCGTTCAAAGGGTCCATCCCTCCGTATTGCATGAACAGTCCTCCAAATGTTCCACAGCAAATCCGTAAAATGTCCACGTCTGATCGAGAATAATTCAATATTTCTTCTTGAAAGTCGAAAGGGTCAGAGGCATGAGTCTGTTACCAAGCGTAGAAAGCTTGCTCTTGTTCGGTTCGCATGTTGTCGGGGTTGTAGTAGTGAGTCTCAGGCAAGTGGGGTAGAACGGGATGTTGAATAATTTCGGTTTTGAAATAGTGCGGGAAAAAAAAGCTTTTGCAATTTATAACATTTTAAACGTTTTAAGCATTCGACTCAAAGACATGGACACGTAACTCATCGAATCTTTAAACTGTACTCGTCCCATTTGCATATAAATAATTTTGGCTCCGTTCAAGCTCACTTTATTACGTTCGGTACTTCGTTCGGTATAGTATCTATAAAAAAAACCTGTCCATCGCATCCCGAGAAAATGGGAGCCATTAACGGGTCATGAGGATGACAATCTCCGTAACGTTCGATGTCTTTTGACGTAAAGTCGATGAAGCCATCAATTATCATCCAATGGGCAAAATCGGTTGGTGCGTTTGGTTCTTGAAAGATTTTTTGACGTCCTCCAAGAATATTGTTGCAGTGAGGGCAGCGACGAAAGATATGATCTTAGATGTATTTCTCACATGCTCGATGAGCCACGCAGAACAAAATGATCGTCAATGATGTACTATTGCATGCACGATGAAATCGCCTTTCTTCTTGGCGTCATCTTTCTCCTCGTTTTTAGGTTGGTATTTTTTAATGTAGCCTTCGTGTTCCAAATCAACGATTTGGTGACAAATGTAACATCGTTTCTTTCCTGAACAGGCATGTTTTAGGTTGGTATTTTTTAATGTAGCCTTCGTATTCCAAATCAGCGATTTGGTGACAAATGTAACATCGTTTCTTTCCTGAACAGGCATGTGCCTTTGCATTATTAGTACTTAAACCTTGTCCACAAGTTAGGCACAATATCAACAGTTGACAAGCACTTTCTACTGTGAATCTTGCGTCTTTAGATGTTGTTGGTAACATGTACAACTGACAAACATGCGCTGACAAGCAGGGCAATGCAGCAATGCAGTCGTTCTTGTCTTTCGTCCAGATATGGTTGAGAAGCCAAGCATCCTGAGTATTTCAATCCACAATGCTTGTGTTAGTCTCCTTTGTTATAGCCATAGTCACATTTCGCACACAAATAACTGTATCGCAGGAATGCAGCTATACTGGTGATGGCATCGATAGGTGCAGCGTGATAATATACATGAATGTATTTTGTGTCTTTGAAATCTTTGCCTCAGAACACAGAGTTTCACGCACTTTTTGAGGCTGTAATTTCAAGGTGTAGCGTGTAACAAAGACGTGTTGCAATATTTTCATTTCAGGAATGCCACAGAACGTGTCTTTGGATAGCCCCGTTTTCGGAAAAAGAACGTGTTGAATCTTGTTGATGACATTGGGAGGTTTCAATTCGGCTGGACTACTAAAGTGGATCCAAACGGGGGACTACAAAATGTCATGATGAATGGAAGTTCCCAAGCGATCGTCTTCTTTGGCTTCTCATTGTCGTTTCAGTGTGGTTAACAGAGAAGCCCACATTTCAGTGACGATCCCCTCTTCTTTCTCCAATTTTCTAGAAGAGCGCTTTTCCGTCTCGCCAATGTGACAATACTTTTGAAGGGTTAACGATGGTTGACTTTGGTTGATTGTTAGTAGCTAGTAGGTGTGTATGCTTCAACGGCAAACAAACGGGTATTACTATTATTCATTCATTCATTCACTGCCCGTCACTCCTATCAGGGTATGGGCCGCCAACTACAGATCTCCAGAGTCCTTTGTCCTGGGCCATTTTTTCTAGCTGGTTCCAGGTGTAGCCCATCTTGGTGGTGTCCGCCTGGAGGTTGCGTCGCCAGGTGTTTCTTGGACGGCCTCTCTTCCGCTTGCCTTGTGGGTTCCACCTCAGCGCCTGCCTGGTGATACTGGTTGGCGGTTTTCGTAGGGTGTGCCCTATCCAGCCCCATCTCTTCTTCCTGATTTCTTCTTCAGCAGGAAGTTGGAAGGTCCTTTCCCAAAGATTGGCATTGCTGATGGTGTCAGGCCAGCGGATCCGGAGAATCCTTCTGAGGCAGCTGTTGATGAAGGTCTGGACTTTCCTGATGGTGGTCTTGGTCGTCCTCCAGGTCTCTGCTCCATACAGTAAGACTGACTTCACGTTGGATTACTATTATCCACCCACGAAACAACTTGGGTAAACTTTAAACTGGCCACCATCGTCTTTTGACAAATCTCATCAATGACGCTATCGAAGTTAGGGAAGTTATTGTGTAATTTCAGTTTCGAACACAACAATTTTTTTTTGGCTTGTCGCCGATGTATATTTTTTATGCCTTACTATCGTCTACGCAGCACTCGCCACCATAACAATTATGTTGCTGTTCATGCCGAATTCAACCGTCATTGTGTCGCCGGGTTTTTCAAACGCAGAGATGTATTTCATTTCGAATGGTATTCAATGAAGCACCAGACTCCATGAGTTTCATTTATAATTCTCTTAAATTAGCTATATTTACTTTGATTTCAGGAATCCGGAATATCTATATCTGTGTAGGTAGGTCGCCATGTGAGTGTGTCTGCTACACAGGAGTGCAAAAACACAAAGTATCATCATTTTTGGTGATGTGTGCACAGTCGTGAAATATATATATATATATATATATATATATATATATATATATATATATATATATATACGCTGTATAAATCATAAACCACAAGATGTATAAATGTTAAAAAGCAAAAAAGACTTTTCGATTTTCCTTTTAACGAAACATTTTATACCAATGATACATACTTGTACAGCGTACATGCTATACATATATTATATTTATATAACATACAAATACAGATATTTCCACATTGAATGGAGTTACGATATGCTCCGGGCAACTGTGTATTGACCATGTGAATGAACTTATATCCCTGCGATTGTGTCTTGTACAAAATATAGTTGTACGATTTGCTTGCTCTTCACATATGCATATTGATAAGTATATTTACATTTTTATTTAATCAATATTAGATACAATCATGATTTAAACATGAAATATAGCTTTTATGAAAATAGCAGTGCACTACAAACACGGTTAGCCTCTTTTAAACTGAACTTGACTTATCAGTTATTCGCGTCCTGACGTATGGAAATTAGTGTGGAATAGAAACAAAGAAACATGACGAACCAACACAGATAAATGAAATTTTTAAATTTTGGCAGTTTTCCAAGTCTGGATTAAGTAATATTTATTAAGACTATACCCCCCCCCCCCGTCTCTCTCTCTCTCTCTCTCTCTCTCTCTCTCTCTCTCTCTCTCTCTCTCTCTCTCTCTGACACGGATTATTGCCCTATCCTAGCTTAGGTAATCCACGTTGAGAGAAGGAGAAAGGGTGAGGAAGAGAGATAACTAATAATTGATTTTTAGAACATTATAAAAAGTTTAATAAACAACAACTGAACATTAAATACGCTACATTATGTGTGTCTTGTAAACGTCAAATTTGACCTATAGGCCTTGTGTCGACTGGCTATTATAACTATGTACCATTTATTATATGAACACTCTAGATAGAACCCATGTAAAGCTTAAACATACCGTAACAACAAAACAGATTACTGTAGGGTACATGGTTCTAGTTCAGTTCAAGTTCAAGCCCAGCGCAATCTGTTTTTCTTCCTTACTCAAGATGTTTGCTTGTTTTGTCCCTTTACTCACGAGAAGGGGGTAGGGAACAGAACAAATAAAAGTACCAGTTTTATTTGTTTTATTTAATTCAGAAAACAAAGACTATTAATTTTGTATTGTTCTTTTCAAATACCATTTTCAATTAATGATTGAGTAACAAATCATGATTGATTTATAGGCCTGTAGTTGAAATAATATTTAGATATTCGTATTATTGCGCTATGAACGGATGACAGTTTCACATACCGATAGTATTGGTATGTCAATATTTATTTGCTTTATATCAACACTTTAAAAATGCCATGTTATTGTTAATATATATATATATATATATATATATATATATATATATATATATATATATATATATATATATATATATATATATATATATATATATATATATATATATATTTATATATAACCTCTTGGTCATCATGGATCAGCGCTAAACGTATCATTGGTATTTAATTTCTTCTGCCATTTATCCAATGTTTAAAACTGAGTAAATTCTACAAGAAGAAAAAACACGAAAAACAATTGTGGAAAATGCGAAAACTGGTGTTATTATATTTTGAAACCATTGTTTTTGGTTTACTCGCTTATGGATAATTACTAGTTTTGCGAATTATTAACACAGAATACATAAATTCTCAAAAGTCCGAATATCAATTAATATTGATTATATGAACTGTGTTTATATTTTCCAAACTAATATGAAAGTCATGTCAAGTGAAGTATTATCGTTTTTTATATTTTGCATTTTTTTTGATATAGTGAAAAACATGTGTAAAACAGATTCCTAATGAGGCATTTGCACTTTAAGGGAAATCTCATTGTCGATGTTTTATTGCTAAAGTGCAAGTCAGGAAATACGTCAGGAAAAAAGGTCATTGCATTTTCAAAGTCTTCCAGGACTTAGGGCAGACTCAAATTAATTTCTTATAATAAGTTTCTTTTCAAAAGATATAAAACTGAAGATTCAAGTTAAAAGGTGACTTAAATAAAAAAAAACATCTCCAACACCTAGGTGTAAATACTATAAATTGTATGTACACCTTGTTACACAGAGACCGATATTACGAAGCTTACACCTTTTGAAGATATACATCTCACCTGTTTAGATATACATCTCACCTGTTTAGTATCATTCTTCGGTTATAAAACGTCTGGTTTTCTCTAGACAAATATAAACTGGCATGTGTAGAGAGTGTGCATAGTCAATGTGAATAAGTAATTTGCTGATTGTATCGATTCATTATTTATTCTCTCTGATAAAAGTAGACTAAAATTAAAATAATTAAAAATTAATACTTTAAAATTAATTTAAATTAAATAAAATTAAATAAAATAAAAATAAACTAAAAGAAAATACTTGTTTATCTAACGGCAGTGTCCACCAAGAAGAAAGGTGCATTCATTAAAAGGAAAACTGTTGCCTTCATATACAGGAAAACTAAGATCAAATTTTAGCGCAAAAAATATTAGTAGGGACAGTGTTTAGTTATCAATGCTAATAAAACGTTTTGTGAACGATAAAGTAAAACTTTGGTTTTACATGCACATTTTTTAAAAGGAAATGGATACTGTCAGAAGTGATCTGTGTTAAGTTGTGCAAATTATTGTGGCATTATATAAATATATAAATATATAAATATATAAATATACGGGTCGAACTTAGAAGAAGCAGATGCTCACTGGTTATCTTTCCGGAGTTTGTACTAAATAACCTACTTATCTTGCTTTGTCGTAAAATACCTTAAACTGGTTTGGTTTTTGTTCAATATTATCTTATAACCATGGGTGAAATAAATGCTTTGTATAGAGTGCCTTCACAAATTCAATGTATCCGCAATAGATATGAAAACGATTTCAACTAATGAAGTTAGTAGTACAATAAAAGTAATGCATTTTCTGAATGGTCTCGATTTGAGTGTTTCATACAGTTAATCGATTTGCACCTTTACTATTTCCTTCTGTTTTTACCGAGATCCCAAAATATAACGCCCCCAATGTGGTGTAACTGACAAGAGCTGAAATCCAAACTGACACCAACATTCTGCATGAATAACATTAATTATTATACAAAACAAGTTATAGAAATAAAACTTAGAAGCAATCGTTTAGTTATGGAAAATAATCCACTGCTATGTTAGGCAATGATACAGTAAGCTGATACTTTGACGATGCTGAAAAGTAAAAAAGTAGTCTTGCTCGACTTATAGTTTATCACGTCTAGACTTGGATAGGTGTCTCGTATACGATGACCGTATGACTAATGATGTGAAAAGAAATAAACAAAATTAAATACTTTGTTAGATACGGATGCTTCAGAATACATAATAGCATTAAACATCTGTAACCTCCATAAAGGTTTCATGTTATGGGCATTTACATTATTATTTGAATATATATCTTGTTTTTGATAAAAGACTGATCAAATTTATTGATTGATTGTCTTGCAATTAGACTATTACACGCTTCGAACTTATCCACCGCTTTGGAGAACAGACCATTTGGCTGGATTTGAATATTTATGGCAGGAAACTGGTCGTATTGGGAATAACTATTCTTTTTTGGGACAAAAAGGTACCATCTTCGTTGCATAATACTCATATAATCTTCTCTCCATCTCTCTCTCTGTCTCTCTCTCTGTCTCTCTCTCTGTCTTTCTGTCTGTCTGTCTGTCTGTCTGTCTGTCTGTCTCTCTCTCTCTCTCTCTCTCTCTCTCTCTCTCTCTCTCTCACACACACACACACACACACACACACATACACACACATGCATAAAATTCTTTGCTTGAGATACATGATGCATGATTCCAATTCTCAACGAACCACTGATTATCCCTTTGAACAAAATAAACCATCACCGATTATACATTTTCAAAGAAGGAACGGAGACTGATGGAGTGATGTCACGTGAAATTGTTTTATTACAAGATATTTATTATTTTTCAATTGAATACGTGCATGGAGCTATATGTAAAAATGTGTGTGTGTGAGTGCGTGTGTGTGTAATGTGTGCGTGTGTGTGTGTGCGTGTGTGTGTCTGTGCATGTGTGTGTGTGTAATTTTCTCATTAATACATAGCCTTGGTTCTTTAAGTCATAAATTCATATACCTTGACATTCACGACAATATGATTAATATAGTTTGTTTGCCTGACAAATGTAGCCGTTATCAGCAGTGCATGAGCCTCCATCATGTAGGTAGAATCCATCACCTGCAGCCAGTTTACCACATTCATTAGCTCCATTTCCAACAGGATTAGTCATTGGATTGAAAAATGAGCTTGGTGATAACGTGTCTCCATTTAAATATGACCAAACTCCATCAGTGCTTCCTTCCTTTGCTCCCACCCAGAAATCGCAAGCAGGAGTACCTGCACATGGAAAAGTTTACGTTATCATTAGAATAGATCCATTTAAAAATTCATAAAAATATTCAAAGCTATTTTATTATATACTGAATATGATACAGGCTGAATATTTGTCCTCGTTTACATATATATATATATATATATATATATATATATATATATATATATATATATATATATATATATATATATATATATATATATATATATATATATATATATATATATAGTTAGTTAGTTAGTTAACTGGTTAGGAAGTTAGTTATATTTAATTTAATTATTTGTTTGTTAGATACGTTATTTATTGACTGTCTCATTTAGCTTCAATGATCATTTGGCTTGCCTTTCTCAACTCACTTGTACTAGATCAATTCTAGCTAAATTTGGACATATCTTGTGTGCCATTTTTATGCAACATTGTATATTCCACTTGCCCTTGTTCAAACTGAGTTCATTTCTGCATGGCCTGATTGTCATAATGTTATTAACATATGTGAAATAATATCTCTGCGTTTGGGCTTATTATAAGGATTATTATTATTGGAAGAGGTAAATATGTTGACTTGGGTCACAGTTTTGGAGTTTCCTGAGTGAATTATACAGGTTATGGTTTTGATTTTGTAGACATCAGGATCATTCAAGATGGTTATATTCCATTTCTTCACGTATTGTATTTAGAAAATGCTAATTGTGATCTGATGTCAACTAGAGACATATATAATCTAGTAATTTTGCGGACGTGGACATTAAACGGAGATCAGAAACGGAAACGTTTCCTTTCATGCATGTAATGCAATACAAATTTTAATTCGACTGTAGTGTTTATAAATTAAATATCACAGGCGGTATGTTCTTATATTGCGCGGAAGATACCACGATTCCATAAATTGCTTTATTCCAATTTTTAATGAGACGACAGATCACGTTGTCCCGTAAAGAAATACCTGCCAGTTTTCAAATACAAATATAAATATGGCGAGGTAGACAGGCAGGAGGAGACGATATTGGTGTTGCACATTCAAAACTGGAATCTGCTTCCCGAATATGCTCATAACTATATATATATATATATATATATATATATATATATATATATATATATATATATATATATATATATATATATATATATATATATATATATATATATATATATATATATATTGATTTGTGTGTTATCAAAGTGTTTAAGACCTGTAAACAGAAACGTACAACAGGTACAAGGCACTCATATTTCATTTTTTGTTGTTAAACAAAGCAAAGTAATTTTTGTTTAAAAATACTTATACGTTGTGTGCTGAAATTCCAAAAGCCTCAACTGTTCATACTGGTCAACTCTCAAAGTTGGGAGAGAAAACTCACACATTTATTTTCCCACATCTCGTAATATCTCCCGATTGTTCGCAGAGAAGTCACGATTATTACATTACGTCTAACAATTTTCATTTTTCACCCTACCACCCAACCATACCTAAATAGATGTAACGTATGCAATCCACATATACCATCTTCTATTTTATCAATTATGAGGATTGTAGTGACGAAATCAGTGCCATATCTAGTTACAAGCTAAACAAGCTACAGCTTAGGGCATTATATTTTGAATTCACAATCTAAAGGGGCCACTCGAATTCATTTTATGCAATAAAAATAGCCTGGACATCATCATATAGGTTAGGGCCTCGCTATTTTTAAATCCGTCACTGGACGAAAATATTAATATCACACGACAATATTTATTTTTCAGTAAATAGATTGTTAAGATTATACATTATTCACGTAAATTTCAGATTATTTTGAAACCATTACAACCGTACTATAGTTATACAAAACTGGCACGGATTAGCTTAAATCCCCTGAGTGATCACTGTAAATGCTGTGTATTTTTTTCTGCAAACAAAATCATATTTCCATTTCCGCTAAAGAAACTCGACCAGTTCACACCTGAGATTCCTCTACCGTATATTCAAACTTTAATAACCATGATTAAATTAAAAGAATGAACAAAACAAAATATTCCACAGAATATATGTGTCTCCAAACAACTAATTCAGAATAAATAATTTATTCAGTCAGCAGTGTTACATGTCTTAAGACTTTCACCTATGAAAATAGTGGATTATAAAAGGTGGGAAAAGTAGGTGCCACGTGTAAGGTGAATTGTGACTGCTGATTTGTTAAAACAAAATAGGTCGTCATTTATTTGTCAATCAATTCCTGCTGCTGTCTAACATAGTTTCTTTGAAGAACAAGAAACAAATACAAGGATAAGGATTAACTGGTAATTAGTCACAATGGCTTTATTGCATGTGCAGAACGTAAGCTATTTTACAGTTTAACCACAGCTGACTAGAATATGAACAAAAGAGGATCCTGGGGGATAATAAGGCGTATCACAGATAACAGGCGCGTCGCATTGGCGCTTGCACATTGAGGCAAGAGGGTGAGTTTAAAATTGGCCTATCCCTAATTACTATCGTTAGCCAGTTAATGTGAAACTTTGATTTTATCCCTGACCTCTATTCATTTAATCGCTGATATTTAAACTGCCCAAGGGATAGTTTTATATCAGTTCCAGTCATTACAGGCTACCGATTAAACATACTACATGTAAAAATCATAGACTGAAAAAGTTTTTTATTGTTGATTTTTTAAAACGTTATAATACAATATATTTTTAGTATTACTGACAATTGTGTTTTCTTGAAACACGACCGTGTCAGGGGTTTATTTTGTTTTAGCAAAAGCTTGGATTGGATTCAAATCAGATCATAATTTTACCTAGGAAAGTTGTAGACATGGTTTAATTGTGCCACGTTAAGGCATGTGTGTCAACATCTTCAGAATACATTTACTCATTTAATCAGCGCGACAAATGTTTCCTCAGACACACAAAAAATGTTTTTTTCTCAACGATATCGGCGGGCATCTCACCTTGATTACAGAATGAGCTCGAACTCAACATAGAGGGGCCCCGATTGTCGGACAATCGGAGATTTTAAGCACTGCCGATGTAGATAAAAGATCTTTGTATTAAATGTTGCTTTCTGTGGTCACTTACTCGGCCTCCTGTGTATTTTTGCAAATCACACGTTTAACATTGTCAACAGGATTTAAAATATGGAAAAGAGCCAACTTTTAGCCTCGGCCTTATATTTGCGTATCCTAGAGCTGCCATTTTTCAGGATCCCTAATTGTAACATTCCTTTAAAAAAAATTATTGAGCACAGGGATGTATGGTGCGTTTGAAATCGAATGGACTGCAATACTATCTCCATAGCTTTATTATGTCTTTATCTTTCGGGAAAGAAAACAAAATGTTGTCTAAAGTATATTCTTCATATGCTTGTATACCAGTGATCAACAAAATACACCATTTTTTAACGTCGATTCTGGACTACTATGACCTCACATCACGGAAATTATCGAATAGGTGCAGAAACTTTGCATACAAATTCCCGGAAAATTAGTTGTTTGAAGACTTTACTGAAAATTGGGTTTTCTCGAAACACGACAGTGTGAGGGGTTGAATTTGTTTTTTTTTTTAGCAAAGCGTTCATTTGACTGAAGTCAGTTCTTAATTTCACTTAGGATAGTGGTGTTTTAATTTAGATTGTGCCGTGTTAAGGGATGTCTATCAACATCTTGAAAATACATTTATTCATTTCATCAGTGTAATTAAGTTTTCTCAAGCAAACAATTTTTGTCGAGACGCCCGACGGGCACCTCAATTTGAATACCGGATTGGTCTGAACTTATCTAGGAGTGCCCCCGTTTTAGGGCTATCATATTTGTAGCACTGCTGATGTAGATAAAAGATCTCTGAATTGATTGTTACATATTGTGAGTACTTACTCGGCCTTCTACCTATTTTCGTAACTCAAATGTTTAACACTTGTTAACAGGATTTAAAATGTCGAACGGTATGTCTGGAAAAGAGCCAACTTTTATGCTAGACCAAGCATTTGCGTATTCTTGAGCTGCCGCGTAATATTCCTTTGAGAAATGTAAAGAACACGGAATGCTGTATGATGTTGCCTTGAAATCGACTCTTTTGTATCCATACTTTCTTTATGCCTTATCGTTTGGAAAAGAATAAAAATGTCGAAAGCAATTTGTTAATGTGCTATCTACACCCATAAGTAGCTTAAAACGGCATTGTCTTATAATCTGTCAACTGCTAGTCGAGATGCTGCAGTCGCTACTATGACGCGATATCACGAAAATAACCGAATAGGCGCGGCAATTTTGCATACGGAAATTCAGCCATTAGATGACATGCCAATATTCAATACGGTCGCATATGATACTTCAGAATAAAGTTTTTTTTCTATAGTGCTTTTATTATTATTCCATATTTCCACTGATGTCTGGTCTCTTTTAGCACCTATCACATTCAAATCGTCTTATATTGTGAGCAGTTGCGCTGAAGGTTGGTTTCCTCAAAAATTAAATTCAAGTGATTATTTCTTCTAGATACGGCTCTGATAAATTTCTCGTTCATGACATTTACTGACATGTTTACTGAGTTGATACTTGAAATTGTATGACTTTGATTTCAACAAGCAACTGTTGACAGATATGCGCACCATATGTTATAGCAGATAGGTCATCGCCCTTAGTTTGGGATTCGTTCTGGATATGTACAGGGTTTTATTCGTGACTTTAAAATTTTAGGACTTGTGTCTGTACTTCTTTGGTTATATTGGGATTTAATAAAACAAATTACCGTAAGTTCTTTATTCTCATTTTTCAGCTTGTATTGTTGGTAATTATTTGATTGTTAATTAACCGTCTGTGATTGTCCTTACCATATAATATTACTTACCTTAAGAGCTCAGACTCGTAACAGAAAATGGGGGGGGGGAGGCTATTCAGGGATACGATTGTTGCAAACATATATATATATATATATATATATATATATATATATATATATATATATATATATATATATATATATATATATATATATATATATATATATATACATATTTAAGCACATTATGAGCGTAGTATTGTATTTGTGCTTAGTCGTGTATGCATGTATTCATTAGAGTGTGTCACTTTTGCCTAACTCTTACAAACTGAAATCTCAAATGTAATCTATCTGTACCTGGGTTTATATTCAATTCTCGATATAACTCGAATGGGTCGAGCTCGTATATCGAAGTTCTCGGTTCATTTTGTGTCTATATCTTACATACAGCATCTATAATGAATTAACTATAATTGACATTTAATCAACTTTCAGCTTCTAGGCTCCACAGCACTGTACTTGTCCATAAAGGTCTTAAACACAGTGCTTGAGTAATGGTAAGCTAGTTTGCAAGCTATGAATTATAACTCTCATACCATTATCTATTCAATCTGTATCGATATCATATAATTAATTATTTGAAACCGTCCTGAATTGAAAACGAAAGCAATGGCATCAATGAGTGACATTTTGCATTAACAACATATCTGATCACATTGAAAAAGAAGATGTGTGTGTATACATAATTCTGTTTGTGTACACATTTTAGAGCATAGTAAAACTTGTTACACAATCTTCTGTAGCACATTATAAGGGCTGTTTTCAAGCATAGTAATAAAATTGTTAATAGATTCACACTCATGTATGTTTAAATTAATTATGTGGTTTAAATGATCTAAAACCAAAGTTCATTTTCTGGGAACGCAGGAAAAATTTTGCTAAGTTTGTTTTTTTAATGTATACTAACATGTTGGCATTATGCACAGAGAGAGAGAGAGAGAGAGAGAGAGAGAGAGAGAGAGAGAGAGAGAGAGAGAGAGAGAGAGAGAGAGAGAGAGAGAGAACCTTTATTCGTATCTGCGAGTTGTCGTATCTGGTCAAAATTTCCAGCATTGAGTCGTAGAAGATCCCCTCCTTCAGCCAGACACGCATTCCGTGCAGCGGGGAACGATGTTCTATTTCCAACAGCACTGACAAAGCGGATACAAGTTTGCCTGTCCAAGGGGGTGGGTATGTAGTTTGCAGGACACCCTACAAAGAAAATCGCATATAGATATCCTTATAGGAGTATACTAGGAGGTTCATAGGTGTAGGTATGCTGAAACAATGTGAAGGTATGAATATAATTTTACAATATACTCCTTTTAGGATCGAAAATTGGACGATTTTATAATATTCAATGACATCAAGATCTAAACAATCATCAAGTTAAAATATTTTACTATTCTAAGGAATTCGTTACCTTTTCAGACAGTTTACCATGTGTTCGAACATTCATCTAGCTTTGCTTTTATGTTACTGACAAGCATCGCACACAATATATGTCCAAATTTAGCTAGAATTGATATAGTACAAATGAGTTGAGAAATGATTGCAACTAAATGAGACAGTCAATTAATAGCGTATCTAAATTCAAGCCCCAAAATATATAAGACGGAACTATTATATAACTTATTCAACCCACCCACAGTACAACGCGTGCATCGAAATACATATTAACGTATATTTATGGTTCATGTGTCGAAAGTTTATTTGATCTTTTTTAGCCAATATAAAGTACATCACATTTCATGAAACTCGTATCCCACATTCATCCACACATCACTGATATCGCCAACTAAAACCAACATAAGCTTAGTTGATAAGAAAGGCAAGTCTCAAACTCTTCCCTAGTGATTTAGTTAAAAGTTCATTCCAACATGTTGGAATTAATGAATATTTCCAAATTTTACACATAAATTAAAACTAAACTCTAAAATCTGTTCAAAATCTTAGTTTGATGAGTAAAAGATATGGACACTATAGTTAGACAACATTTCAAACCAATCAAATCTCTGGTATGAGGGAAAAGTATTGTGTCGGAAATAAAAAAACGGGATCTTATTTATCCACTATAACATATGTACATGATCAGCATGTCAGGTGGAAACATCAATGGCATGTCTAATGATCATATCAGATGCGAATTAAAGTTGCCAGAATATTTTTTTGTTACAATTAAACACTTTGATTTGAGATATTTGTTTTATTTGGTATGTACGCATGATTCAGTTATTGTTCAAATCATCTTCCTTCATTCTGAATTGTTTTCTATTTTAAAAATTCACGTTTGCATCGTATTAACGTTTATGTGTATTCGTGTTCAATACTGTAGCTCCTATTTTGTTGAAACAAGTGATGTTCTTACTGGCTGTATTTGGTCGAAATAATCCGTCAGCCATCGACAAAAGGGACAGGCATAGGAATCCAGTTTGTACCAACGTCTTGGTTAACCTAGTAGGTTAAAAAGAAAATATGTTTGTAAATGCGTTTTTCAAAATAAAGATTATCATAAATAAGCTTATTTCATTGTGATCATTGATGAGGACAATTCACCAACGATTGAAAATAAACACTTGTAACGTTTCTATTTCTCACATGTAACCACTTCTTCTGAAAGATAGATGTGTTTGGTTTGCAAAGGAATCACCCTTAATACAGTAAAGTTGAGTAATATCATTAGTTTTAATCAGCACAATATGTTAAGTTGAATCGATGGATGTTCTTTCTTCAAACGAAATGGAATATTGAACGTTCAGGCAATAATAACCAAAACTTGTCACGTTATGTACAACATCATCTATCCCTTCAATTTTCTTACAAATTTACCTCCATTTCTCTTTACCCCAGTGGCTCTGCTAAAACATTTAAATCTTTGTGTCTCCTTTTAACCATCAGAAATCGTTTAGTAAAATAAACATTCCATAAATAAATATCATATCATGTGAATTTTGATTCCCAAGTTATTTGGACACCTACAATTCCACAAAATGCATCTTCCAGATAAAATACCTTCTCTTCTTGTAGCCAAGTTTTATTATGAAAATGGATCGTAGGAGTAAAACACTACATAATTATAACGTTTGGCATGTCGTTTATGAGTACAGTACAACAATATTAACATATAACGTCATGATCGTTCCCTCATTGTACTACAGTTACATAAGGCCTATGGAGAATGAACTGACTGTGTTTGAGATTTAATTATCTAGGCATACTAAATGGAGAATATGTGATAAAAAATAACTTATGTACCTTTGTATGTATTATTTCTATATTTTTTATTTTAAAACAGCTAGCAAACAGAAAATCTCCTTAATCTAGCATGTATATAAGTTTAAGATAACGTGTAAGAATAACAAATATTTGTTTTATTTACAGATTATATTTATATTTGCTTTAGGTAAACTCGTGAAATCGCATTATGTGTATTAATATAAGCGTTAATATGATTTTGGTGGTACATGCTTATCAAATATGTCATAAGTTTGTTGGTTTCTTTCGTTTTGGTCTTAAATTTCGTAAAGCTTAAAGATATAGCAAATTTACTTACATTTTGCCAAGATAGACTGTAGTCTGTTGAATAAATCTAAATTACGAAATAATTCGCAAATGATTTACTTATATAGGCATAAAAGTCACATGACTAAATGAAAACTGCATTGTCCTATAATTTGATTGTCACCTTGCCCAAAGTAATACAGCTGATCCGCCCTTGAAGGCTTGCGGCCAATATTAACGTGATATCCTGTTGTTTCTTTTCAAATATATGACAATAATATCATTAAATATTGAAGATTGCTTGATTCTGTACCAGGTCTTTTTATATCTCCAACACCCCAAGCGAAACCAATTATGCCACATATACATTAAAATGGATAAAGTATCGTTGTAACAATTTATTGCTTGAAAGGCAGCCTTTTGGAATCTAAAAATTGCATGCCCTTGTGGAAGAAACTTGTTTTTTTTTTTTTAAACTATACGCTTTACGTCAACGGCTGAGATTTTTAGCATGTCTAACGGAAGTAATGAGATATGAGGACATAATCAGACCCACAACTTGTTAAAATATACTGTTTTATTTTCTCAGAGATATGTTGCGGACCATTGAGACAGGAGTCCTGTCACAGGACGTGTAGTCATATGCAAAGACATGATTAAGAAAATCTTTCGTTCCTTCCAGTGATTCATACATCTCTGGGAATTAGATATTGTCTTCAATATCACAAAGCTGCATGGAATAAATACCGTGTCTAATCCATATTTTGATCCTTTTGTATCTGTTCCAACTTACTTTTAACAAGAATATTTTTCTCTTACACATCTCGAACCCGTAATAATATTAAACGATATCCACCGATCTTTCCATCAGTGATTTCATTTGACATATGCTTCGTTACAGTGCTATTGTAAAAAAAAAAATCTGCTGCTATTTGTATGCCTTACCTACAAATGTACATATTTGAATAATTATATCATGGTTTATATCACATAAGTTGAATCTCCCAGACCTGATGTTATGTTAATCCACGTAATGACTCAATCAGGTTTTTATTGGTCTCTCCCAGTTAATGTATTCCTACAGAATCCACTTGTATTATCTTTTTTAAAGATTTCATCCTGTGCAGCATTATTCAAAATGTATTAAAACTTATTTCTCGTCAAGAACGCATGTCCTAAGAAAACTCACTATCAGAAAAAATACACAACTATATTCAAAAACGAAAAGCAACATATGTTTTAAAAAATACGAAAAAATAGGCATGTTTAAAATACGGATCGCCTGAAACATTGAAATCGATGAAAAGGTTATAGCCGAATGAAAATAAGAGATCCAAAGATATATACGGCGTAGAATCACCAAAGCAATAATTGTTCGATCAGTTTAATACCTGACCGATACTATCTATATGAAATTCACAAATGCAAAAAAGGAAACCAAACTCGCGCACAAAGGAACCGAACTCAAATGCGTACTTAGAGAAACCCAAGGTACTTAAGAAACCTAAGAAAAATGTACTTCAAGAAACACAGCTCAAAAATGTAATTAAAGAAATCCAAATCCCACATATACTTAAAGAAACCCGAGTCACTTACGTATTCAATGAAGATCTGATCGGAAATGTAACTAAGAAATGTACCTAACATATACATCTAACAAAACCCTAAACAAAAGTCTAATTCAAGAAACATACGTACAAACATAAAAAGCATAATGAATTTCTCCATTTGGCAAGGTCTAATTTGCATTTTTCAAACTGACAAGATATAATTGGGAATCATACTATTAACAAAAATCTTTTTCTTACCTCCTTTTGTTTTGTCTTGCTAAGGTAAGTAAAGATATTATAGTACATACTGCTCAAGTGTACAACTCATAGAATACATTACTCTTATAGTGATCATCTGTCAAATTTACTTTCAGTCTGGTAATAATAATAATAATAATAATAATAATAATAATAATAATAATACTAGCACTACTAAAAGAGAAATATTAATAATTTTTTTACTACTGATACTAATAGTAATACTACTACTACTACTACTTCTACTACTACTACTACAGATAATAATAATAGTAATAATAATAATGAACGTTGTATAGCGCCTAATCATTAGAAGGTCTGAACTCCCTACAACATTAATAATAATACCACTAGAAAACACAAAACGGCATGACATTAGGACAAATTTGAAATGCTGAAAATATTTAAGGTAGGAAACATCATTAGGTTGGGGACTGTTATGCAAATTATTCGTAAGTATCTTCTAGTGTATACACATGGGCGAGGCCAGATACGTATGTTGGACTCGAGTCCGTTCGTCAAATGTAGCACATTTAAAAAAATTGTACTTGTTCTGGATCGAATGGATAGCTTGTGTTCGGTACATAACAGGAAGGTGTGCTCTCATTAGGGAACTCTAAGGATGATCCGAGCAGCTGTGTTTTGAACCTTATGAAGTTTCTGGAGTAGGTATTGAGACAAGTCAGCCAGTAGTCCAGTACTAATGAATGCACAAGTGTGTTAGTTGCATCAAGTGAAAGATATTTGCGAATGGAGATGATTCCTCTCGGCTCAAGATATGCAGCCTTGCATATGTTCATGACATGTTGGTGCAATATGAGAGTACTGTCTAGAGCAACACGTAGGTTTCGTACTGACCGTGCGAATGTAATGATGGTGTTGCTGATATTTATTGCTTGAGGTAAAGGATGTGAATGGGAAAATCTTTTTGTTGTGATCAGAATGGCCTTAGTTTTATCATCATCATCTGCAGTTTATTACGTCATTCATGCTTTCACATCAGAAAATGCACCTCACTACTCATTGGATGGTAGCATCGACTACTTTAGTGTGGCTAGACTTGTATATTTGGTGTCATCGTCATACAATGAGTGAGACACGGCATGATTGGCTATACCACTTGAGTGCGGTTGAGTGTATAAAATGAAGAGAACTGGTCAAAGACCAGAACCATTTGGAACACCTCAACATAGATCAACTGGGCAAGAGTGAATTTCTTTTGCAAAGACAATGTGTGTCCTGTCGACTACGAAGGACTTAAACCACATGCTGGTTGGGGAATTAATGTTCAACGCCATGTTCAGCACAATACAGGCTATACAAGGCGGCCAGTATTAATGGTAGAGGAACAACCCAGGAAAACTCCGGAAAGAACCACCGACCCACGAGAAGCTACTGGCAAGCTTTCTCACATACCCACATCGGCCGAATCCGAGACTCGAACCCACGCAGACAGAGGTGAGTTGGCAGTGATCCGTAACGGAGAGCGCTTTAGAGACGGTGAAATCATATATCATGGACTATTGTGCCAAATGCTGCAGACAAATCATTGAGGGTGAGGACTATACTATTTCCGCTATCCAAAGCAGAGTGAATGTCAAGAACTACGTTTAGAAAAGTAGTTTAAGTTCTGTGGCAAGCGCGATATGCATACTGCACATTGCTTAAAAGACTGTTTGAATTCAGATGATAATAATCTTAAAATGTTTTTCTAACCCAACTTGTAAGTTGGGTTAGAGTGCTGGTTTCTTCAGCAGAGGCTTTACAAAGCCAGTTTTGTAAAATGATGGGAATTCCCCAGATGATAGAGGGGTATTAATAACATCAGTTATTGAAGGCGATATTGAAGTTAGGCACTCAATCAGCACACGTGATGTTGGAATTCGATCAAGTTCACATGACTTTGGCGCACTCTTCATCACGATTGTCCGTACTAAATTCATATAGACGGGTTCAAATTGTGCTTACGGTTGTCGCTGAAATTATGTATCACAACTGTATTGGGATGGCAAGTCAATTAAAATTGTGTTGTCAAGCTTATCTGTAATGGTTTGTACATTGTCTAGTAAGAAATATCCTGACATGTCCGGAAGGTCTAGTGGAGAGAAGGCATTTTAAAATGGTGTACATTTATTCCTTGACATTAGTTTATTAACAATCTCGACGTGCTCTTTGCAGTTGGAACTCTCCATGATCTTTGTACTGTATGTAGTAGGATAATTTGACTAAATGGACAATGTTTGTGACGTTTTTCTTAGCGGCTTCATAGATTGGTTTATGAATACTGAGTATGGTGGAAAGCCAAAAGCCTCTCAGCTTTAGGTTGGACCCTAACACTGCAATACCACAGGAGAACAGTTTCGAATTGACACTCTGCACTTTGTGGTTGGGGCATGTGGTTGGGGCATGATTTTCAAGCAAAGAACGCAGGTCGTTATCGAGTTGCTATGCTGTAGGAGGTAAACCACTTGTTAGAATTTATTGGATTGTATGTATTAGTTTGTTTATATACATGATACAGACATTTCTCTTAGTAGTATATAAAGGTGGATGGTTAGCGACTGATACGTCGAGATGGCATACAATGCAGAGGTGATCGGATGCAAATTCGTGGGATCCAAGTGTGGACAGTATAATATTATCATCAGGTATATGAAGCATCCAGTCCAAAATGTGACCATGTTTATGGATTGGTTGTTTAACTGACTATTTAAGGTTGAACACATGACTATAATCTAGGAGTTTGGATGTTTATGGGTTTCCAGGACAAAGTGAATGTTGAGGTCTCCAAGAATAATCAGGTTGCCACCTATCGATTTTCCACACTCCAGGTGATTCGGAAACTGCTCTAAAAAGGGAGATTTGGTCTCTTTGATGTACTACTGGGGGGGGGGGGGGGGTGGGGGGTGGGGGGGGGGTGGTGGTAGAGGCAAAGAAAATGAACCGAGCTTAGTTCCTGTGTGAATATCTTGTATTCAGTTCTCACACTAAATGAAGTTCATTATATGGAATCATTGCATATGTTCATGACATGTTGGTGCAATATGAGAGCAATCATTACCGGTACACATCCAATCCATGAAGTTATTTAGAACTCCGTTGACAGTTTGCAGTTTTAATAAAGATTATACTGTTCTGAATTACCAGATAACGTGGTACACGTTTCGAACTGCGCAACTAGCATATCATACATCCCGTTTAATGTTTTGAAATAAGTTTCATTCAACATATATGCAAATTACCTGTTATTTTATGACCATACAATGTACCCTAGTTCACCACTAGCTTTCTTCTTTGCCCAAAATCATAAGTACTTACAGCAGCATACTCCCATGACATCAGGTTTCAAAATTTTAAATTTAAATCGTTAATATGAAGTGAAATAAATGGCAATGCAATCATACCAGTATGACGATTCTGCTTAAAAATATATTTCCTAGTAAACTACTTACTGTTACTATACAAACAGGTATAAGAACAGAATCCGTCCTTTCCTGAATAAGACCGTAACTCATCCTAAAAACAGAATCCGTTCTTTCGTGAATAAGACCGTAACTCATCCTAAAAACAGAATCCGTCCTTTCGTGAATAAGACCGTAACTCATGTTTGAGGTATACCCCACACGCAATACCTTTACTTCTGTACGGCTAATACTGTGATATAACGTCGATATCATGTAGTTTGAATGGCAGCGAACAATGAATAATACATATATCTTTCACGATGTTGTATTATGCAAATGTTTTGGCATACACGACGTCTTGCACTTAACAGGTGCATTAAGGCATTAATGAATCTTTTATTGTTCGGTGTTACTAATACGTTTTCAATGAATTGTACGGTGTTCTCAATAAACATGCAATGAATTGTCCGGTGTTCTCAATAAACATGCAATTAATTGTCTGGTGATCTCAATAAACATGCAATGAATTGTCTGGTGTTCTCAATAAACATGCAATGAATTGTCTGGTGTTCTCTATAAGCATGCAATGAATTGCCAGGTTTCTCAATAGGTACCTGAGGAATTGTCTGGTGTTCTAAAAAAATGCAGTGAATTATTAGGTGTTCTCTATAAGCATGCAATGAATTGTCAGGTGTTCTTAATAGGTACCTGAGGAATTGTCTGGTGTTTATATACATGATACGGACATTTCTCTTAGTAGTATATAAAGGTGGATGGTTAGCGACTGATACGTCGAGATGGCATACAATGCAGAGGTGATCGGATGCAAATTCGTGGGATCCAAGTGTGGACAGTATAATATTATCATCAGGTATATGAAGCATCCAGTCCAAAATGTGACCATGTTTATGGATTGGTTGTTTAACTGACTATTTAAGGTTGAACACATGACTATAATCTAGGAGTTTGGATGTTTATGGGTTTCCAGGACAAAGTGAATGTTGAGGTCTCCAAGAATAATCAGGTTGCCACCTATCGATTTTCCACACTCCAGGTGATTCGGAAACTGCTCTAAAAAGGGAGATTTGGTCTCTTTGATGTACTACTGGGGGGTGGGTGGGGGTGGTGGTAGAGGCAAAGAAAATGAACCGAGCTTAGTTCCTGTGTGAATATCTTGTATTCAGTTCTCACACTAAATGAAGTTCGTTATATGGAATCATTGCATATGTTCATGACATGTTGGTGCAATATGAGAGCAATCATTACCGGTACACATCCAATCCATGAAGTTATTTAGAACTCCGTTGACAGTTTGCAGTTTTAATAAAGATTATACTGTTCTGAATTACCAGATAACGTGGTACACGTTTCGAACTGCGCAACTAGCATATCATACATCCCGTTTAATGTTTTGAAATAAGTTTCATTCAACATATATGCAAATGACCTGTTATTTTATGACCATACAATGTACCCTAGTTCACCACTAGCTTTCTTCTTTGCCCAAAATCATAAGTACTTACAGCAGCATACTCCCATGACATCAGGTTTCAAAATTTTAAATTTAAATCGTTAATATGAAGTGAAATAAATGGCAATGCAATCATACCAGTATGACGATTCTGCTTAAAAATATATTTCCTAGTAAACTACTTACTGTTACTATACAAACAGGTATAAGAACAGAATCCGTCCTTTCCTTAAACAGTATTCTTTCCTTCTAAGAAGGATGTGTTGTATATATTAATGTGATGTATATCACATTGCTCAGGGCAAGATGATTAAAAAATAGAGTTAATTAAAATGAACGTAGTAAGAAACGATCGAGAATACCTTCTTTTCTTTGAACTTTTCCGCTGGGAATTTTTATCAACTCTGAATCAATACGTATTTACATCAAAGTAAGTTAAATAATGTGGTTTTGTCGTTGGTTAATGGATATGAAAGACACATTCTGAGTTATCAGACGTTATAATCATGACAACTTTTCATTTCATACTTTGGGGCATAAGATTGGCTGTTGTTGTTATGTATCATCGGAATAAAGAATATTTAATGCATAAAGACAAATACGCACACTCACACACACACACAAACACACACACAAAAACACACATAAACACAATCACGAAAACACACAACGATAAGTATTAGTTTGGACTAAGTTTAATTGTCTCTGAAACAGGTTAAAGGTCTAATATTTTACAAAAACCTGACCTGAAGACATGATGATAAACATGTTTAAGCTGCCAAACCTCCTTAATCTTAAAGACAGCACACACACTTGAATAATCTTAAGGACGATCCCTTTATTGGGAGTTTACCTAAAAAATTCTTATTGCGATCTTTATCATCAAATAACATATATACAAGTCATGCGGAAAGACAGTATGATGATGTGATTATGTTTCCAATAGCTGAGACGACTGGTGCTGGTCAAATGGACCTTCCTACAGAACTTGTGATGGGATGTTGCTGGTAGAAGACACTGGCGGGTGTGCTTTCAATACCACGAAGATGTTTAGGTTGGATTATCGCGTCAGTGTCCATGAGACAATTTGTGTTAAAGATAGTTGGCCTTACAAGACCTGTTTTTAGTTCAGTTACACAAAACGTTCTCATACCTGTTCTAAAACAATATTAAAGTAGCCGTTACTTTTCCTCACCGGAATAACTGAAAAGCCTTGATAACAATCATAAAATATTGTCACGAATAGCCCAGGTATACATTAGTTTCGTGTCCTTTTAGCTTTGCGTTTTCAGTAGATCAAATGATGGAATACTGAGTTAGCTGGACTAAATCAAATGCAAGACGTTGTTCTTTTAGATAAAAGCCATCGGATCAATGAAGGATACTGAAATACAGATTGAATTAAAGTTAAAATAAACAAAGACTCCGACATATATAAATACGTGGAGTCCAGAGATAGTTATTTTTTTATTATGATTTGTATTGTTATTATTACTAGTAGTAATATTTCTATTATTATTCATAGTTCCTTAACAGGTAATCCGCTTTGAATTCAGTGTTTCAATTAAAAAAAACTAGTAAGTGGATTATTTATTTTCATTGTTTTTTGACAGCATGTAGCTAGTGGTTTATATTTTCATTGTTTGTTGACAGCATGTAGCCAGTGGATTATTTATTTTCATTTTTTTTTGACAGCATGTAGCAAAAGGATTATTTATTTTCATCGTTGTTTGGCAGCATGTAGCGAGTGGATTCTGTATTTGCTTTGTTTTTAACAGCATGTAGCAAGTAAATTATTTATTTTCATTGTTTGTTGACAGCATATAGCAAGTGGATTATTTATTTTCATCGTTTTTTGACAGCATGTAGCAAGTGGATTCTTTATTTTCATTGTTTGTTGACAGCATGTAGCAAGTGGATTATTTATTTGCATTGCTTTTTGACAGCATGCATCGAGTGGATCCTATGATATTTGTTTCAAACTACAGCTGCTGCTAATCTACCATCAAATGTTTTGTCATAGTTGGTGATTATTATTGGTTTAAAATATAAGCTAATTGAATTTCTTTTAAGTAAGGACCATCTCTACATTTAGTTACATAACACAATCTAGGTCCGGTAGGAGTGTTTATATTTGATATAGTCAAATAGACACGTTTTCATTTTTCCATTCCCGATACATTATCTTACCTGGAAATAATGATATCATATTTATTGTTCTTATTGTTAATGCTGTAGAACTCTGAAAGATGTGGCTAGAAAGAAAAGATCAGGCATTTGTGAGTAAACTATTGGCGGATAGTGTTGTGAATAGGTATTTTTGGTGGTAGATCCATATCTTTTCGGTGTGAAACTGTATCAGTCATAACGATTAACATATAGATTGGAAAGTGGCTGTGAGACAAATAACATAGAATACTGCCAAACAATTTCATCTTTACGAGACCTAATACTTACCCATAACAGCCCAATTCTCATTATATTATATAAGATCAGGTACAGATTTAGGTTTTACATAGAAAGTTATTCATAATATGGGTTAACAGAGCACACATTACTATCTGAATTGTTTCGCGTCCTTTTTCGAGTTAGACAAAAGAATAATATAGAAAACAGTCTTTGTGACCAAACATATGGTCGATTCTTTGAGGTGAGGAAGACTCGATCTGAGGATGCATCATGCAGCTGCATATATGATCTCAGAAGTATGCAGTTCAGCTTGCCCCTTAAGGGAATATAGACGACTTTATGTTCCTGTTCAAGTGGAGCATTTGCAAAGTAATTTCAAATATACTGTCTGTCTGTCTGTCTGTCTATCTATCTATCTATCTATCTATCTACCTACCTACCTACCTACCTACCTACCTACCTACCTATCTATCTATCTATCTATCTATCTATCTATCTATCTATCTATCTATCTATCTATCTATCTATCTATCTATCTATCTATCTATCTATCTATCTATATATCTATCTATCTATCTTGCCGACCGTTGGGGCACCACTGATGACCTCACAACCAGCTTCCTCCATTCCAATGTTCTCTGATACTCTCACTGTGTCACTCAGCTTCAGTCCTGTCCACTCTGAGATGTTATCCTCCCATCATTTCCTCTGTCTTCCTCTACTTCGCCCTCCCTGCACAGTACCTAGCATGATTGTATTAGCAAGCCCTGTTGATCGTGTGACATGTACATACCATTTCATTTTGCGCTTTTTCACAATGGTCAATAGTTCTTCATAGGACCCAATGTCTTACTTAATTCTGTTTCCCACTTCATCATTCGTGACATGATCTCTATACATAATGCCAAAGCGACCTTCGAAAGCATATAATTTCAACAGCTTGTATCCTCCTTTCGAGATCCGCTGTGAGGGTCCATGACTCACAGGCATATAGGAATACAGATGCAACCAAGGAGCGCATCAGTCTGATTTTTGATCTGCCTGAGGTGTATTTGTCTTTCCAAACTGCCATTGCTTTTATTGTCAGCGCAATCCTGGACAATATTTCGGGTTTCGATCCCTCGTCTGTTACGATGACTCCTAAATACTGGAATCTATTAACTGTTTCCAGTTTTTGGCCACTAATCATGATGTCAGTGTTGATGCCACTGCTGTTGTTGGTCATCAATTTGGTCTTCTCTGCACTGATTTCCATACCAGAAGCAGTAGCTGTCCTGTCCAGTTTTTCCACCAACTGAGCTAGCTCCTCCTCATTTCCCCCAAGGCCATCAGCAAATCTCAGATTCGTTATTATTCTGCCTCCAATACTGACAGTTCCTTTATGGTCTTCCAGTGCATCTGTCATGATTCTTTCATGGAAGATGTTGAAGAGAGTAGGTGAAAGCAAGCAGCTCTGTCCGAATCCCACAGTTGTCCTAAACCAATCTCCTATTTGACCGTTGAAGCATACTGCGCTGGTGGCCTTGCTGTAAAGGCTTTCTATGACTTTGATCAGGTTAGCGTTGATATTGTACAGCTTCATGGTGGACCAAAGGGCTGCATGCCATATCCTTTCAAACGCCTTCTTAAAATCTATAAAGACATGATAAAGGTCTTGTTGGTGCTGGAGGTATTTCTCACACTGTATTCTCAGGTTGAAAATCTGTTCAGTTATGCTTCGCCTTAGTCTGAAGCCTGCCTGTTCTTCAGCTATGATTTCCTCTGCCCGCGGCTTCAGTCTGTTTCATATGCTTTTAGCATGACTTTGCTTAGGTGACATAACACTGATCGTACGATAGTTCTGACATTGCTGCAAATTGCCTTTTTTGGGAGACTTACTATGAGTTACTGAGTTCATGGTGTTGGCCATTCCCATGTCTGCCAGATATTGTTGCAGATTGTTAGTAGGGCTCTTAGCATGGCTTCACCCCCTTCTTGGGCTAATTCTGCAGGGATGTTGTCTATTCCTGCTGCCTTCCCTTTTTCAATGTGTTCACTGCAGCCTCTACTTCTTCTCGGAGGATGGGGTAGTTATCAGTGTTGGTCACTGATGGGTTGTTGAGTATGTCTGGGTCCCCTGGAGGTCTGTGGTTGTACAGGTCTGAACAGTTTGTCCATCTCTTAAGAATGTCTTGTTCTTCTGTAAGACATTTCTCTCTCTGATTTTGAATGATGGAGGAGTGTCCTTGTTTTACACTGGTCAGATCTTTCACCAGTTGGTATGCGTTTTTGCTATTATTTTTCTTTAAATTGTTTTCTATATATTTATACTGGTCTTCAATCCATGTCTCTTTTGCCTTTCTCATGCTTTTCTTGATAACCTGGTTGATTTCCCTGTATTGTTTTGCTCCTTCTATTTCTGATATACTAGTTACTAGATATTAGTTACTATATACTATTTACTCATTTCGCAAGAATGAAAGGTTTGTTAAAATTCAATCTGCCTGACCTATCCATGTGTCCTTTCTATCTCATGATTAATGGGTCCACATGCTCACCTTTATGAAATGGTAGGATGAAAAGGGGAAAACCTATGCTAATTATATGCTACATTGATATATTAATAGGACTAAAGTGTTTTTGGGACGATATTATTTATGTGGGAAACGTAATGTTAAGCTAATGACTGAAACGGTTCGACAGATTATAACTACAGAGTCAAATGCAATGTTTTTCGTTTGATTTGCAATCCAAACACCACCTTACAATCTAACACATCATCTGTGCTATTCAAACACCCTCTGTAATTTAATCACTCCTACAAACCTACCAGCCAACAGAAAGGGTGGGAAGAGTTGATGCACACATGTTCAAAGAAACAGAAATACTATCACGCTAGAGATGCTTAATTTGTAAAATAAGAGTTAATAGGTACACTAGTTCGTACTCAAACATACACACTACACCATGCAATGAAGGATAATACTAGTATAGTGTTTAGACTCTATCCGTACGTACATACATAATTCCTCAACCGGGATTAAAGGTTGGCTCATCTTTTCAATATATATTTAAAGTTTGGCACCATGTCCAACTTTTGTGATACCTTGTTATTCACGCCTGCAACTACTTCATAAGCTACGACTGGTTGCCTGATCTAATTGAGATTTTGTTGCCATATGTCCTGCAGTGTTAGGTTGAGAAATTGGTGCTGTCAAATTTGTTGTTGTGCTGCTGGAGGTAGTGTTGGTGGATGTGATGGCATTATTGCATTATTTATACCAATCATATTTTCTTGATGGTTTTGTGCTACGTCCGCTTCTCGTGCATAGCCGTGGCTCCATGTTGAAGCTGAGTTGGGTTATTTATAATATTTGATATCGTTGGTATTATATGTGATATCAAATGTTGTGCGGCACTGGTTCTTTCTATATTGTGTTTGCGCCGATTGCTTCTTAAGCTGCGGCATTATTTGTGTTCCATATCATGAGTCAGGTTGTCATTTTGTCCTGTGCTCATAGATTCCATCCAGGTGCATTTAAAAGGCCCAAGATCTTCAAAGCACGGGTAGCTTGGGTGGAAACCATATCCATCACACGACTATTGAACGTCCCTCTTTAAATGCATGAAGCACCAACGTGAAAGCAATAGGTCTTCCCTCAAAATACAACCCACACACATAATATCAAAATAAACAGTTATCGCGTGGATCGAAAATAACACAGTTGTTATTATTTTTTTTAAATATATGTTTAAGAGCACGGGAATTTTATATTTTATTTACATTATGTAACGGACTTTAACATTATCGTAAACGATCGAAACGACTTCAGTTAATGCCTACATGACTTTGGGATGATAAAGTAGTATGTAACATAAACCAGATTTATCCAACTAATCTTAAACGCTTGTGTTCAAGGTATAGATACAAGTGTTTTCATTTTCGATCATGATTAAGCTTGCGTGTAATAGTGATTTTTATCCATAAAGCAAAATGAAGATGAGTTTCGTAATCCAGTTCATTACCTCAAAGTAACATGCCCTAAAATTATTTGTAGGAAACAGACGCAGAGAACTGTTCACAATAAATATAAATAAAATTGTTTATTTTTGGTTCGATATTTCTACGTTCCGAATCACTTGATGTTAGAGGAGAAATACTATATTGAAACTGTGCTTAAGTGGTTTGGTACTGGTCTGAGAAGAAGAATGGTGATCAGTATAAATTTCATGGAAGGATTCCTGAGAAGATAACAAATTCGCAGCGTCAATGCAATTGTCCTTATTTAAATTTCAAATTAGCCAAATGTGCTCCAATAACACAATGCAGCACAACGATTGTTGGCATAAAATGAGGATTTGTGATTCAAGCACAAATTCATTCTTTGGAAAACACACCTACAATGCTTTTTTTATTGTTCTTTCCGAGAGGAATGCTAGGTGGAAAATTTCATATATTCACTGTTAAGAGCAAAACAAATAATTTCGACTAAAGGGATATCCTTTTCATCTCATTATCTTAGGGTCGTTGTTTAGCTACGTCACGTGTCCTTTGATAGAAAATGATTTCAGGATCATACATATGTTTCGTAATAAAGCAATTATAAAAAGTACTTGTTACATTTCCTCATTAATTTCTTCCTGTTTATACATAGTCGTATCACTTCCGAGTACTAGACACAAAATAATTCGGATATCCGCTTAGGCAAATAACTGTCGTCCAATGGATTTCAAATTTCACCTAAACTTTCGAGAAGGTAGAAGTTGCGGGAGGAGGTGACAACGTTACGAAGGAATATTATTTGAGTAAGTACGTACACGTCCTAGCAACACCATCTATTTTCTTACGGGCACTAGATTCTCATTTTCTTTTGGGTTCTTTTCTTTGGTCGTTTCGTTTTCGCATTTAAGCTTGTGTTACTACAACAGTTGACATTTGGGTCTGTTTCAGTGTTTGGTGGGAATTTGATTCTGGTTCACATTAAGCTTTATCGTTATGAACTGAATTTAAACAGAACGAATAATGGCAACTACTTGCAATCCACTTCCACCAGGTTTCTACGTGATTTTGTTTAGCTTTGAATATCAATATATTTTTATAGCAATAAACATGTGATTGAGACAAATCTCATGGATTTCTAAGGAATACCCAGCAATGGTAATTGAGACTGATTGTGCGATTTGCTTTAATTTGTTAAAAACAAACATTATGCGATATAACTGATACAGACACAACGATACTGTCCAAAGCTTACGTTCTACTTATTATGGTAACATGTCATCGAAGATTACAAGCTGCATTTGAGAAGAGTCGTGACAAACACACCATCGTTGTTGAGAAGGTCTTCAAGCAAAGAAAAGATTTATCCTTAACTTTCTTTAAGTGATGTGTAACTTGATTGCCACATTTTGTAACATCACACTTGCATGATTCGTGTTTGACCAAGATTTTGACAGAACCATCCACCGTCCTACATCATTCAGATTAAAAAGTATATGTAGCAAATGATGGCAATGTTCTTTGCCTGTCGCTTCAATCTGTATCAGCCCTTGGTAAATGCATCCACTTCGGAAGTATCCCAAGGCGATAATAACCATGCAAGCCGAAGATGGCGGTTATAGAAAATGACGTCTTCCAGGACGGATAGATCGTTATATTTCCATTCGTGGATCGTCACACCAGAAATGAAAAAGAGTATATTAGTGATCTCGTTTAGGTTTGACATTGACAAGCCGACATGATTAGTGAACATTGTGGTCCTTGACATTCCATCCTGACATCTCGGTTAAAATTGGAATGATTTTGAAGTCACATTAGCAAGACAAGGCCACATAAAACATTATTTGACTTCTATATCGAGATTGCTCTTGTTATATCTGGAATAGTTTGCGAGACCAAGGATGACATCAGCAGTCAGGTTTACAAACGACATAACCGTTGTTACTCAAATTTAAATGTCATGGTGATGCATTACTTTTGCTATAGAAGTGGTAAGGTACATTGAATGGCATTGCTTTTGATTGTAGCATGATAACACTACGATCGTACTGAGGGGTACATGTTTCATAGTACTGGGGCACCGTGAGTACAAGGTACTATACTATATTCGATGTATTATCAAAGTTCATGCCTGTGGTTGTTTTAGTGGGTTGTGTTTTGGAGTTTTTCATCAGTTAAGGCAGACTCTTTAGATGCGTTGAAACGTTAATCTTGGAAGTTTTTGATGTTTCTAGATAACTGTGTGGTAGACTTTTGAAATAGGCGATATAACCTTTTACGTAAACGTATAATTTATTGTTTTCTCGCCGAAGTCATTAATCTCGCTTAAACAGTAAAGCTTATTTCAAGATAATAATACAATTAGAAGAATATAACATTTATTCTTTTTAGATGTCACCGATATGTTTATGTACATTTGGAAAGTTATGAAGCGAAACGAGAAATGAATGAAATAATTTCACACGTATCTAGTGTCCTAACTATTAATAATAGTTATATTATATTATATTATATTATATTATATTATATTATATTATATTATATATATATATATATATATATATATATATATATATATATATATATATATATATATATATAGACTGACAGCCACAAAACAGTCAAAAATAGGGTTTACGCCTGGTTTGACGGACAATCTTTGATCTTGGTTTCGTTACACGCTGACAAATGTGGAATGTTTGATTACGCAGCAATGTCATGGCATGGCTAAAGGTTGCATGGGCCACTGCTCTTGGTGGACTCCTAGTCTTCAGCCTAGTCAGTCTTATGGATAATACGGCCCTGGTTGGCAGATCCATTATATCCAAAGCATGTTTTTGGATCCTTTCTGAAGATTTTGTCACTTTTTTAAGGTTGTTCACTCTATGGATCCCGACTCTCATAACCCTACCCAATAAACTCTTAGTTGTAATCACGTCCATCTCCAAATCCATATATTGTTTACTGGTAAAATGTCAGACTGGAGACTCTTTGATACCATTAACTGCTAGGAAATGCTAGATTCATTTTCGTATACCCCTTCCCATCTATTATATTGAACATTGTAAGTTTGATCGGTCACACTGTGACCACAATCCATTTAAATCTCCATGGTGTATGGAAACTTCAGCACAATCTGGTCTCATTGCTTGCGATTTATATTCATTGTATCATTACAGGAATGAATGAATAGTTGGATTTAAAGTGAAACCGGCCACTAGGGTCATATGTTCACTATTTTGCACTGCCATTTATTTACATGGCAGTGATTTAATTTATCCAGGAAGATGGAATGGTACCACATCTTCCTGGCGTTTATGCGCACAGAGTGCGCTTTTTAATTTGGTCGTCATATCATACCCCTAAAAAGGGGCTAATGATATGAATGTTAGACTTGGGTGAGTGGGAATAGACCCATCACGCACTCAACCTATCAACCAATCGAAAGTACGTACACTTATTCCAAATTCAATCTAATTTTTCTAGTGGATTTCCCTATGCCAAAATTGTGTAAGCCACCGATGCAATTCATTAAATGGTAGAGTTGAAGAATTAAATTACGTTCCTATCTATGCCAATCTTCTAGTACAAAAGTGTACATATTATATGTCCCTAACAATATTTTTTGCTGATATGACTAAACGTCATTTGAAAGGTAACCACTGTCAGAGAGGATTAGATTGTTAAATTTGAGCGGTGGGTCCGAAAATGATCAAGTTAGGCTTTTTGGATCGAGCTTGTCAAGGAGGGTTTCCGTAACCAAGTGGAAGACCCTATTAAGGCAATGAAAGACAATAGCCTTAAAAAGGACTTTTGTTTTGAGAATCCCATGATCACTTGTTAGTGACCGATTATCCCTCTGCTCCTGTGATTGGTCCCTGTATACTTCTTGAGTGTCTTGTTTGACCCTGTACTCACTCGATGATTCCCTGTATACATCTTGGGTGTCTTGTTTTGGATTCTCACTCTAAACATCCTTGCTCCCTCGTCAATTTGCTTCCGTATTTTGCCCTATCAATTTGGAATTCTTTGTGCTGTTTTGTGTTGAATATATAACCCCATATGACAACTATTTGCATTGTTAGTTAATGCATGATGTTATTACCGGTAAGTTACTGCAAGGCCTGATAGTTGTGGGGTTAACTATCTTTATAGTGTATGAATTTGAGGTCATTTTCTAAATTAGCATACTTTTGGTTGCAATCTTGTGTTGCTGGGCCTGATAGTCTTGGGTTTGAGACTACCTAATAAGATCTAATTTGGGGTCATAACCTATGCATATATGATGAGGTTTTTAGTTGCAACATTGTGTCCCTGGACCTGATAGTCTTGGTTTTGAGACTACCTCATACACTCTAGTTGGGACCATAGTTAGAGGCGCGTGTTAGTGGTTATACTTTAACCACAGCGGTATCGCGGTTTTTAGGGGCCTATAATACCTTCGTAATATTAAACTCAGTTATGAGATGTTGTCAATGGGTTCTATAGAAGGAAGAATTTAGAAGCATAAGAGAAGAAAAGAGGTAAGACGTTTGCCTTATTGATTGTAAAACTGGTAGTTAATATAACTTTGATGTTTATACCTTTATGTATTTCTTTTATTTTAGGTTTATTTTTATTGTTCCATATTATTTTACCATTCTATTAGGTTAGGTTGCTCTGGAGCCGCCATGGGAACGCTATACCCAGCGTAGTGTAGGTGGGCTCCCTGATGGCTAACGAATCCCTTTGGCCCCGTACGCTTCCCTTCCCTTAGAACAATATTATTTTATATGCATATTTAGGTACCAGTAAAACATTCGTTTCATTTATGGATGATATGGTGTTATACTTATATTCTATCCATTAGCCCTGTAGTTCTAAGAAATTCAATTATATTATAGTATGTTCTTTGAGGGTTTTTGTTGCATAATTGAATTATTTCTGGATATGTACTTGGTGCGGCAAGTTTTAATTGTTTAGTTATAAATAGGTCTCTTTATTTTTGCGTATTGTTACAGATATTGAATATATGGTACAGATCTTCCGGTACGTTACAGTGGAAGCAGTTGATGTTGTGCGGAAAAGGTCCTATATATTTTCCAAAACTATTAGCTAATTTTGTTTTTCAAAGAATTATCTTATTTATTTTAGATTGTTCATAACTGCAGCACCTGGGTATCAGGATGTTTCTACTGACTTCTTTGACAATACTATGTAAAAACCTCCTTTGTTTATTATGGTTCCAATCCTTTTGCCACTTTTGATTCATCAGTTTATAGATTAAATTGTTAATTTCTGTTGGACTATACTTTAGTGGCATGTAATTAGGTTCAGTGAGTTTACTCTTGGCTAATTGGTCAGCTAATACATTGCCTTTTATGTCGATGTGAGATGGTATTCATAGAAACTCAACTGTTATGTTTTGAGTATCGAGTATTTTAATTATTTGGTTAATTTGATTAAGAAAGTTTTCTCTTGATTTAGTATTATTGCATTGTATTGATTTTAGGACACTTAGTGAATCACTAATAATCAAGGTCTTATCTGGTTTATTTTCTGGTATCCATTTTAAAGATTCCAGGATGGCCCAGAATTCAGCTGTGTAAATGGAGCAGTGATCCGGTAGGCCGCTGCCCATTTTGATATTGAGTGCTGGAATGACCCAAGCCGCATCTGTTGTAAAGGGGTTGTTAATTTTGGAACCATCCGTGAATATATGAGTATAATTTTTATATTGGTTGTTGATTAGTTCCATTGCGGCTGTTTTTAAATAATGTTGTTGATTTTCTTTGATTACCTTTGTCTATATATAAGGGAGATGTTTACTTTAATTGATGTATTATTCCAAGGTTCTTTATCAAATATTTGGTTAGTTTCCACTTGGAATATATCTACTGGGAGTTGTAAATTTAATTCATGTACTACTTTTCCAAAGGATGACTTATTTTTAAGACTTTTCCGAAAAGGAATTTTGCATTTGTTGATAGCTACTAGAGTGGGGTGTGTTTTATTGTGGGTGGACAGTCGAGTTGCGTATCTCAACATGAGTTCCTGCCTTCGAAGCTGTAATGGAGGTTCTCCAGTTAAGACCTGCAACTCTGCTGTAGATGTATATGGTAATGCCCCAGTTGCTATGAGAAGGGCTTTCCTCTGTATTTTATCTAATCTATTAGGTTGGGTTATGGAGGCCGTGTTGTAAATTTGGCATCATAGTCGAGTTTAGATCTAATTAAGGCCCTATATAGAGTCATTATTGTTTCTTGGTTAGCACCCCACTGGGTTCCTTTGAGGCTTTTAAGTAAGTTTAAGTCAAGATTGCACCTTTTAACTAGGTCATCAATATGAGATACCCACGTTAGGTGTTCATCGTAGTACATTCCCAGAAATTTGGCTATTTTAACGAATTTAATTTGTTTATTTTGAATTGGGAGGTTGGGTATGATATGTTTTTTTTATATAAGGTGAGAACAGTACAGCTACCGAGTTTTGGTGCGACAGTGTAAATCACCATTTGTCAGCTCATTTACCAATGTTATTTAGACTTGTTTTCATTTCAGCCATATGAGTGTGGTTAGAGGGGTTTCCTGCTCTCCATAGTCCACTATCATCTGCAAATTGTGATAACCCTTACGAGGGTGAGGCGAGATTAGAGTCAAGATAATTAATCATGAGGTTGAAGAGGGTGGGGCTGAGGACACTGCCTTCGGGAGTCCCATTTTCAAGGGAGTGTTCTTCAGAATAAATAGCCCCTACCCTAGTTATAATTTTGCGGTCTGTTAAAAAGTTTTTTATAAAGTTAAATATGCGACCAGTAATGCCATAATGATTTAATTTGCCTATTAATCCTTTGGTTCACACCAGATCAAAGCTTTTTCAAGATCTAGAAAAACCGCAATTAAGTTTGTATTAGTCCTCTGTTTATTATTAAATGCTAATTTAATGGCGGACTCCAATTTAATTAATTGATCCGTAGTAGATCTTTTATTTATAAAACAACATTGGTTTGGAGAAATCAAGTTATTGCTCTCCAGGTGGTGTTTGAAACTGTTAGTGATAATTGTTTTCATGATTTTGCAGATATTATTGGTAAGTGAAATTGGTCTATATGAGTTAATATTATTCCTATCTTTGTTAGGTTTCAAAATGGGGATAACTATCGCTGTTTACCATTTTTTTGGGTAGCTCCCCTGTTTGCAAAATTATGTTTATCGTGTTTATTATTTTCATAATCATATTGCTAGGTAGGTTTTTATATATTATGTAACCTATTTTATCTTCCCCAGATGATGTTTCGTGTTTGGATTTGAGCGCCTGGGACCATTCATATATGGTAATATCTTTGTTGAGTGATTTGTTTATGGTTCCCTGGTCTTGAAATAGATGGCAAAATTTAATTTCAGTTTTAGTTCTATGGTTTTGGAATTCAGGAGTGTGGCTAGTATTGCTGCTCATATTTTTGAAATATTTTGCTAATGATTCAGCTTGTTCTTTCTGATTGCAGGTATTATTGATTTTTGGGGTGCCATTTATGTTCTTTCCCTTTATGGCCCTGATTTTATCCCACACTTGTTTAGAGTTAATTCTAAAATTAATAGTGTTGCAGTATTTTTGCCAAGTGTTTTCTTTAGACTGCTTTATTAGATATTTGAGCTTGTTATCAAAATATTTGTACTCTTGGAAGTGAGTAGTAATATTTGATCTTTTAAATTTATTTAAAGCTCTAATTTTGTCCTATCTGGTTCGTTTAATTTATCATTACAGGACTAACGTGGGTAAGCTGAGCGTAACGTACGTCTGACATAAGTTACGCAAACGACATAGCTTAAGCAGAATCAAGCCGTTTTACTAACATTCGGTAAACTACTCATTAACATAACTACAACTAAAGCACGTACCCAGCTGGCGTATGTTTTTCGCAAGGAATAAACGGCCGCTCTTATCATCGGACTGAATCAGAATTAAAATATCCGACGAAGTTAGCGACGCCAACGCGTGTTCCGGGACAGAACGTAGATCATGATTACTTTGTATGGTCGTAGTTTAACATCAATATATCGCTTTCCAAGAGACACGTTTCTGCAACTGACATATTAGGTATGAAATGATTCGTAGACAAAAACTGAAGGCTCATTTTATAGCCGCATATATTCAGGTGTGTATTTTGCCTCACAAATTTAAATTTAAATATGCCACTCGCGAATACCCTGCGGGAAAAAAAAAGAATTTACTTGTGTGTGGGTTTAGTACGGTAATAATTTGGTGTTGAAAGAATACTGATTTGTTATCCTGTGTGTGTGTGTGTGTATGTGTTTGTTTGTGTGTGTGTTTGTGCGTGTGTGTGTGTGTGTGTGTGTGTGTGTGTGTGACAGAAGAACAAGAACTTCAAGCTATTTAAACGACACAATTAGTAATATACAAAATGCATGTCAGATTGTTTTTTCATTAGGTTTTCATTTAACGTTTTATGCAATCAATTATTTACAAGTGTACGTCTTGTAACTGGCAATGTATTGTCTCTCCTACAAATATTTGTATTTAATGCACTGATTAAATTGTACAACCAAAATCCACATACATCTTACCTTGCATTGACAAAGCATAAACAAATGTCACACTGATGCATACAAATTGATCTTATATATCAAAGTAATAACCAGCAAGTTGAAGACCCATGACAGGGTTTAAAAAAAGAAATTAAAATAAAAAAAAATAAAATACGACAAACAAACTTTGCGACAGCACCAAATAACTTTATATGTTTTAAAACTATACATTATAATGAAAGGTTATGCAATGTTGTCACACATTTAAATATAGCTAATATTATGGTTTTTCTTTCGTCTTTTACTGATAACGTCAGACTACTGTGCTTACAAACAAATTAATAACCTTACAACAAAACGTCCACATGATTTTTTTTTTTTTTTTTTGGGGGGGGGGGGGCCTAGGGTTGGTATGGTTACCAGCATTTAATAAACATTTTAACATATTCATTAAGATACTGGCAAAAGTGAGCTGTAACCCAATTCTAGATACCGATTAGTAAATCTCTTGAACTTTTAGAGGCTCCATTAGGGGGCAGCATATGCATGTTGCTCTTATATACATTATTATTGATTGTTTAATAATAGACGTATTTTAAATGTCTTTATTGTAATAGATGAAAGTTCGCGAAACATATTACCAACGACATATATAACCACCAGAATTACTCTATTACACAAATGATGTTTGCTTTTTCAGAAAGTGCATTATTGAAATTGGACGAAATATAATTGTTAATACAAGAGAATGGTTGCTGAAAATGTCAACTGATAGCGATGCATACTATGGGTACATATACTTTGACCTACTTACGATTTCATACCATGCTTGTACTAATTTAGCATGATAAACATAAGTAGTATAGATCTGGGGTCATTGAAAAGATCCTATTCGATTACAAGTGATGATATTTAATAGATGTCATCTATGCTTATGTAAAAAAAATATACTGGACTTCATTTTATCCATCACAAAGTTCGTAAGTCGCGGCCATTGTTGTTTATAGTTCACTGAGCAACCGCAAAATAGGTCAATATACTATACGCGTACGGTGAGCGATATGAGTTACCAAATAACGGTTCAGCGATGGATTTTGGATACATATTTAATAAAGTTTGTTTGGACGATAATTTCAACAAATATATTACTTTGGTTTTAAAATAATCATTATTTTTGTATAGATTTAAATTTTCAAAACTAGTTGGGATTTTCCAACATTGCTGAAACGTCTCTAACATCTGACGCTTTTCCATTAGTATTCCAACTTTCAATTGTTTCCCAGAAAATGCCAAACTATACGGTATTTAAGGCCTGTTGAATTTTGAAACTGAAAGCCACAACGCCAGAACGCCGGTGTGCGAGCACGGAGACAAGAGACCATCCGAAGCCTAAATTATTTGGGTATGTATGGTAATAGCGAAATACTTTGTTGTCTAATCTACTTTTTTAAAGTTCATTATATAATTTATTTATTATTTATTTGCAATTATATATAATTAATTAACAAATTTGTATGTTAATGAAGTTTAAGATATAACTAATGCGATAATTTCAGAATTTTAAGTACATGTATAACTTAAATCTCTTCGTAATATAAAATACAATTTCTTCCCTTCTAATATTTTATCTTGGATCAATGTTCATGAGTTTAAAATATTTATATATGTGGCTGTTAGTCCCTCTTTCTGAGAAGATTTGTTTGCAAATCCCAGTTGAGTCAATGTTCACCCTGACGGCAGCATATATTGCAGTTAGAAAACGTCTTTTAGGTGATCATTGGTGACGTTTTCTCACCACATATCGTCCGGTACTAATTATTGAATAAGTCCAATTTCTTTTAACATTCACACTTTTGCTAATATTAATTGTGCGTGGGCATTGAAGGAACTTTCTTTCTCTTCACATACTATGCTTTTAGATTTATACGTGTGTGATTATTGGATGAAAAAAATTATCTCCTGATATCACAGCTATTCAATTCCATAAATGTGTGTGTGATCCTTAAACGAATATCATTATCTTCAAAACATCACACTTTCTTAGACTGCAACTTGATCTTATGAACTTACATGCGTTCACGCCCCCCCCCTCCAATTTCCAACTAGACGTCAGTTCGGACGCCGTAAAAGGGAAAGAACTCTTTTCTATCGAGACAGTCATTGGACAAGTTGTCTTCGAAATTTAACTGCAGTCTTATTTATTCAAGTCAACATTATCTACTATAATCCGAAGCGATAGAAATCGTTTTCTACCCAAGGTTGTGTATTATATGAATAAAGACAATCTTCTCAATATTACCCCCTCATATTTTTGTGACAGCCAGTAAGTACTAATAAGCTATTAGAAGTCAAGTCACAAAGATAAAGAATATTTTCCCCTATATACCAGTGACTGCAAGCAAGGATTGGGTCCACGGTGTGCGAAGGATACCCGAATGGCAGACTTGATGTCAAAGTTTGCATCTTCGTCATCATGACGAATCTAAGTGATTGCTGAATATTAAAGTAAAAAAAATAAAATGAACTTACACTATTGAGAATTAAATTCAAAACTGTCCTAAAAGTCACATGACTAGTCAAATTATATGATGTTCCAATCGAAATCCATTGTTGTTTCAAACAAGTTTCAATATTGGTTGATGAGCCTGTAGTCCCTATAATTCTAAATTATTGTTTTAGTCGGGTAATACAATCCGGCAAAATGAATAGTAATGCCAACAGAATTAAAACATGAATGCCTCAATAAGTCTGATTCTACTTTCAGATGTTTTAAGGCAAGAATGAGTCATTGGTTTCAAATACACATCATTATGTAAAATGTAATGAAACAATAATAGATGCAGGTCAGTCACCTCTCTAAAACAATAATGTTTACTGTATTAACAATCATACTAATCAATTTACTAATAATCATAGTGGTGTTCGGAGTGCTCTGGGAGAGGTAGTACTTCTGGTGATGGTGGGGGCACGTTGTGCTCCTTCGGAAGTAGCTTGTCCTCATTTGGTCCCTCACTCAGCTCTCACTTGTGGCATACGCAGCGGCTTTCCCATGGTCAATTGCATCGACTGGTCAGCTAAACTATGTTGAGGGTTGAGGCCTCAAACCCTCAGTGAGTTGGAGCGCAGGCATTATAGGGCACTGAATACGTAATGGCCATCCAAAGCATCCGAAGTAGTCCACAACCGTGGTGAATCTTGATAACACTGCGTTCCGGCTACCAGGGCTGAGGAAATTAGGTTGTCTCACTTAAAGCTCCTGCAAAAGCTGTTTAAGTTAAATCTCTTTCACGCACAAGACATGTTGTGCACCCATCATTCATCGCAATCATCACACTCATCGTTCTTTATCTTCACTTACCAACGTCAATCAGATCATGAAGCACAAGGACATACGCCGTCAACATAGATGTAGGTGTACAATGCAGTTGTCTGCACATTTCTCTTGTATGGCTGTAAAACGTGGACTGTGTACCAAAGACATATCAGTGAGTTGGAAAAATTCCACCAGCGTTCACTGAGATCCATCATGTAGATTAAGTGGCAGGACCGAATCACCAACCAGGAAGTCCTTGATAGAGCCAGCACAACATGCATCGGAGCCACACTAATCCAGAACCAGCTACGCTGGACTAGCCATATCATCCGCATGAATCAAACAGAATCCCAAAGCCTATGTTCTTTGGCAAGCTATCCCAGGCAACCGTAACCATGGCCGCCCTCTCAAAAGGTACAAAGGCAATATCAAGATTTCCATTAAATGGGCTGACTTTTAACATCATCACTTCGAGCGCACTGCCTCATACAGAAGTCAGTGGTAGAACTGACCGCCGCCCGCGTCTTGCTACAGCTCGTGAGAGACGTCGCAGAGCTGTTTCCCAGCCACTCAGAACCACCGGTGCCCCATGTCCCGTCTTCAGCAGCCTGTATGCATCGGAAGTTGGATTCGAGAGCAGCATGCGTCCACCGTCGATAATATCGCACAACTTGTCTTCCTTGGCTCAATAGACTACGAAGAATAATCATAATATTCAATGAATATGATGATATACAAGTGATGCCTACAATATTAACACAATTTCATTAAAATATGTGAGAAGATTCAGGACTTAGTTAAACTCTCAAAGAGGTGTAAAAATAAAATAATATTGCATTAATCTACAAGGTTAAGAACTAAACTATTTACCGTTTTTTGTACCAAAAAGTTTCTTGCTTGTTTCATATAGCATTTACCAATTATATTAGTGGTATATTACGAAATTGTGAAACTAGTTACATTCACAAGATTCGGTCATATACTGAAGTCAATGACTTTTATAAAACGGGCAATATGAAACTGACACATGGACATTACTGGCATAAGGTGTCTTGGACATTTTTACTAACTCTAAAGATATGAGAAAGTGGAATTACACATGAAAATCAGGTTAACATTAATTGACGCGTTATAAAACTTAGGTTGTGTTATGGGTTGTCATGAACCACCGGTCAATGTTTCTTGGTCGTCTTACAATATTAGGTCTGCCATCCAGATGTTTAGATTTATCCTTGGCAAAACTCATTGACGGAACAGCTGATCTTTTATAATCATCTGAATATCTTGCTAGACATAATTCTGTATTGTTTTAATTTCTCTTGCATGTATATAATACTTCTGAATAACGCCATAATACCATTATTAACAAACCCTACTCTGATTTAAGCTTCATATCTTTATTAGTAAAGGCGTTTGTTACAAGCTCATCTTCTACTTCAATATCTGCTTCAGTGGGTATGAAATATATGCTATTATCCTGAAATTGCAATTCGAAACTTGCACGCTGATTCTGTTGTCGTGCTTCAAGAAAAATGATGATAATCGCGTAGAGACTTATCCGTAAGTACTGCTGCTTCAATGTAAATTACTTGAGCAGATATACGTTTAAACATTATTTTTATTATTGTTATCGTCTAATTGCATGATATCAGACTTGTATTTATATTAGTTTCTGCTTCACCAGCCAACTGTACTTGTTTTTGATTTGCAGGCATCATTTCCGTGCTGGGTAGGTTTACAGGTTGAGGATTTCGTCGTATTAATCGTGCTAGCCTGTTTTTGATTGCTGAGAACGCTTTATCGCCAACATTACCAACATAACCAATAACGATATCACGAACAACTTCAAAATCATTGATTCCTAAATGGTTTGAAATCGGTTTGGTATGGGGCTATCCTCGCAAATAGACGTTGAAGAACATCACGGATTCCATCACTGTAGGTACCTTTATAGGATGGTAATCGTGACTTTATCATCTTAACCATGATAAGTTACCGCCGAGCATTATGTATGATCACCTTATTTGTTATTTATTTATTTAATCGCAATGATAATCATTCGTCATCAATATCCTCAATAACACCCGATAAACATTAATATCTATAATTTCTCCTGTCATTAATCATCGACAAATATCAGCTGCATCATTAATAATTTCTGGAGAATTTTTTCCATCATGTTTCCCATCAATCAGAATTTCTAATGTTCAGCAAGGACTTTGTTAGCATAATACATAAAACCGTTTCCAGTGGTAATAACCACGTTCAGTATAACCAAAAGATTCTTCTTATTTGCATTTCAATCCTTGCTGTTGTTGTCTTGATCACTTCCCGTGATAATACCACTTCCAGTATAACCAACATAATCTTTGTTTCGTTCCAATTCTTGTTGCTGTAGTATTTGTTGTGAAACTGATTAATATTTATTTATTTCATCCAAATATGCAACGTATTCTGGATTATCATTTCTGACCTGACTAAAGAAATGTGAAATATCCATTTGTACCAAGTGGATTGATATACAGACTTATTAGCATATTCGGGTTTTAAATAACGTTTTCGTGTACTAAAACTTTCACCACTACATTTAGATAAATCTCTAGTGTTTTAATTCCTTTCATATAGTTAATAATTTTGTCGCTAAATTTATCAATCGTTTCATCTCTTCTATATAACTTTGTTTTATATCCATTTATACCATCTATTTCATCGCGACCTTGATCAACATCTTAGGGAAGTTCTCGTAAAGGTCATTTCGCTTTCTTAGTTCGTTTTGCTATTTTACTAGTTCCAATTACAGTTTGTCATAATGTCGAACGAAGACTTTTAATAACTTCTGCAACCTTTTTAGTAGCCTTTGTTACGGGTTTGAATAATTGTTCTGAACCTTCTGTAAATTCTACCAGAGAATCCTGATAAATTTGTAACTCTTTTCTTACCGAATTACGGACGTAAATATATATTTTGATTACATCTAGTCGCTCTCGAGTTAATCTAGCTGTGTATGATTCCATAGGTGGTGTCATATTATTGATATAATAATGATTTAATAAGTGCAGCAGCAGAAATGGTGCGGCCTCAGTAAAACATTCAGTGCGGAAGCAAAACGAAAATTCCATTTTTTAACAATGCTAACGACAACAGATAAAGTTACGAAATAAACTCAAACAATTAGAGCAAATAAGCTCTCGGTCAGTTAGATAATTCGGATTGGCGTTAATACGCTTATAATTGTTATTTTTGTACAAAGCTTTTATTTCAAAAATGACGCTTTAACAAACGATCTCTCCACCGACTCTGCTGTGTTAAAAATAATTAAATGTTATATAGCTTTTGTACATTCCTTAAGCAGGAACCCAGATTATCCATCACAACCACTGGAGTCCCAGTACAGTTAGTCTGGCAAATGGTGCTACCACGTTCTCGAAAACAAATTATACTCAAACAGTGGCACAACTTGATAAAAGTCGATCACATTGTGGTGAAGCAAACCTTCCTACGTGTTCGTAATGGCTACGTTTAATGTCAGCTAATCAGCCGTGCGAAACGCTAGTATTAATCTTGTGACAATTCTTCATAGAGGTTTCTCCCAAATACGTCGAAGGCACCTATGAAACAATATTTTGTGAGCGTCGTTTCCTATGAGCGACTTGCGTTAGATTGACGTAGATTATCTAACAAAGGCAACCGCTCTCAATGAGCGGTAGCATATTACTTTACACAGTAAACAGAAACAATCCCATTCGAAACCAAGAAGCTATTACTGTTACCCGAAATCCCTTTGAATTTTCTCCATATTGTATGCATCTACATTGAGATCGTTCGCTAGAGATATATTTGTATACTTAGTTGGTTTCTTTATCTCTTCAAAGAGAGCATTTGTATAAATTAAATTAATCTGCATTGCAGATGTGCAGTTGTAAACCCGTAGTTCAGTATATTGATGGATTCATATTTACAGTATTGACCAAAAAGACCAGTCAAACCAGCTTACGGAAAAGCTGCATTCTGTTATGAAAGAGACAAATCGGTTACCCAAACAGCTAATACGGTATAACCGATTGGCCAATACATAGGTATTGGCTGACATATCAAAGGCTATGAATAGGTCTGTATGTCAGCAACCCGTGTATGTTCCGATTCTATGGACAAATGAGGAATGTCCAAAATTATGATTCCATGATAAACATTGTTGAAGTCGTAAACGTTAACACTGATATATTATTAGCGAAACACAATGAAGAAGAAGGGTAATAATTCGATACTTATTTAGAAGGGTAATTTAAACCAATTTTGCCAAACGTACACTTATGGTCTTGCATGGTATTAATATCATTAGCAATTCCAGAATTTGTCAATAGTATACGCCATTACTAATCACAGATCGGAATACGAAGTTATGATGACGACAAAAAACCATAAACAAACATTATTTTGCTCTAAGCAAAACAAACAATAAGACACTATCATTGATCAAATACAATCATATGCATAGCATCTATCAGGAATCGAATTATACCGCGGCTAACAGCAAATGTCTTAGGGAACAGTCCCACACCCAGTATGATCATGTGGTTAACCCACAAAAATAATAAAATAACATCGAATCGATGGACCTGAAGTCCATGTGAACAGGTTTCAAGCGACACCGATGTTACCAGCCACCAGATTTGTATTGAAGAATGCTAAGTAGATGCATCCAATAATAAATATAAATCAATTCCCATATAGGAATGTGATAAGTGCATTGGAAAAACACCATACATTTAATTGTTTGGTTTTCAAAAGCAACAATTCATCCGATAACGTCTTAGAGAATAGAGAAAAAATGTTTTGTTTCGCCTGATACATGTATGATAATGAGGATCGCTTTGTATCATGTTAGAATGTTGCAGTACAAAGTAGATGGGATATGTACGTTATTGAAGATGAAGCTCCGAGTTTATTATCAACATTAAACTTCTAATCAAAGATAATGTAGCTAAAATACGTTACTGGAGACTATCGTTTTAATGACTGAACATAACATGCTACTAAAATTCATGACAAGTATTTACTTTGCATCGATTTTTTCTATTATGTAAGCCATGTCATAATGTTTGCTTGGTAATGGCAATAATTTCCTCATTCAAAATGCATGATGGCAATTCGTAGTGGTATTTTCTTATCAAGTTATAGTGAGGCTATTTATCATATAGTCATATATTAAGGGAATAGAATGCACATACGTCATCCACCTAGCATTTGCTGACATTATATTATTTTATAGCTCGTTAAAAAAGACACTGGCTATAAATAATACATAAATTGTTTTGTTAAAAGCGAATCCACATGTACATTTAGGGTGTCTGTATAAAGAATGCATTCGCCCGATGAAGGACAAACATAGGTGTGGTTTAGACTTCGCCTCTCAATGATCCTCGTTAAAGAGTTCCTCCAAAACAGGTGTGATAGAGAAGGTATCATTAAAGGTTGTATAAGAAACGACATTATAATGACAGCTTAGCATTATATACAGGTTTAGAAGCTTAATACATATTGTAGCGTGGTAGAGCCCTAAAGCAGGTGAAAAACAAAAAACACTTTATTACCATGATCGCAGTGAATAAAAAATACGATTCGTAAATACATAATATGCATCCATTTATTACTATGACAAAATCTAATCAATACACTTTTTACAGTCCTTCAGCAGTGATTTAGTTTATCCATCTCAAATACTGGAGTCCCAATACAGGTAGTCTGAAAAGTAGTGCTACCCAGTTCTCGAAATATTTTACTCAAACAGTTACACAAAAGGATAGGCTTTGGTTACTTTGTGGTGAAGAAAATCTTCCTTAAATGCTTTTCATAGCTATTTTTGATGTAAGCTAAGCAGAGTTGCTGAAGACTGGTACTAATCCTCTGATATATTTTTTTTTTTTTTATTATTTATTTATTTTTTTTAATTATTTTTATTACTTATTTCAAGGAAGTTTTAACCAAATACGTCGAGGTTAAAGAATACAATGTGGGCGTTCCCTTTGAACGACTTGCGTTATATTGACTTATATCATCTAATGAAGGTAACAGCTTTGAGTGATTGATAGCAAATTACACAGTAACCATAAACATTTCCCATTCGAAACGTAGTCACTATTACTGTTATCCGAACGCCTTTTGAGTATTATCCATATTGTTTGCATCTCAGTTGAGATAATTCACTACAGATATATTGTTATGCTTAATGCCAATTACATTTTAAGTCAGTTTCTTTGCAACACAACATTTGATGAAATCAAAAAACACATGTACTTATCTTTTCTACCCACAAACCCAACTAAATTGAAAATAATGACAATATGTGGAGTTTGTAGAAGAATAAATCGTACGGTATGGTATAAAATACTTTTTGATGCGCCGCAAATAAATTTGACAATTTTTTTATCTGTTTTTATAAAGATGTGTGAGAAACATTCATGAGCCTATTTCTTTATATGCAGTAGTAATCACAAAATGGGAGTTGATTTCATATTTGGAGAAATGCGTGCTATATTCATGAATATAGTTCATCCATTTTATATTAACTGATTTGGAAATTTTTGATCGGTCCATTATCAATATCCATATTTACAACATAGTATATAGCATGTAGCATATATTCTGAAAATGTTGAAGTTTAAACAACCGTGGTCAGATAAGACTGAATCTAAGACCGCCGTGGTTGCATGTAAATATATAATTAAAAACTGAAACTACGTACATTGATTGTTTACAAGATATATTAAACGTTTAAAGAGGGAAATTAGAAAAATAAAAGGTGTGAAATATATCATACCAATAATAGGCTAGTAATCAATATGCTCGTTTAATAATTGGTTACAATGATTAGAGCGATTGTCATTGACCGACTTCATCAATTCGTTCGATCATTATGAAAGGTATTTTCCACTGGGTGATAGATGGTTTTAGAAACGATATTTGTGACCTCAGGTCAAGCAGAGAACAATATTATCTTGTAATTGTCAGGATTAACCAGTCTGGCACATTAAGTGGCGTTATGTTGTGTCCAGTTTGAGCTGAATTTTACTTTTTTGAATTATTCAAGTGATTAAATTCTCTAGAAATACAAAAGTGCTCTGAAATAATTCTTGAATAAAGACATTCACTGGAACTTATATTGAATTCAAAACATGGAATAATATGTCTTTGATTCAGCAAGATACTGCTGACACAGCATTACTTTGTAGACCACAACAGGCACGTCATCGCCTTCAATTTGGAAATATTTTGTTTTTAATAGAATATAAATAAATAAGTTCAACGTAATTTGTAAATTTGAAGTAAGATACAAAAAGGTCAGTCTTATTTCGAAATATGCAAAACATACATTAATTGTTAATTAGAACATTGTTAAAGTAAATGATGGCTATGCAAATATTTGATGAATAAAATCATTCATGTTCACAGTTCATTTGTCTTTGAGAAAAACGTCCTTAAGTCACAAGCCATGTTTAACAGCAAACGTTGCCATGATCTTAGGCCTCGACACCCCGAATAACTTGGCCATGCATTTAATCCATCAACCGTGTAGAATAAGGTCGAAACTAAGGATTCTATGTTCATGGAAACTCGCTTTTTTATTTACCCATGATGCGGGTTGGACGGTTAATGATGACAAATTCACCCATCCATGTCAATATATTATGTGAATCGAAACCAAATAGGCATATATCTTTTTTAAACATAAATACAAAAAACGTAGAGTGACGACGTTTCGGAGATTATTTGAGTTTGCCTTTCATATGAATGAAAATGAAAATCCGTCACCTGGACCAACACGTTTATAACACAATGATGGAAAATGGCCTTTGGGTAACCTTCTGTTACTACACCAACCTGACAAGAACTACTTTCTAAATCAAACTCATTTCGAGCCTGAATTGCATCGAACGTATCATTAATTTTGGAACATAAGTGTTAATATGTTTTGAAAATTAATTTAGCTTTCTATAATCTACACATAATAATCAAATAGACACGGATGACTAGTCTGAACAGATGCTAGAAGATACCTGTCTAAGCCATTTTCAACTTCTTCTTGTACATTCTTAACCTTTGCCAAGGGTATTCAACTAGATCGCTTACGTAAGTGTAGACAATGTCCATGTTTAATCGATTGTTCGTTTGTCTGACATGTGTTATCTGATGACTTTAAACACATTTTGATATTCAGTAAGTAAATACCTAAATGTAACTTTCTTCAATGTATTGAAATTCTTGCTATTCTAGTCAAAGAGATTTATAAAATCTTTACGGAGTGAATTGATTGTCTTCATTGGCAGAAACAGTATTAACGTTTCCAGATGTTTCGACAATGTCCTCTTCTGTACATTATAATGCACCAGGAATTGTCTTTTGGCAGATAATGCGCGGTTCGTCGCTCAGTTTGACTTGAGTAATGGCGCATACGTAACAGAAGTGTTCGGCATGGCCTTAGAGACAAGGATACGACACATATCTATGATATTGGAAGCTGGTCATATAAGAACCACACTTATATTACATATTTTTTAATGGTACCAACACTTCACAGTCATCTATATCACACAAGTGTAACGAGTATCATTGCAATATCTAAAGAACAAAATGTATTAACATTTATTAAAAATGAATTAATTTGGCCAGTAAAACGTTGCAGCCATTGGATGACAAGAAGTCCATTCCTAAATTTCCTTCTGATTTCTTTTCAGCTCTCTGTGCCTTATGCTTAAATTTGTGGTTTTTTTCTATATGGTTATATACGGTAACGTTACAGGAGGTTGATGTATTTCCTATATTCAGGTAGAAGAGTACTTTAATCCTGTCAACAAAGTATTTGTTTAAATCGTAGCAACCTTTTTGATACCCACCAATAAAGGTTTTGATCATTTCTGTACCTTTGCTTTCGCAGATAAGCATTGTCACTAACAAATGAATTTCCAATTGTCATGACGTTATGCCGACAATTATTATCTGGCAACCTTAGGCCTGTAAACGTTTCTCTCTATTTAGTATTGTTATTCCATCATTGATAATAATATTCTCTTCGGCTAAATGTTGTGTGCAGTTTTGATGCGGCCATTTAAACTTGCCGTATTCGGGTGGCCAATGTTTCAGGCTTGTTTATGTCACTGGGTACCGCCTATCACAGTCTCAATGTAATATCATAGTCAGATACAGAGTGGTTAACATGGTCTAATAAAATAAGACATGTCATAACTGAACAAGCTACCATCTACGCCTGAAGAGTCCACATTTATTATATAACTAATTACGACAAGACAACAAAAAAATAGCCTGATATGTCATACTAGGTATTTGTTTGACCTAATACCTGATCTATATCGGGTAAGCAACACATGTATAAATTGTAGAAGTCATGCCTCTAAAATAAGCTGAGATCATTGCACAAGGTGCGTACACTGTCCATTTAGTGTATTTGCCAGGTAACGTGACATAGCTGTATGATACCAGTTATTTAACTCCGCCAATGTCTGATACGTGCATGGTATTGAGCCTAATCCTCGCTTCCACCATATTACTGTGATTTTCTTTGCATATTTTGTAAAAGATATGTTTAATAGCGTTTTATAGAAGCATCATGATGACAAAACCCCATCCTTCATTCATACAGATCCAAATAATTTGATAAATGTTCTACTAACTGAGATCAAAAACATTATCTCTCAGTGTGTGATGACATAGAGGAGTTGTTCCACTTTTCATCACAGAAGGCAAAGTGATTTCACAATATTTGTTTTGCTTTATTAAGTAGCGTTGTAGTCAGATAAAAACCATATGTTATAAATCGTGCTACTAATGTCGAAACTGTTTTTCCAGGTACGTCAGATTGGTACGCGGAGGTTTGGCCACAGGTGCTTTGACCATAGGTGGTTTGACCATAGGTGCTTTGTCCACAGCGGGGATTTGACCATAGGTGGTTTGTCCACAGCGGGGGTTTGACCACAGGGGGTTTGACCATTGGTGGTAAGAATAATATGAAAAGACTATGATTAGTTGTTGGAGCATTAGATGTAAGTATATTTGGGGATTAAAGTGAGGGATTAAAACCATACACGATCTCGATTTTGAGATGCCGGCGTGTAGATGTACTGACATATTTGCGTGCTATTGCACATCTGTCATTTAGTTAACCATAAAACTGTTATTCCATTACCTATAATATTTGCATGACATTAATGTTTTGATTTGATTTTATCATTTATATGCGGTATGTATTTTGTAGGACTGAGTGTAATTTTCTAGTAGATCTACAGCCTTAATTTGTGAAACGTTGGACTTGTTGCCTAATTTGTGTTCATTTTCTGTTTAATAATAACTCGAGTAGGCCTTGCATCAGCCTTTATGTGGACCGAAAACAAGCTGTTATTGACTTTTATTAATTACATGTTAATTACTATTTAGCATTCACTTATTTGGAACTCAAAGGAAACTTGTCACATAAAATTTCATTAATTGAACCATAATTTTAAACTCTAAATAACAGTTTATTATTATTATAAAAACCACATGTGGACAAACCACCTATGGACAAATCCCCGGTGGTCAAACTCCCGCTGTGGACAAACCACCTATGGTCAAAGCACATGTGGTCAAAGCACCTAGAACCGTAAGATTAACATAATGTGTATGGGATCTGCAAGGATGACATAATGAAAGAAATGGCAATAAGGGAATATGAATTTTAATTATGAACAAACAACATGAGATGTCTGTTGTATAAAGCAGATAGTAAAACGTTTAACATATCACGACATGACGGTATTGAAACGAGGATATTTAATACAACGTTTGGTACTCTAGCGTCAGCAACAGCATTGCCTACATATCATCACATGATATATATATATATATATATATATATATATATATATATATATATATATATATATATATATATAGCATATTGGGATTTAATGTTGTATAGTGTGTTTGTCTTCTTTCTCTCCCTAGTGATATTCCAGCTCAATCTCCTACAACACCTTTTGCACCATGACATCCACTCGACATGCTGCACTTGCTAAATAAAAATGTTGTTTGTTTCATCTAATTTGCATCAGATACTAATTAACCTCAAACTTAAGACAACCTTTTGGTTTTCAAAATGGGTAAAATACAAGAAATAACAAGCATTATATGCAGTTTGATAAGATCTTGTATTAACCTGTCAGGTCAATTTTTTTTTCTTTATAACCGATAAAGTCATTTTACTTCTTTTGCGAAGCCTATCGCAATCTGTTGTTACTGTAAGGAAACTACTTGAAGGTTTTCCTTGCTGTCTTAACCTTATCATAGTATATAGCGACTTGTATCATTGATGAAGTAATGCAAATATTGATTGCATTGACATATAATATAGACAACCCATGCACATAGAGAACGCTTTATTTTACAGAATTTATACTAATACGAAAAACTTTGTTTTTTAGTTGATTAAAGAAAATACGTTCCTAATGATTCTGAAAGATATGCTGTTGACGCTCTTAACAGCTTTCACTATTTCTACTCAAATGACCGGGCTACCCTCTTAAAGTCTGAATTGTACCACCTACAGTCCTTTTAATTGACTGTTCACATCTAAGTATTTCTTAACTACTACTGTCTACTACTACATCATGGCTGAGGGGACCAAAACACTTATTAATCTCGAAGAAAATAATAATCCATATCAGTTTAACAATGAAACGAATTTGATGAGATAGACGAGTATAATATTCCTGTATATTCTCTTATTATTAAATCAAATACATGTCCCTCATTGTTATTCACACTGCGGAACATAAGATGATATCACGCTGCGTGCTTAAATATAATGCTATCCTACCGACTGCAGGTAATGTTATAATGAATTAGAAAGTGGATTGACAAACATAATGATTCACTGATATGCCTACACTGCATTCGAGTCGAAAAGGATTGGCTCAGATATCTACTTACTTTAAATTATGTGCTACGTGAAAATTATGTGCACCAAATTAAATAGTATAGTTTATTTGCAAAGCAGGAACGTACGTAAAAAGTGAGATAAATATCAAATACATACACATTTAATCGAACGCAAATCAGTATGGTTATGTATGTATAACCTTTTATGGAAAATGGAAACTTCTTTCCACTGGTATCCATCAAACAAATACATTTCGAGCCTGAATTGCATCGAACGTATATTTTCTTCATCTGATTCCATGATTAAGTCTTAGTTCTAAGTATATGCCATTATGGATATAATTTGTCTCCTCTATACAGGGTCAACATTTGACAAACCCGATTTGTTTTTTTTTCCAAACTAGTTAGTATTTAATATATAATTACAACATCACCAATTAGTCCTACAGGAATACAGCTAACTACTGTGTGACACGTGGCATATATATTTGTAATAATAATGTAGTAGGTTAGCCAGTATTATATTATATATAGTATAATAAGCTATATAAAGCAATGATATAACTTTAGGAGCATAAAGAATTTCCTCTATTCTAATAAATAATCTGTTTAACTAAGTAAAAAAATTAATGTGTTTTCATACCGCTTATCGAAGAAGGAAATAAGGGAAAAGATATAAAACATTAAAAAAAATGCGTAAAATAACATTCAAGAAATAAATTAAAGATAGGTATAGTGAGATGGAAATTTCAAAATGTGTAGTAAACTCTAACGGAATGATACGAAGAAAGGTAAATTAACAACTATTTATTCTTTCGTTTAATTATTATTCAAGATCTTTGTCCTTGTATTTTTACAGCAGGTGCTACATGGATGTGGAAATACATGTAATTCTCCAGCGTACCACAAGTCATATGACACAATTAAGAGATTTTATCGAAACTGTTACACGTTCATGTTGTATTACTGTTTTCTATATGATGAGGATGTGACTAAACAGTAGCTGTATTAACCTTGTATTCCAATTAGAATGTGCAGACCCACTCCTTTATCGCCATGAAGACAGAAAAAAGAAGTGCAGATGTAATGCAGCTTGGGAAAAGTGTGAGCATCAAACTGTTTCCTAATGTAGCAGCTGAATTGTTTGGGGCCGGGGTTGTTGAATTATTCAGACTTGCAGCGGCCTGGGTCATTAAAATAACCACTGAAAATGGAAAAATGCAAAACAATTTTAGAAAATGTCATGTCTGTCTTATGTGAATCATATGAAGAAAAAAAAAACAAGTTGCAACTGAATGAAGCATCGACTTGGATGCAGTGTTTATTCTATCTATTTTTTTTTTTACAAAGAATGGACTTACGTTAAATTGTTTTGCACTAAAATTTGGCTTAAGTTTGAAAAAAGAAATTCATATTATGTATATCTGATTATTTTGGAACAAAATTAGCACTTTAGCATGACAGAAATGATAAGGAGAAATACTATTCAATAATACTAATAAATTTAAAAATGTTCTCATATCCGCTCTAAAATATCTCTAAATGATATGGGGAGTAGGCATCCCCCACCCCGACACCCAACATTACAATGAAACTGATTGAAGCAGTAAACAAGCGGTATGTTACACAAAAAGGTTCCTCAGCTGCAAACTTACGTTACTTTAATGTTATTCTTCCTCCCTCTCATTTGTTTAATGCAACGAACACGGCTTTGAGTGTGTATCTAATGATTCGGGAACAAACAAGCAAAATAGCATACTACTAAAACAACAAGTGTTTCTGCTTCATTAGTTATTGTTGCATTATTAGTTCACTAACAAATGTTTTTGACGACATAATTCCACTGTAAGGAGCGTCTGCTCTTTACTTGTGCTCTCGTTACTGAGTTTTAATAGTTGCTTGTGTGTTCTTCTTCGCTGATAGTGTGAAGTTCATGTTGTTCGTTGCAATGTGTTGAAGTGTTACAAATACTAACGAGAGTTAAATTATAAATCAAAACGTATATTGTAGATATGACGGCTACCAACTTACCAAGCAGACGAGCCACACTAGCTACAGCAGTCTTGGCCATGTTTAAGAACAGTGCTTCCTGTCAGCAGAAAGAAAAAACAAATTGTTTAGATAAATTGATATTAAAACTATAAATAATGCAAAAGGAATCTCTTCTTCGTAATACATACCTTTAAATAGTGCTCAGTTTCTGGGAGAGATGTGCTCAGCTTGTCTGAATCGACTATGGTGAGTAGGTATATATATATATATATATATATATATATATATATATATATATATATATATATATATAAACACTTTTCTGGATACAACTTGTTAAAGAACGCTTCCGTATGATTGGATAGACAATATTATCGCGTAAAGCTACTGGGTAATAAAATACTGGGATAATACAAAAGGATGGCTTGGTTCAAAGTGCAAATTCAGAGTAATAAATGATTTCTAAATTTACGTCGTTACTCATTTAATTGTACCTGTCATTAATCATCCAAATTCGACACGAAAACAAGTTCTGGAACGTTTACAAATATGTAAATTTCTTTACAATATGTATCTTTTTTCACAGTCGTTACTAATGACACCGAGCGCATGTCTGATCATTAAAGGTGGAGATCGACAGGTAGTATGAATATTGAAGACGATGCACTGTTTACCTAACCATAATCATATACAGTTATAAAGCTAGAGATAAAATTATTTTGAGCATGGTTCATGGAAGAAGTGATAGTTGTCTGAAACATATAATATTGCCTACTTTCATAAACTAAACTCAGAATAAAATATGGATCAATCGAATTATATTCCTGAGTTGCAAAATTACCCATTTAACAAACAATTTTCGATTTTACTAAACATTATCATAAATTTAACAATAATGAGTATGCTCCGTGACATCAACAAGGTGGAACATGAAATTCCTGCAGAAATCTAAGAGGGACTTTCCAATCTAAATTCGTTAATGTTTTGTGAAATGCAAATAGAGTTAGGCCGTCAACACAAAATTGAAATTAAAAAGTACCCCGGATTATTCAGTATTGACCCATATTTTAATATGCAGCACGATATATGAAAGTGTGTCTTCATGTTCCCTAGGTTATGAGGAAACTCCGTGGTTTACATTCTAGCATACAATTATATATATATCTATATATATATATATATATATATATATATGAAGAGAGAGAGAGAGAGAGAGAGAGAGAGAGAGAGAGAGAGAGAGAGAGAGAGAGAGAGAGAGAGTTACATACCGGTATACAAATATTGAAAGGAAACGTACCTATACTATGATTAAAATACCATGTATTGCATATCAACATACAGAGATTATGGGGAACATACCATGTATTGCATATCAACATACAGAGATTATGGGGAACATACCATGTATTGCATATCAACATACAGAGATTATGGGGAACATACCGTGTATTGCATATCAACATACAGAGATTATGGGGAACATACCATGTATTGCATATCAACATACAGAGATTATGGGGAACATACCATGTATTGCATATCAACATACAGAGATTATGGGGAACATACCGTGTATTGCATATCAACATACAGAGATTATGGGGAACATACCGTGTATTGCATATCAACATACAGAGATTATGGGGAACATACCATGTATTGCATATCAACATACAGAGATTATGGGGAACATACCATGTATTGCATATCAACATACAGAGATTATGGGGAACATACCGTATATTGCATATCAACATACAGAGATTATGGGGAACATACCATGTATTGCATATCAACATACAGAGATTATGGGGAACATACCATGTATTGCATATCAACATACAGAGATTATGGGGAACATACCGTGTATTGCATATCAACATAAAGAGATTATGGGGAACATACCATGTATTGCATATCAACATACAGAGATTATGGTGAACATACCGTGTGTTGCATATCAACATACAGAGATTATGGGGAACATACCGTGTGTTGCATATCAACATACAGAGATTATGGGGAACATACCGTGTATTGCATATCAACATACAGAGATTATGGGGAACATACCGTGTATTGCATATCAACATACAGAGATTATGGGGAACATATCGTGTATTGCATATCAACATACAGAGATTATGGGGAACATACCGTGTGTTGCATATCAACATACAGAGATTATGGGGAACATACCGTGTATTGCATATCAACATACAGAGATTATGGGGAACATACCGTGTATTGCATATCAACATACAGAGATTATGGGGAACATACCATGTATTGCATATCAACATACAGAGATTATGGGGAACATACCGTGTATTGCATATCAACATACAGAGATTATGGGGAACATACCATGTATTGCATATCAACATACAGAGATTATGGTGAACATACCGTGTGTTGCATATCAACATACAGAGATTATGGGGAACATACCGTGTGTTGCATATCAACATACAGAGATTATGGGGAACATACCGTGTATTGCATATCAACATACAGAGATTATGGGGAACATACCGTGTATTGCATATCAACATACAGAGATTATGGGGAACATATCGTGTATTGCATATCAACATACAGAGATTATGGGGAACATACCGTGTGTTGCATATCAACATACAGAGATTATGGGGAACATACCGTGTATTGCATATCAACATACAGAGATTATGGGGAACATACCGTGTATTGCATATCAACATACAGAGATTATGGGGAACATACCGTGTATTGCATATCAACATACATAGATTATGGGGAACATACCGTGTTTTGCATATCAACATACAGAGATTATGGGAACATACCGTGTATTGCATATCAACATACAGAGATTATGGGGAACATACCATGTATTGCATATCAACATACAGAGATTATGGGGAACATACCATGTATTGCATATCAACATACAGAGATTATGGTGAACATACCGTGTGTTGCATATCAACATACAGAGATTATGGGGAACATACCGTGTGTTGCATATCAACATACAGAGATTATGGGGAACATACCGTGTATTGCATATCAACATACAGAGATTATGGGGAACATACCGTGTATTGCATATCAACATACAGAGATTATGGGGAACATATCGTGTATTGCATATCAACATACAGAGATTATGGGGAACATACCGTGTGTTGCATATCAACATACAGAGATTATGGGGAACATACCGTGTATTGCATATCAACATACAGAGATTATGGGGAACATACCGTGTATTGCATATCAACATACAGAGATTATGGGGAACATACCGTGTATTGCATATCAACATACATAGATTATGGGGAACATACCGTGTTTTGCATATCAACATACAGAGATTATGGGAACATACCGTGTATTGCATATCAACATACAGAGATTATGGGGAACATACCATGTATTGCATATCAACATACAGAGATTATGGGGAACATACCGTGTATTGCATATCAACATACAGAGATTATGGGTAACATACCGTGGTTTTCATATCAACATCCCGATATTATGGGGAAAATACCGTGGTTTGCATACAAATACTGATATTTTGATGAAACACCTTTCTTTACATAACACTGTACGAATAATGTGAGGACAACGTCATGGTATACGGTAATATGAGGAACGCATCTCTCGATTTTGTATTTCCAAGGGAACGTTTGATACGTAAATATATGTTACATTGGCCTCAACTGCTCGGACTTTCGGAGAAGCTTCTAATATATTGGCCACTTGACCTTTCACTTCATGTTTAAAATGGTTAATCGTACTCTTTCGGGTATAACATGAATTTATTTTTATTAGTGCAGATGGTCAGTAAGTAACAGTTACAGATAAATGTCAGTGGACCTGCGGGGACGTTTGCTTAGTTGTCGTCATAGCTAACATATTTTGATACTTACCTCCTCGGCACATAATGTCACAGGAAACCATGCAGACGCAATACATAAGTTGCAATATCATGTTCAAACAATAACAAATTATCTAATTCCTTCTAATATGGTGCGGTCTTGGACCCATTGGTAAATTAAACTAATCCGTCTCCTATCCCACATATTGATACCTCCTCAATAAGATCATTTCTTGACATGCGCGGATAACAGAGATGTTTTATCGAGTGGATCAAAGAATTTTAGTCAAATATATCCATTATTTACCCGAAGCAAACCAATGTTTATTTTTGTTTTATGTTCTAAACGTTGGCTAGCAGTATCTCTCATAGGCTGAAGTAACACATTTATTGCTGCATCCCGATACTATTGCTAATTATATATTGTTGGTCTTTAATGACAAAGTGTCGCCATGAATCCGAAATGGCACCTGTGACTGCCATCTTGAAACTATTTTTATACCTGAAGAGTATCAGCGATAGTTTCAACACTAAGCAATTAAAAAAATGGTCTTATCTTTGGCAACTCTGGAGAAAGTAATTTGGCCAGTAGAACACAATTTCCTTTAGGGTGTCTTCTCTTTATGTTATAGTCAAAGATATATATATATATATATATATATATATATATATATATATATATATATATATATATATATATATATATATATATTTTAAGTTTACGATACAAAGAAATGACTAATTGTCAGATGTCAATATGGGTGAAACAATACACTGTACCGCTTATCAATTCGATTCACGATACACAGGATACGAAACGATATATTATATCTTTGATGGTCTTTCCATCTTTAGGAGGACTGAGAATTATAGACGGTGTCCTTGTACGTTATTTACTGACCTTATTCCATTATGCATATTACAGACATAACTTAACATGTAATATACTTAGCATATAATATTATGCCATTCTAATCCATGATTCGACAACTTAAGCGCTTTCAAACAGGCTACCATTTAATTATCAGTGATTTTTTTGAACATGTTAGGCCCTTTTGAGTGTGATCCATTTAATCCGAAGCAATCCAAAGCAGGACTTACTTTATCCCACCAGACTGAGCTATTTTGATGCAAATATATATCCACTTCAAAATTTCATTTTTTGTTCATCCTTATTATTAAGTTTGTCTAAACTCGGAAAGGCATACATAGTTTTGCAGCGAATGATCCCACGGGGATAAAAAAAATTACGAAACGAAATTCTAATACGTTGGACTTCGACACTATCTGTAGTTTAAATGTTCTTGGTATACTACTTTTTCCACAGCTTCTGATTTGAATGTTGAACCATGCTGGGAATCGTCAGTTTCTAATTTTCTAGGTAGCTCGTATTTTAAACACGCATCTGTAAAACTTTCTTAAAGCAAGATTAAATTTATGACATAATGCGTGTGTTAGGTAAATTTAATGTAACAAAGATTTATGCCAATCTGATGTACAAATAGTTGTAGTGCCCATCCGAAACACAGATTTGCGATTTATTGGCAGGATTTATGAGGCACAAAGCACTTTAAGGATGAGCGGTTGAAAATAAATTATATATTGCGACAAGAACATTTTGAAGTGTGCGACATTCAGTTCATATTCAAGAGTTATCACCCTACACTGCTTTCCAAGTGCATACATTCGTCAAACTTTTGCTGGGCGATACAAGGTATTTATTTCGAATTCAATTTATATTGTCCAACACGACAATGGGGTTGGCCCAATTTGGATTCTCTGGGATTAACTCGACCATATTAAAGAATCACGTAATGGCGTTTGTTAGGGTATACACAAATTATGCACATGGAGCGCGTTGACTGGTACTGACTGTCAGTATTAGGCGCATATCCTGTAACTGATGATGTTTACGCACTGTTTCCACTTAACGAGACTGATATTACGCTCTTCAACCGATACGCAGTGTATCAGCGGGTCTCATAACATTTAAATAACATCAGACGAGTGCTTGGATTATTACTTGCGAATTATAAAAATAAAACGAATGGGCACAAAGTTTTAGAGCGAATGGAGCTAAAACAGTAGACGCTTCAGAAAATCAATTAAATGTTCCGATGGTAGCAGAAACAATCACCGACGAGGTTTTGAATAATTCTGGCAACTCTTATACAAGTGGCACCCTTGTATAAATAGTTTTAAAAATGTTCACACACTGACTGCAAGCGTAACAAAATTACCACCGAGGAAACTTGCCAGATTTTACCAGGGTTGTATTTCTGAGGAAATTAAAAATCTTAATAAGTACGATCCTGTATCTGTCTAGCTCTTCCATCGTGATCCTTGATTCGCTGTCGATAATCAAACGGATCAACCATCGTAAGTTAGATCCAATTATCGGTTTGATCAGTTCGTGCTACCATGAAGTAAACATTATCACAAAGAATCTCTCCATGATAAGATAAAACAGATATCGCTAAAATACACCATCATCGTTCACAAATCGGCACAAAGTATATATATATATATATATATATATATATATATATATATATATATATATATATATATATATATATATATATATATATATATATATATATATGTGTGTGTGTGTGTGTGTGTGTGTGTGTGTGTGTGATATCTCGTGACGCAAAGACCGTAAAGGTTTGATATCGATGTATGGTTTTCACTCACTGTTCTACCTACCACTGTCCTGTACTTACATGCAATCGCCATCAAACCCATAGTCGTGTGATATATGTTACCCGATCGATAGTAATTGTACTGAAATTTCTTCAAGACAATTTACAAATCCTACAGTAGTAATATCAAATACGTGTCGTGAATAGATAACTAAAATAAAAATCATGTTTTGGTCAAATCGATAGAGATTTATCCTACAAGTAAATGTTTAGGCAGTATACACATTGAATTTGGAATAGTTGTATTGTAAAAAATATTATTATTGTTTTTAACGTTCAAATATCTGATTCACATTTTATTAACATAGGCTGATCATTTTTCTTTTTTCAGTAGCAACCGCTTTTAGAGAAATGATACAACTACTTCATAGATGTACTATACATTTCCGTTTTTGTAACATAAGAGTTAGATCAACACAATCTTGTACCGATTAATAAACCACATAAAAAGGGATATTATTATGGGTAGAGTAAACAATAGCATGCAGCATTGTTTTGAAATATGGCCCTCTTTACTTCAGTCTCAACGTGTCGATGATTTGTAGACGTCTTCAGCTATAAAATAATATTGAAAAAAGTATGGCATGCTTTTAATTTAAGATTTGTGGGTGCTTGAGTCGGGATGAAATAATAATTTACTGCTATACAACTGGATCGTGTTCAAAGTATGTGGACCTCAAACGGAGTAAGATATTGCATTCAACCTGATTTAATGTGTATTCTGGGCAAATGGTCCATATAATTTATTTTCATATAAAATATTACACTTGCTTGGTCCATGTAATTTATTTTCATATAAAAAATTACACTTGCTTGGAACGCAACGCAAATATAGGACAAAAAGTTTGCAGTCTTAAGAGACCGTAAATTTGTCAGTTCAAATATGTCGCCGGAAAAACATGGATATAAAATTCCAGTTATAAACATGACATAATAACTAAGTCATTATCTTATCTCTTTGATAATGATATATATATATATATATATATATATATATATATATATATATATATATATATATATATATATATATATATAAGAGAAGAGTGAGAGAAATAAGTTCAGATTTAAATGGTAACATGACAACGCAAACTTTGCATACAAATTAATTAAATAATATTGATAATCGGTCCTCCACTTTACAACTTTAGTAGAGACATTTCATAATTTGATATTGATGTAACATAAAATACCATATTTCAGTCAAACCTTATACATGATATTGCTCACAAAATTAAATATAACACAATTTTCGTAAATATTTTTAGTGTTTATCATTGTTCACATATAAAGCATGTCACATTATTTGTAATGTAAAATAAAATGTTTATGATTCTTATTACGTTAAGTTTTCGACTATTTCGCTTTCTTTCTTTTATTTGCTTCATTCTTTTCATTTCTCTTTCTTTGTTATTCCCTTTAGACGGTAAATACTACTTTCCCAACATTTTCCTCACTTCGTGCATTCTCTTTTGTTTCTTTCTAGCTTGTGTATATTCTTTCAAAGCAATGCAGAGAACAATATCACACCACTTTGAAAGATTTTACTACAACTTAGATATTTTTTCTTCGAAATGGTTTTGTTAATAACTTAAACACCTTTAATACAAATTTAATTATATCAGTTTAATAGATGATAGATAAATGGTATATTTTTGTGTGCGATTTCATTGTCTCATATCACGGATGATAAACCTGTTCCTGAAATCGAATTAGATTACTCCGATGGTGGTTTTCTTCACGTGTTAAAGACCGCAACAGATTTGACAAAAAGTTATCGTGTGATAACAAACGAACAGAGTTTCGAGTACACAACACAGGGTCCTGTAACATGGCGGTTTGGATTGCCTACTCGTGGAAGTTGGACTACTACATACAGTAATCTATCTGTTGGATTTAATAACATCAAGAGTTTATTTCAAATGCATTTACATCAATTACGCGAGTTTATTCAACGCTCTCTTCTCGCTGATGTAACAATTACACATGACAAAATTACTAAACACGTTGAGGTGCTAAATAAAATTAACGCCGACACGAACTATCTCAACAAGATATTACTCGATATGATAATTAACGATGATCGCTACTAGCGTTTCCAAACAAGACTTTTTACGATTATTTTCATTAACCGATAAAACTTTACCAGATTATAAATTTTCAGGGTGGGATGTACCATCTATGAAGAAATCGTTCACTGATGTAGTTAACAGTTGGTATAAATCGATTCCTAAAGAAGAAATTCTACGATGGAATAATTCAGCATTAAAAACAACAAAAATAGATCACCGGGCAATGTTGATATATCATCGATGATTGCCATACATGTAATCTGTGATGCTGTATAAGGTAGTTATTCCGTTGAAACATCAACGTCATCAAGGGCGGATCAAGGTTATATCCTGTATACGTTTTCTCCGAACGTTTCTCTGGGAAGTTTAATCGTGATGAATCCACCTCATTTAACGTAGTTGGAGACAATTAATAATTTTATATGAAGAATGAAATTTTAGAATAGTCGACCAGAACTTTTCCTTGCTTGATCTCCGAGGCGAACAATTACAAATTACCCTGGACGTGAAATCGTAGCGGTTTTCAAATTGAAAACGTATAAGAATTTTACAATATGTATCAACATGTACGGGTAGTTATTTACGAGCGAAATAAACTTGAAAACGCTCTGAGGAAAATTTTCGATGAAATTGGAAATCCTTTGGATGGAAATTCTTCGAATGTAAATCCTTTGGATTTAATCATTGATAATCTCGGCTACGATGATAAATTTTTGTTGACAGAAGATCAAATGCAACAATTGCAAAGAGATACTATAACGAGGATTAGATGTAGTCGTGATCAAATAATGCAATTTGTTCATTCTTGTCTACGCGTGGGCGAGTTATTAAAAATAGTGAGCGTGCAAATAAAAATCCTTGAAATTGCTATTGAAAATTTTTCAATGAAAAAAAAAATTACAAACAGAAAATCCAGCAAATTTAACACGTGACTGTTATTTCTGAGTAAAATTTTCGAGTATATTTTTTATTTTCTGCAATTTTCAATTATCATTTTCAATTATCCTTTTTGATTATTATTATTTTTTGTTTGAAAAAAATCTTCGATGTTATATACGCGATGAGAGCTCGAACATATCTTACCGCCGATGACGAAGAAGCAATAATGGCGATGAGAGGTATTCGACGCCCCGTACAAGTTTCTAAAGAGTTTAAAATTGGACTAGCACGATTATATAAATTGTGGTCTAAGAATCCTATATCGGCCACAACGAAAGAAACTCCTACAGAATATAAGGAAGCGAAGCAACGTCAATGCGAGGCTAAGCGGGAATTACAACGTGGGACATCGAGCTACAGAATGAGGTTGTGGTGCTACAGGGAAAACGAGATCAACTTAGAATTACCACGTGGTGACTCCGCGAGGAAACATCCGCCGACGAAAAAATCTTTATAGAATTAAAGACACAAAAAAGAGAAATACAAACAAATATTGAGAAACGAGAAAAAAGATTGAAACGTTAAAGGAAAGATATAATAAAAAACGTGAAAAATATAACAAACTAACGGAAAAACTAAACACGCTAGAAGAAGAATTGCAGAGTTAGAAGCTCGGGCAGGTACATACAAATGATTTCAATAAATTTGAGAGACAACTGTTTCCTCATTTTCCGATTAAGACATCCCACTCAATATATTAAAAAAATTTCACTGATGAGTGATTTTTTTTACGATGAAATCCTAAGTACTTGTCATCGTACTCTTTTGCAGCTGATTCTATTCTTTGCTCCTCATTGAATACTTCTCCGATGGATTTCCAAATGTTCTTTATGTACGTTGATACCGTAACGAATTCCTCATTGGGATTTTTATAGATAATATGATCGCACTCCCGAGAAAGAATCTTCATGATACGGTACTCTGACCGATACGTGGGAAAACCTAGTCGTCGTGCAGAGGTTATTTTTTGATATTCGTTGTTAAGATACTCGCTGGTAAATACGCTACTATCGTCGAGATGTCGAACGCGGTCGAGTTCGGATTTTAACGTAGATATATTTTCGTCGTTCATGATGTTATATACAAGGAAATTTTTTATCTAAATATTTTTCAAAAAAAAATGTTTCCATGGTGTCTAAAATATCGGTGATTTGAATATCACTCGATGATACAAAAACTTTCTTGATTAGTTCCATCAATTTTTCAACATCGATGATATAATTAAATAACAGCAGTAATGATTTATCATCAATGCATCTTATGTCTATTTCAAAGATGCGTTTTGTAAGTATCACGAACATAGATTTAATTTCGCTAGCAATTTTTTGTATAATCTCTATAATTGACGGGTCATTTAAATTTACGAGAGGTCTTATAAATGAAATCAAATTACCTTTAATCTCTCTTCGTAAATTTCGTAATTCTTCTATGATGTCTTAAGATAGTTATTAATCAATCAGTGATATTTTAATTCATTTCTAATATAACTTTCATCTTCGCTATCATACATTTTAATATCATAAATTAATTTCATTTGTTGTAAGTGTTGAATAACTGGTCTATTATCAACGACGGTAAAACCATTATTGATGTCATTATCATATTCGTGGTTGAACAACCAAGGAAATTTCATATCATCGTAAAGTCCAGTTTGGTCATCGAGATCATTATTAATTCGTCGTTGTCTGTGATATTCTTGACGGTATTCATCATAAAATCTTTGCTTGCGTTTAGTAAAAGATTCCAAGATTGATACCGCGTAGGGTTCACCATAGTGTAAATCTATGAGAAATTCATCATCGTACCAGTCACAGAAGGCATCATTGCATAAATATTTGTCTACTTCTTGTTGTGTAGGAGTTTCATTTTTGAAACAACATAGTTCAATGTTATCGAATTTTTCGGCGATCGGAGATAAAACTTGTTTCATTATATAATTCAATAAAAAATTTCATTTGTCTAATTTGCAATATTTGATATTTCAAAAATTACGAATACATAAATGAGACTCTGCGGTCGAATTTTTTCGAGTATGTTGTTAGTATTATACCATCGGCAGTTTGTCTCACAGATGCGTGATGAATACGAAAATATTTAGCTGCTGAGATTATCGACGAAAATAGGATAATATTACTATCGTAAAACGCTGTTACAGGTCTCGGTTTACAGTTTATATTTTTTGCGGGTTTTTGTTAAGAAAATTTTCTTGCTGGGTAGTTATTCCCAAATTTGTTACGCGATTATCGAGTTTATCTCGGCTAATGTGGTAGATTACGAAACCGCTACCATTCTCTCCTATGTAACACTCAGCGATAAATCGATGCGCATAATATCTTTATATTTGTTTTTTTGCTACGACGGTAATCCTTATATACCCCATATTATTAACTTGACCTAATGGAATTTTTCGTTTGCGATGTCGAACTGTTCCGTTAACGTAGATTGGATGAGATACGTACTCGTTACTCATTATATATTTATGAAGGATTTGCTTTGTTTAAATTGTTGTTATGGTTTCTTCTGTCAACGTAATCTTGTGGGCCTTTTATAATTGTAACACGACGATTAATATGAGTGTTTTTATCATAGTATCGTTTAAATTCTCTGTAGTTTTTTCCTCCACAACCAGCACATAATTCTGACTTTCCACTTACTCCAACACAACAACAATTACAAGGTTGCGGACCTGAGCTTCCTAGTCGAATATTTCTTTTATGATCCCCACAATATTCCTTTCTGCATAATTTTCCGCATCGGGTAGTCTCACCGATAAATAACCAATTACATTTATACATCATATATAATAATAATATTTTATTTAAATACTTGTTTTATATACAATATGGACTATCCCGAGTTTGAAACAAATACTCGAAACAGAGTAAGATTCGACCTCGACGTCAAGATAAAATTTACTGCGCGGGTATCAATTATACAAAACAGTATCAGAGAGGCTAAGAGGGAGTTTCGGTTACATGGATGTAGCTATACATATTCGACTTTTCGAGCACCTGGACTTGAATATCGGATGACGATAGATCGTGCGAGAGATATTCTATCTCGGATGGATTTTGATAGCAATGCTAGATACACAATTCAGACTAAGTTTACTAAACTTTGTAAAAAAAAAATACATCGAAAAGGAAGAAATTACCCACGTTGGAAAGTTTTTGATCATCGTGAACGAGTATTGGATTCAAACCGAGAATCCAAACCGAGAACATGTAATTGTTAACACTAATACTAAACCGGGATTATTAGTTAAAATCGATGGTTATTATTATAATAAAGCTTATCCGGAAACAGCACTCGTGTACGGATTTTAGAAAATAAACACCCCAGACATTAACAAGTTATGAAGAATGAAAACGTCAGTTCAGTTAAACTGCGTTGAAGAACGAGTAACATAACACTCCATGAGCGCTGAACGAGAAAAGGGGTTAACCAAATTGAGAAAAAATAATATTATCCTGTTGGGTAAACACGTTAAGGAAAACGGGGCGTCGATAAGCGATGTTGCCAAACTGGAAAAGAAATTAAAATTACCGATTAGCATAAAAACAATTACCGGAGAGGTTTTACAGGATTCCGGACATTACAAAGAAAAAGGGACTCCTATCCAATTTTTTTTATCATAATTCTCATGCATGGAGCACATCCGTAAAAATGTCCGAATTCTCGACGAGTAAAATATTATCAGGGATATATATTTGATGCTATACATGAAATAAATAGAGTAGATCCGATTTCTGTGTGGTTGTTTAGTAGCAGTGATGATAAACAATACGACCAATTTGTCAAAAAATGAGATTTATATCGTACTGAACAACTTCAAACAGAAATGAATAACCTCGAGTTGATGTACACTAATGGATCAGAGATCAATCAAAAATTTTCCACGGATGAAATTACAAAAAATTGTTTTACGGTGCCATCAGATGCGTCTCACTTTGCCCGAGAAAAGAATTTGTGGTCGCCGAAAATTGTTTTACGGTGCCATCAGTTGCGTCTCACTTTGCCCGAGAAAAGAATTTGTGGTCGCCGATCAGACACGATTTTATCGATGATGTTAGAGCATCCTGCGTAGAATTTGGTCACGTTGGACTTTGAAACCCAAAACATGATGCCAAAGATATGAAATCCATAGATACGACAGCATGTTTTCCCGGAAGTTTTCTGGGGATGAGAGAGTGTCACAAATACTTTGAACGGTTCGGTCACCCAACGCATAAGATGACTAGAGTGGCGATTAACGGAGAATTACCCAATATTTATCTCTGCGGATTCGCCAGAATAACATCGTTTGAGTTAACTAGAGGACTTCACCCGATAATTTATGCGTGGTTAGGAAAACATTTCTCCGAGGACAAATGGGCGCCGATAGTACTGTTGAGATATATGCTCGACATGGGAATTTAACCTCGTTGAGGGAATCTACGGCAATAATATCATACCAGAAACAAACTAAGGTTTGCTTACTGACGGTTGAAAATTGTGATGAGCGTCAAGCGAAGGATTTTGGAAGAAAGATAATCGGAAAGTTTATTCAGGGCGGAAAAACTGATCATAAACGAAAAACGACTAGAGTATTCTTCGATGATCCAGAATTAGAGTTTATTATCAATGATACAAATAACAAAAGTAAACTTCCGGAACAATATTCTGCGTATTTATCAAATGGGAAGAAATTAGGTACCATCGTTGAATATCTCGATGGTGAATCTCCGCATTATCAGTATACTCATTTGAGATCATCTATGCTTGGCTATGTATCGATAAATTTATTATCGATGATAAACAGATTTTATAAAATTGCTGTTAGAGTTGCAACTGATTCGTTTTATTTCCACGAGGAGCATTTTGAATATGTTGAAGAATTTCTTGCAAATAATGGTGAATGGGGAAGATGGCGAGTAAAACCAGAACGATTACTCGAGTATAATGAATCAGCTGATACCCCCACTGAAGATAATTACATCAAAGCTATCAACGAAGATATATCAGAATATCCGTATCATCCAATTACACTCCACAAAACAGTTTATTTGAGTGGCCCCGGATGCTGCAGAAAGACAACCCGATTAATCAATTTATTTGGAAAATCTGATAAGATAGTGGTAACTCCAACTCATCGTCTTGCCCGGGAAATTAAATCCAGAAACGTTGCCGCGTGTACGTATCACAATTTCTTTCGATGGAAAGACGGAGACGATTGGACTCCAGATTGTATGGGAACAAAACATATCCATCGGGGAATAATGTGGGATGAAATCTGTACAGTGCCGCTAGATAATCTAAAACTATTTCTTGGTTGGTTATTAAAGAAAAACACCGTTGTGATTATATGTGGTGATCACGGTCAACCACCACCGATACGAGAAAATGAGTGAAGGTCGTTGGTCTCTCGATGATGAGTTAACCGCGTTGAAGTCCGCGATAAGACTACAATACTTAAAAATGCTTGAAATGAATCCTGAAACCTCTCTTAACGATTTATGGAACATTTGGTTACCGATAGATCTAGTTGTTGTTAGCAGAAACAAAACACGAGATAATCTTCAGGAGGAATTATTTAAAATTCACAAAGAGAAATTTCCATTAGAACCAGTACCGTTATGTTACACGACGACAAAACATTCTGGTTGATATTCCTGGGCGGCTGAAACAAGTTGAAGTGGCGTTAAACGATATCATACACGTTGTTATATCCGCGGTTGAAAACGCGTTACGCGCTAATAATTCTCCGTGGGTGCTAGGATATGCGATGACGATACACTCATCTCAGGGATAACCATCGAAAATACAATTATGTGGTTCGTTGATAACTTCATATCGTGGTCAAACTTAGTTTACCTAGCTGTATCACGAGTTCGGAGAATAAATCAACTTCGAAGAACTGTTATTTGAGATTTTGTGGTGGCAACTGAGTATAATCTGGAATAACCTGTAATTGTTCCCTGGTAAAACTCCGTTGTGGTGCAGCAGGATCTAGTTTATATAATGTTGGGCGGTTCTTAGATGATACCGTATAAAAATATATTTTATGTGTGGTGATACTCCATATCGAATCAGTTGATCTTCTAGTGCCCCCTTCAAGTTCACCAGGTTCGTATAAATATCTTACTATGACGTTGCTAGGTAAAATTTCAGATGGTAAATACGATGGTATTTTTATATATTTTTTTGTTATCACGATGACAGGTTTCATGTTTATCATTCTAGTTGTATCATTGTTTATTGATGAGATTACTTCAGTTAGTCGTTTCACCCATTGACGAGATCGTCCAATACCGATACATTTCTTTCGCGTATTGATACTGAAATAGTTTATCAGCTAGAGTTATATTAAACCGCTCAACAAATGCCTGATCACGATGAATTGCGATGTGACCTCGTCGAATTACAGTATTATGTTGTCTCATCATCGACGATACTTAACCTTAAAACTCCTTACCGGGATCAACTTGAAGAAGATTTGGATATCGTAGAGGTCCTCGACGATAAATCTTTTTGAACGCGGATGCGACCTCAGATGATGATTTTGTTGATAGTGGCTCAGCTTTCTTGTATCTACTCGCGATATCAACTACCGTCAACGCGTATTTATAAACATATTTTTTAATTGTGTCATACGGTAGATATAATATATCTGCCTGATGAACGTCATTTGGCACATTAACATCGAAACGGTGCATATTGAATTTTTTTCGGACGAGGTAAATAAATTTGCCATATAGCTTGTTTGGCCAACCAATCAGCTGCTGTTTTGTGATTTACCTCAGCAGCTTTGGCGAGTTTATCGATGGCTGACCTGCCCATGAAGTATCCTGTCGGAGAGTAAAAAATTGCATTCATGTTATATACTAGCACCGAACAATAATTTACCTTTCATCGCGGTTTTTATTAACCATGACGCTAATTTTTCCTTTAATGTTTTATCCGGGATGGAGTTCAATGCGTGGATCAACCTTACATCTGTGAGATGACGCTGTTGGAGGTCACCACTACGATAAGCTATATCGTGTAAACTACATGTTTCATCGATAACTTTTATCGGGTTTTCACCCGGGTTAGGATTATTGTAATCGTCAAGTCTAATATCTCATCTGGTTCCTGGTCGACAATAACTATATCCTGGAAGATGTTTCTCTCCTGGATATTTTGCCCATGGTGTTCCTGGGAGTTTCGTTAATCCGAAGGTGATATCACCACCGCGTTTCTTTTTACAAATCTAAATTTTTTTGTCCCGCATTGTTCACACTTGCCGGTTGCCGGTTGCTGCTTCTCTATTATTCTTCGTGGTAACAGTTGTGGGGTCAATTTTTGGTGTACGCTGTCTACATTTCACACAATATAAATCCATAATATTATTAGGTTATATCTAATGGGGATTATTAACTCTTCCGCGCTGAAGAAAAAAAACACCCGTGAAACATCATGTTATGCTACCAAAGTCCATACGGATGGTTAAATTTAATAATGAAGTGTATGAAATGGGACAAGTTGTATTTAATTGCTCCTAGCGTAGATGATCAACACTGTAATCAAGTTCTAAAAGATTATAACGAAAACGCAGCAGAGATTACCGACGAGGATATCATTGAATTTATCACAGGTATTGACGATGCGTCATCCGTGGAAGACCTCGATGGAAGTATTAATAATCTTGTTGTATACGATGATATAATGTTAGATAAACAAAACAATCCAGCTAGGATATTTTCTCGATGACGCACAAAAACACTGACGTGATGATAGTCCCTCAACGATACACACAGTTATCCGAGATAATTGCAATTTATTATGTGTGTTTAACGGAGTCGATGCCTATACACTTAGAATTATTTAGCAAACTTGGTGTGGCGGTGATATGGACTTTAATCAATTTCGAAATTTCTGTATTGGTGCTCAGGCTACCCCTCACAGATTTGTAACGATTAATTTATCTGATCCTAGGACACGATATTGTATCGGATTGGATTGTATATACGGTTAATTAATTGCGACCTCGTTCCCGGATAACCGTGTTTGCTGTCAACACGAGGACTTTATAATTTGTAAATCTGAAACAAATATTGATAACATAAAATAAATGTTATTTTGTCAAATGGAGGTCTCTAAAAAAGGTCGGTCCATGCCCGCACTCCACTCACCGTGACATATTAAGTTGAATGGTAAACTATGCTGCTAAATATTACTTGCTTTATGTATACACTGCTACACTGAAACATACACATGTTTAAAACACTTTCAACATCAGATGTAATGTCTTTATTTAAATCCTCATCAACTTTATAGCGTATGGTTAATATTATAACTGATCATATAATGTTTGTGTCCCAAATACAGCACTAACAAGCCTATGTTTAAAGTGACTGACTACCAGTTGTCCTAGCCCTGCAAAACATACACGTACACGTGACCTGACAAGTGTCAATTGTGTTTTAAATCCTTGGTTATTGATATTACAACACGGTTAAAAAATATTATAAATTGCCTATCTGTTTATTCCTACACTGTTTCCACAACACTGTGATAAAGTATAAATTGTCTATATGTTTATTCATGTACTTATGCCTCAACACTGTGAGGATCTATACTTTTATTATTTCAGTCTGTCAGTCTAATATTACACTAAATGTACTATACTGTGATAAATTATTTTTTTACAGTCTGTCTCTTTAGTCTTAGGTAACTGTGTGGTGTTACGTATATTTGATATAAGTCATTTATATTTATCTTTATTTTTGTTAGATTTAAATTTGGCATTTTACGTTTTAAGATTCGTTCATTGAAGGGAGAGGGGGTGACCTCTACATACAGAGTATACACCAGGTGTTGAACTCATTTCTGACCTGTTTACGTGATTTCTTGCACGTAAATTTGTTCTGAGAGATTCTAGAAGGTCGTGACCCCTTTCTTGTTTACGTAACAAAACAGGAATATAAACTATGTTTTGGAGCAAGCTATTCAGTAGAAGTTTGGGCTTTTAGAATACTAAGTTGTGTGTGTCTTTTTATAGTTATTTAGAATTGCCGTATACAGGAAATTGTGTCAATTCGTTTGGATGAAGAGGAATTATTTTGTTAGAAAAGAATATGTGCTCATAGATTTTGTTAACAAGCACTGACTAAATCAAGTGGCATCATCTTCCATGTTGGATACTTCGCTGGAATTCGAACTTAGAATTATTTGGACATTTTATTACCAGGACATTTGCAATTACTCGAGTGGATTATATTTTGAATTACTTTTGGACTAATTCTTTTAAGGAAAATATTTGTGCTCAATAAATTGTTTATTAAGTTTTACAAGCTTGTTATTTTCACTCTTTCTATGTTACTGTTTATTCGAGCCTAAGCACGTAACATATAAATTGGGGGCTCGTCCGGGATTGAAATACATTGGAATTTGGCTAGAACGTTTTTCAGAAAACGTTTGTTTTAAATTTGAATGTCCCTAGTTTTTGAATTTTTTTAACTCTTTAGTGAGATTGATAGGCTTGTATTAAAATGACATTTAAAGAAGAAATATTTCTTTCTAATCCGACTCAGGAGCAATTAGATCTTTTCAAAAAAGATGATTTGATTCAACTTGCCAGAAAATATGATCTTTCTGAAGTGAAGGCTTCTTTAACGAAACAAGATATCAAAATGATATTGGTCCAGTATTTGGTGGAAAAGAATATGTTGGAACAAAATGCTTTGATTTCGATCAGTAAGTCTACATCAGACTCTGACATTAAAGTAAAGGAATTAGAATTAAAATTCAAGATGGAATTGGAGTTGAAGAAGCTCGAATTTCAGGAAAGGGAGAGCGAGAGACAGGAAAGGGAGAAAAAAACAATTTCAATATGAAAAAAGCAGATGCACATTTGGTTACAAGATAAACAAATTGATAAAGAAAATAAGAAGGAAGAAAGGGAATATCAATGTAGAATGAAAGAATTAGAGCTGGCAAGTGAAAAACACCTTCATACTTCAAATCCAAATTTAAGTTTTGATTTAGCAAAGAATATTAGATTAGTGCCCACTTTCACAGAAAAAGAAGTAGACAAATACTTCATTCATTTTGAAAAAGTTGCAGAAAATTGAAAGTGGCCGAGGGAGCATTGGACTCAGTTATTGCAATGTGTACTCACTGGTAAGGCTAGTGAGAGTTACACTTCACTGTCAGTTCACCAAAGTGGTGACTATGATGTGGTTAAAGAATGCATTTTAAGGGGTTATGAGTTAGTCCCTGAAGCTTAACGGCAAAATTTCAGAAATTGCAGAAAAGAAGCTGGACAAACTCACGTTGAATTTGCTAGAGAAATAGAGCAGTTGTTTGATATATGGTGCTTAGCCAAAAAAGTCGAACAAGATTATCAAAATCTCAAGCAAATGATATTAATTGAAGAGTTCAAAAACTGTGTCCATAGCGACGTTAAAACTTAACTCGATGAGCATAGGATTGAAACCTTGGAAAATGCTGCTCGAGCTGCTGATGAATATTCTTTGACACATGAAGTTAATTTTGTTAATAAGACTTCTACTCAACAGTCTTCTGGCAGAAAAGTTATTTCAGCCTAATACCAGCCCTTTTAAAACTCAAACTAGCACAACGTTCATAAATCAAACTTCAGAGAAGCTTGATTCTAGATCCTTGTCTCTTCCGACGTGTACCTATTGCAAGAAAAAGGGACATGTTATTTATGATTGCTACAAATTGAAAAATAGGCATCAGAATCAAATCAAACCTGTTCCAAATGCTCTTATTTCTAAGAGGTCAAGGTCACAGTCATGTATTGAAAGCAATACATTTGTTAGGTCTAATAAATCAAAGTCTGATTTTATTATGAAGAATTATGAACCATTCATATCGAAGGGTTCTATATCACTCTTGGGTGATTCAGCCAATCCCATCACAATTAAAAAGTTAAGGGACACAGGAGCTTCTCAGAGTCTTTTATTGTCAGGTATTTTGCCTTTTTCTGAGAAGTCTTCTTCTAATGAAAGTGTTCTTATTCAGGGAGTAGAGTGCGGCTTTGTTAATGTTCCTCTCCATTGTGTAAATTTGTCATCAGACTTAGTGTCAGGACCTGTGACAGTCGGAACAGTCTCGGTTTTACCCGTTGAGGGCATTCATTTATTGGTAGGCAACGACTTAGCTGGAGACAAGGTTGTGGTTAATCTACTTGTAATTGACAAGCCTGATTTGGATCAGAAACTTGATCCAATTGAAAAAGAATTCCCGATTTATGTCAAGCTTGTGCAGTTACCAGAGCTATGGCAAAGAAAGCTCTTGAGAATGATGTTGATGAAGGCAGCATTCCTTTAGCTGTCCGTGTATAGGTCAGGCTTTTGATGAGACAACTTTTACTCCTTGTTTGGATCAATCAGAAGGTATTGATCATAGTAATCCTCTTTAAACAACTCATTCTTGTTATTCTAATCAGGGTGATAAACGACAGTCACTTGTCGTCGAACAGGAAGAAGATCCTGAGATCTCCTGTTTGTTTTAAAGGGCCATAAGTGAGACTGAAGTCACTGAAGTTCCTGTCTGTTATTTTATTAAAAATGGAATTTTTATGAGAAAATGGAGACCTCTTAAGGTACCTGCCGGTGATGAGTGGTCGGTGAACTATCAAATAGTAGTTCCAAACCCTTACAGACAGGAAATACTTAATCTGGCCCATGAAACTCCTTTGGCTGGTCATTTCGGGATTAATACAACTTATCAAAAGATCTTGACTCACTTATATTGGCCAAAAATCAAAAGTGATGCTGCCAAATACTGTAGATCTTGTCATTCTTGTCAAAAGGTAGGAAAGCCCAATCAGAAGACATCTAAGGCTCATCTACAACCTATTCATGCCTTTGACGAACAATTTAGTACTATTTTGGTAGATTGTGTAGGTCCCTTACCCAAGACCAAGTCAGGTAACCAGTACCTGTTGACCAATATGTGTGCGTCAACAAAGATTCCAGAGGCAATTCCGTTGAGGAATATAAAATCTAAAACAATAGTAAAAGCTTTGATAAAGTTTTTTTACTCAGTATGGCCTTCCCAAATCTGTTGAGTCTGATATAGGTTCAACCTTCATGTCTGAAATTTTCCAACAAGTTATGTATGAATTGGGCATTCAGCAATTCAAATATTCTGCCTATCACCCTGAGAGCCAAGGGTTTTTAGAAAGATTTCATCAGACTTTGAAAAATATGACGCGATCATATTGTTTTGATACGAATAAAGATTGGGATGAAGGCATTCATTTACTATTGTTTGCTATTAGAGAATCAGTTCAAGAATCTTTAGGTTTTAGTCCCTTTGAACTGGTTTTTGGACACTGTGCGTGGACCATTGAAGTTATTGAAAGAGAAACTTCTCTCTTATGAAGATACCGAGACCAATCTTCTTCTTGTTACCGAGTTTATATACAAGTTGTCAAAGGCTTGTGAGGTCGCAAGAGTAAATCTGCACTCTGCTCAATCTAAAATGAAATCAAGATATGATACAAAATCGAAGGAAAGGAGTTTTCAGCCTGGTGATCCTCTTCAGGCCAAATATTATGGTCCCTACACAGTTGACATGAATATTAATGACTTAAATTACATCATAAATACTCCTGGGAGGCGCAAACAAAAACAACTCTGCCATAAAAACATTCTAAAAGATTATATTGAAAATGATAGCCATGTTAAACCTGTAATTAATTTAGTTGTACCTGTCCCACTCAGTGAAGGAATATCATCAGATTCTATTGATATTGGAATGACCAATCTTTGTAATTCAGAAATTATGAAAGATCTAGACCAGAAACATTCACATTTGTAAGTGCAAGGAAGAAATGAACTGAAACAATTATTATTTGAATATGAGCACTTATTTCCAGATGTTCCTACAAGGAGAAACTAAATTTGTCATGACGTTGATATTGTAAATTCCAAATCTGTTAAACAACATCCATACAGGATGAATCCACTCAAACAGGAATACTTAAAAATGGAAATTCAATATTTGCTTTAGAATGATTTTATTGAGCAGAGTAAAAGTGATTGGAGTTCACCATGCATACTTGTTCCAAAACCAGATAAAACTTTCCGTATGTGCACTGATTATAGGAAGGTGAACAGTGTGACAAAAACAGATTCATTCCCATTACCAAGAATTGACGATTGTTATGATAAAATCGGGAATGCCAAGTATGTCACCAAATTTGACCTTCTGAAAGGATTTTAGCAGATTCCACTAACGGAAAGAGCAAAGGAAATCTCAGCATTTGTGACTTCAGTTGGACTTTTCCAATATTAAAGTAATGCCATTCAGGATGAAATGGTCGACAAGTACATTTTAACGTCTCATACAAATGATCACATCTGGTCTAGAAAATTTTGATACCTATATAGATGACGTCATCATCTACAATGACACTTGGATAGAACATCTAGCAACAATTCGAAAATTCTTTGACGGACTCACTAACGCATGTTTGACAATTATTTTATCTAAAAGTGAGTTCTGCCGTGCCAGTGTGACTTTTTTAGGACATATTGTGGGACATGGACAAGTAAGATAATATAATAGCAAAAGCTCTTTCCAGTGTATAATAATATCTTATATCATATAGACTGTAATAAATACGAGTTTTTTTTTTAACGTCAGGTGTAAATTAGTTTGTGGTAAAAAATAAAGATTTATCATATAGACCTTTCTTTTTATTTTATGGAGGAAGGTGTTAAGTATATTTGATATAAGTTATTTATATTTTTTTGTTTGTTTGTTAGATTTAAATTTGGCATTTTAAGTTTTAAGATTCGTACATTGATGGGGGGGGGGTGACCTCTACTTTACAGAGTAAACACCAGGTGTTGACCTCATTCCTGACCTGGTTTCAGAGTTGTAAACAGGCTTTAAAAATGATTGGTTGGTTCCAAGGACAAAATGGAGTAAGGTATAAACATTTTTCTAATTTACTTGGGTCATACGCTGTTTACGTGATTTTTTGAACATAAAATTGTTCTGAGAGATTCTAGAAGGTCGTGACCCCTTTCTTGTTTACGTAAAAAACAGGTATATAAACTATGTTCTGGAGCAAGATATTCAGTAGAAGTTTGAGCTTTTACAATACTAAGTTGTGTGTGTCCTTTTTTGAGTTATTTTTAATTACCGTGTACTGGAAATTGTGTCAATTCGTTTGGATGAAGAGGAATTATTTTGTTAGTTATCTGGAAAAGAATATGTGCTCATATATTTTGTTAACAAGAACTGACTAAATCTAGTGACATCGTCTTCCATGTTGGATACTTCGCTGGAATTCGAACTTAGAATTATTTGGACATTTTATTACCAGGACTTTAGCAATTTCTCTAGTGGATAATATTTTTAATTATTTTTGGATTAATTTTGAAATTGATTCTTAAAACCTTAAGTTTATTTATCTTTTCTGGAAAATATTTGTGCTCAATAAATTGTTTTTGAAGTTTTATAAGCTTGCTATTTTCACTTTTTCTATGTTACTGTTTATTCCAGCCTAAGCACGTAACAGCGGATATTGAAAAACTGTCAAAAAGTATACATTCTGTATTTGTTTGATAAAATGGGTAATGTTATTGCTTTTTCGTAAACATCAATAATGGTATACTTTATACATTTTATCCGAACAATTTATTCTTTAGTCATGTGATTATTATAATTGATATGACAGATGAAATCGACTGATATACTGACATAGGAATCGAAGGGTAATATAACGTGATGCAGGTAAACTTGCCTGCCCCATCCAACTGAACAAGGGTGTACTTTGTGCACGCATTGGTTCGCCTTGGGGGGGGGGGGTTGTGGTGGTGCCTGATGACAAACTAACAGGGTCATCTCCTTTTGCAAAATAATTAAATAATGATGTTGCACCATGATAGACAATCTGGGCTTTACTACTTGCCATGCTTCAGTGAAACAGTTGGCCTGTGATGATTTCAAAACACAATAAAACTTACATACATTACCGAAATCGGCTTTTGCTAACTAAGATATCAATGTTTGTTTTCAAGGTTCGATATCATTAACGGACTTTTAACATATAAGAGGGATCGTACATTTCTTTACCTCAAATAGGTCACCAAGGTGTGATTATAGGGTTGATGCAAGGCTTTGATCGGTATTTATGACACATGTATGATTCCGTCCACACCCCATTTCGGAGAGTGCTTGACCCTAAAATGATCTCGTTCCCCCTAAAATGGTATTTTCACCCTATCCCCTGCTGATAGATACACATGAAGTTAAAATTGAACAAGTGTGTATATTGAGCCATGTGACTGGGTAATTTACATGGTTTATAAATTCAGAATTCGCTCATTGTTTTTAAAGAAAGATTTTGGACAAATATGACTCAACTTGAATTTAAATGTCTAAACCTAATGGCTGATTCGGATTCTTTAGAATAAAGTAGTGCAAACATATTGCAACATAATTCAATCAACATTCTCTAAATGTACAGAAAAGACCAGACATTTTTCTTTCTTTTGTATGGATATTAATAACACTTGATTCTTGAAATAGTGTTTAATTGTAGACATTTTAGTCTCTCCTTGGACGGTCATCATCCATTGGCTATTCAAATTTCAATTAGTAAAATTTCATTGCTTTTAACTGGATCATGTTATGAGCTACGTGTATTACGTGCAATCTGCAAGGCATTTGTGTGATTGAAACGAATACACATCATCTGGTGCTAACATTTGAAAACAATGTTAACAATGGTAATTTTTTAATTTCTGCTAAACATCCACCAAAGCCAAGCCAAGTCCTGATTTTATAAGGATGGTTTAAGTTTGTAAATGGTGATGGGAGCAAAGCTAGAAAAAAAACTACTGTCTTATTCAGATTTGCGATAAAAAAAGGATGCAATGACATTCTTGTCTTTACTTGAAACAAACGATTAAGAGATGAATGAAATGAAACAAAAATTACCAGTCAGAAATATGTATTTTCCTGCTTTGAATTAAATGGCCAGTCACATACAGTACACGTGCATTCAGAATTGCTCTAGTTGTAGTTGTTGTTATGTATAGTTAATCTCGTAACAGAGCCATTACAACTTAATGACTAACGCTGTGGTTTAGATTTAAGTGTAAATTCAGTTTCCTTTTAACGTTTTGTTGTTTATGTTTTTCAACAAGCTGCTGCTAACACAAACCTAAGTTTTCACACCTCAGACGATTACTTGTCATATTTAAAGAGTAAATTTACACTGTGCAAGAGACGCTCCACAACGTATTTATGTATTAGGATCATGTAAATTTATCATGATAAATCCGTGTCATGTGTTATATTGCGCACTTGAAAAATACGTTTTTAAACTTAATTATATCCATATGAAACGGAACACGAAATTTGATTAATGTTTCGCAGAGGATATGTATCGACTCCGTTAAACGCAGCTAAATTTTACAGTAATCCCTGATCACTTTTGGGTTTGTGCCTATCATGAATCACGTCAGTACTTTTGTGTCTGCCTCGAGAAAATGTCCGAGCTGGATGTGATTGTTTTTCCAGTATCACATCAGCACAATGTACGAGTTTATTAATAAATCCACAACTCGGCTTCATCCATAGAGGTAATAAAAACAATACTTTCATTACCGTCCTAAAACAACAAATTTGAGTTTTCATTAAAATCTGTAAGCACATCATGTCATCTCGAATCATCTACGATTTGTGCCATTAAATTTTATTTATTCAATTTGATCCATGGCATTATTAGATTAAGCAATAACTGAGTCTTCCCTGACTCATGTGGATCAATGATGCTGGCTCTGATATAATGTGGAAGTGTTGGATGTTGCTTGACTCGCTCATGTTTATGTATCGCTGAGAAATCCATGTTGTACAAATATAATAAATGATATGAATTTATTTTAATTCCGATGCAGAGGATTAACAACAATAATAACAAAATGGTGTGCACATATAGACTATCTAAAATGGGGAACAAGCAGATGCAAATTTAACTGACTTGTGAAGTCAATAAAAAAACAGGTGGTGATGTCACTGCTTCATTAGAAAACATACCTGGAGCTCCATGAGCTGCATTTCCATAGGAAAAACATCTTCCTGCATGTAAATATCGCTGTCCTGAAACCCGACTTGATATCTAACTTGACAAGTGAGATCAACCAAGACATGTAGAGTATCCACTAAATACAATTGATCAAGCATGTCACGTTCATTATGTAGCGTATATAATTAAGGATATACAACAACGACATAATGCAGATATGAAGTAGGTCCACTCTTTAAATTACATTAAAAAATATGTTTCGTAGAGAATCATTAGCTAATTCGTTACTAAAATTGGCGATAAAAGGTAAACTAGTATTTGGGGTCGGGAATTAAAAACGTTATTAATATTTTTATTATTATATTGGAATCGATTTTTTTGGTATAAGCGAAACAATATTGGACTGGTAGAGTAGCAATTAGTAAACAGCTAATGGAGCACGTGTCACGCGTTCTGTTTCTACAACTTTGTTTGCACGACAGACAATATGAAACATTTATCTACCACTTCTATAAACAATGCAATGGGCATAGTTTGATGAAAGTGCTTCCAATGAGATTAATCAAGCAATTATGTTGTTTTTAGCACATATACAATTACAGTAGGTATATATCGATCACGCACTTACAAATTCGCGTTTTTTTTTTATTCGAGACACTGCCAGATAAACGAAGTTTTACTATTCGATCTGATCATTACCAATCCAAACAACTTTATCAGAATTAGTCAATCCTTCTGATGAATGAATTGTCATTGCACGTCCTAGCATCTGTGTTGTTTTGTTCATGGCTAACGCGATCTTAACAACACTGACAGGAACTAAAGCAATTTAATCTAATACAATATTGTGTCTCTCTGATGATCCTGGTATATCAAAGTCGATATTTCCCGTCGGCTATCTTCTGGGTGATAAAACAATGGTACGGGCACGGGTATATTGAAAACATTTTCATTATGTAACTTAAATAATTATAGTTGAAATGTATCACGAACTACCTTTCTACTTGCAACTCAAAAATCAATTGGTCTACACGTATTCAAAAAAATGTTCTCAGGAATTTTCAAATTATCTCACTAATTATTCCACACTGACTTTTATTGGATGTAGTATGATTAATTTCTTAAACTCTCTTAATTCGGGATAAAGCGCTCTCTAATTAACAGTTATTTACTCATAAAACTAAACACATGTTTTCATATATCCATGTGGAGACATTGTAACAAAAGGTTGTGGTTGAACATGATTGCCACACATTATAACAGCCGTAATTTTTGTCCAGAACCAATCAAGAAATATTTCGAATGTCTCAGCGACACTCTACATATAATGTTCGGAATATATTTCTCGCCCATTCGTACAGGAGTCCATGTAATCTTTTGATACCTTTCATTGATATATGCTGTGATAAGAATGAAATTGTATACCTCTTTCGTTCCTTTCTCTGGAGACTACGTACAGGTGATAATACAAAAATATATTAACACAGAACGAAATAATGCGAAGACATAATTTGATAAGACGAGTTGTCTTACCTGATCTACCAAGCCCAATCAGATGAACTGTTTTCATGTCTGATCAAAGGATCATGTATGGATGGTGCAGATGAAAATTCTGATAATTGATTTTTTTGTAATAAATATTTTAGATTTCAACGTAGAAGTTCATAAGAACTAAGTAATTTTTTCTGTTAGTCTATATTCGTCCCATGATGCTTCAATTGGTCAAGTACTAATGTTTCACATTCTCTAAATCTAAAACGGTATGGTTTCCTTTCGGTAAGTTACGAAGACATAAAAATGATCCTAACTTCACGCTGTACCAGTTCGTGAAGAAACAAAGTTTTTAGGTATTATCTTCGACCTAAAAGTGACATTCATTCCACACCTAAAAATGTGAAAGCTAAATCCTTGAAATCTTTAGATCTAACTAAAGCAGTTGCTTGGGTTATGATCGAAAATTCAGCAATGTATATAGAATGTTTATTTACTCCAAAGTCTACTATGGTTACGTTGTTTATGGTGTAGCTATCAAATCATACATGAAGATGTTTGTATCAAGTTAATAATCATGTCGAACACTTGCTCTGGAAGTATTTAATATATACTCATGTGAACGCCTTTTCATAGTAGCAAACGAACCATCTTTAACGCATCGTAAAGAAATGCTCTCAAATTAAAATCAAACCCACCTGATGTTTATGCTGTTGTTCAACCCAAGTACAAAACGTGATACGAACATAAGCCAAAAGTTATACCTCTCTTTGGAATTAGAATATAATCCAACCTTGCGATACAAAACAGTTGATCTTTCTAAAATTCAGAAAACGCGTGTCTCCGAAACGCTATTCCTTACTACTTAGAGAAACAAAAGTAATTTTTACTCTACATCATGTAAACAAATGTGAAACAAACCTTCTAACTTAAACAACTCGTACCAGGCACATCTCACCGAACAATGTGGAAAAGGATGCCGCAGCCTTCGTTAGTAGAAAACAAACAATAAACGTTCACTTGCCAATTGGTTTATCATTTGTTTCAGCCGAACTCAGAATAACAGACCTTGCCTTGCACAATAACGAAAACAAAACGTATTAACAACGTCATGATCTTTTCGGATTACTTTAGTCACTATACAATAGTAACCTGGATTACCCATTATTAATCAATCTCCTCGTCCACCATACTGAGCTTAGTACCTCCTACAAAATAGTATAATGTTGGTTATCTAGCTATTTTCGTATTGAAAGTAATGACAAAGCAGATCGCGCAACTAATGTGACCCTATCTCAAGAACCATCTGATTTGAAAATACCGTATATTGTCTTAAATCTAGTATGAAAGAGATTTTACGTCATAAGTCGCATGCATCGTTGAATAATGCATCATGCCATCAAGCCAATCCTTGAAGAATGTAATCTTTCTCACAGAAGCATCAATGGAGAGGAGGCAGCTATTGCAATAAGTCGAATTGGTGATAAGTATCTACTCACTACCACATACTATAAAGCGAAGACGCACAAGAGTACATTTGTTGCAATGGACAATTTACCGTTAAGCACTTTATGATGTAATGTTTCGACCTGTAACCTGCACCCGATCAGTATTACACTGTTCTCAAAATGAATGTAATCATTTGATACCATAAACATTTCTTCATTAGAAAATTCCTGAAAGAAGTAAACATTAATTATATGCTATAACGTTTATGCCATCACCTAGAGTATTTGTATGTAAGGTATATACCGTCCATCTATTTTCAATACCTTTTCATATATATTCATTAACACAAACGTTTAAGATCCCGCTTCGATCGGGAATCTTTATTGGGTACCGTTACCATCTTTGATATCACTGATCGATATGAAACTTTTATCGGGTTTAAAAGATCACACATATAAACTTTTATGTGGCGCATACTAGCTTAACAGTGCTAGTGCGCCGTTAAAATGCAAGAAGTCAATCAATCAACCAACGATGTATCTGATTCGATATATAGTTCTTCTAGCAATCCATTATATTTTGCTGATATTTATCGAAACGTACGCGAACATTTGAGATCTTAAATGTGTAAAATGTTTCGACTCGCCATCAGTGTAATTCACAAGTGTAGCTAATTGTGTTCGATATGACAAGTTAACATTGCCTAGACTTATAAACGTATTTATCTTTATGCTGTCATCATCTATAATGAATCTTGTAAAATGTCTTTTACGATCGTATGATCCTCCTCGAATAAATCTGACAATTATTTTTCTGCCAAGATCTCATGCGATCTTAATCTGAAGATCAGTTATATCAGGATTTTCACCATCAGAAGTTTTCTTTTGTTGTGGTAATCGAAATTGTTGCTGTTTTTATATTATTGCTTCACTTACAACCAACAATATCATTATTATTATATTAAGATATATCGTAATAAAACTATGTTTGACAAACAAGACATAACAAATCGGACGAAGACCTTCGGCAAACTTAAATAACTCGATACAATCGAATCCACTTAAATAACAATCTGGTTAAGATCCATTTATCGATACTCTGGTAATCTTATGTGTTGGATGTCCAAATCTCTTAAAATATGCAGAACACTCCAATTCCAAGATTTAACATGTAATCATATCAGCCGAGATAACATCTTTATAATCGTATGTATTATTTCGTAATCAACTGTGTCCTTAACAAAACTGCCTTGTATTTCGTCAACAAATTCCAGACGTGTTGGTTTCAAAGAGTTGTCCTTTCGAGAAAAAACGAAAATCAACTGACGAAATGATAAAACAATTACTCCGTAATTGTTCCGCATTGTAAAGGGTATATTTCGACACAATAGTTTTGATTTCTTGGTATAGAGATTTTGTACGATACATATCTCCATTAGGTCGTACAAATTAATAATTGTTTCCATCATCAATACTTTATTACTTGGTTTATTATTTAGAGGATATATTGCATAAATAACTAAGTTCACATGACACGTTCAAATTACGGTTTAAGGATACCAGTCAAGATTCCTGGTTATTAACTTTTATTTAACGTTACAATCTTTTCAGTGTGTAGGCTGACACGGTCACGCTTGTCACAAATAATGCAATTATTGTATAATGCCGCAATAAACATGGCTCTGAACAGAATACCTTTGACAGTCGAGGTCATAGTTGTCGCCGAGCGTCGGACATTCATTGTAGCATCAGTAACACATTCTGCAACACCTTTTTGGGGGATTTGTGCAAGATTTTAAATGTTGATCACACATTAGATGCACCATCGTCGCGAAATTCTTTCATGGAGTTACGAATACTTTTAATCTAAGTTTCAGCGGATCAACCAAAGCTTGCCTCGTTAGGTCTTGGCTTCTTCAGACATGACCAAACCGGGCTTTAGAAGGTTCTATTGCAGATAACTGCTCAAACTTTTCCAAATCATAAGTATGACAAATATATATTTAAACTTAAACATATTTGTATAAATGCAATGATTCAAACAACTCCTTGTAGAAAAAGTTGGGTTATGAATTAGGTCGACTTCACCTACAAGGCGTGGGAAGAGAAAGTTTAGAAATAAAACCGTGTTTGAATTGTGGTGTTGGGGTTGCAGAGAAACGCAGCTGTGAGTGCATTGTGGTCGTTAAATGTACAGTGTTGAAAATATTTTATGATTAAAAATATAAATCCGACAATATTGGCAAGGTCATAAAATGCAATGAAGACTATCTCGTCAGAATTTCAAAAGTAATTTTAAGACAATTAATATTTTATATAAATATGATCCAAAATAAATTTGTTAAATATCCCATTATGAAAGATCAAGAGGCATTTTGTGATGATAGCATCAATCTGTATACTGAAGAAAATAAACAATCGGTGCTATTAATATTCCTGGACTCCTATTTTCCGTTGGAGGAGAAAAAAACACGTAGTACCCAATGACTATATTGTGATTCATCAAATAAATTATTATAACGTCCTTAGATAATTTACAGGCTATACCACAAGAGTCAAAATAAGGAATATGATGCAGATTAAGTAGTGTAGATTTGCCTAAAGTGTTGTTAAATCTGTGGCTGAAGAAGATATTTTATTTCCATCAAAACAATCAGCTGGCAAACATTTTGATATTTACACGAGTTTGGTTCAATATATTGCAAATGATGTAACCAAATTGGCATTTTCGAAACAATATTAACATAACAGTTCTGTATATATAAGAGAGATAACTCTGTAAAGCAAAACTCTTTGGTAGAGTAATCACGCAGTTGCCCCGCATGTTACTTCGTAAAATGATATGACTAGCAAACGCTATTATTTACTTTTTGTCACAACATAACTTTTATAAATATGTGCTATCATACAAATTAACTGACATTTATCAGTGAAGTAACCTGATTTTTTATAGTTAGTATAGGAATATGTACACCTTTAAACTTCATTCCTCCTTGACAAATTGAAGGCAGACTGGTGTCAGGATAACGTGACCGGTGCTACATGTCTGGGGCATGATGCCTAAGTGATGGTTATCACAATAGAGCTCATCACGGCAGAAATAGCTACGCTAGAATTTTAAATCAGAGACACCTACCCCCCCACACACACACATTATCAGATGTTAAATATATAATTTAGGTTTCTTCCAAAGTAGCATTGCATATGCTCATGGGATGAAATATTTTAAACTTTCGTTTCTACAAAAGTTGACAATGTAACACAAAAACAAGAAAGTAGGAATGTTCTGCCTTCAAATAATGAAATAAATCTTTACCAATTTCCAATTCAATAATTATGTATAGTATCTCATTTTTACGAGAGTAGATGCTACTACCATACCGTAAACTTTAAGAGTTCGCATGTTTATTTTTCACAGCATATGTATGTGTACACGTCATCGTATAAGGTTTATAACGTGCCAACAACCCTTTACGGAAACAAATGAAGTATGTACGGCAACCTTTGCCATTTGCTCCAGGTGATGTCGACATATGTGAGCAAAGGAAAGTAAATACAAACGGGCGATTGGTAAAATACGTCCATTTAAAGGTCACATACAGACAAAACATTTTGAAAATTATTTTGTTTTACAAATTTGATGGAAAATCCACTTTCTCTCTGAAAATTTGTACGATATCCTATTAGGAAATATACTAAACTAACACTTTATATGCAAAGATACATACGTGGAATTTTCAGGCATGTTACTGTCCTAAACAATTTTCTGAAAATGCTCTTGAATATGTCCTCTTAGCCACTTCAACAAGAATACCAGGCATAAAATAGGCACGATTGGCATTTAGGATAAACCAGCCAGCATTACCTTTATGGTGTGTTTCTCTGCTTTGTTTGGAGTTGGGTCGATAAGATGAAATCAAGATGCCATATACAGGGGCTGCTAGCGTTGCTAACAATTTACCTGTCATACACGAACTATTAAATAACTTCATAGTTCACGTATAGCAGATACATTTTAAGCAAAGATACGTTACCCTGTGATGGCAGTATACTGGTCAGTTGTTTTTTTTGTTGTTTTTGTTGTGGGGTTTAACGTCATTTTTCAGCGCACGATAGGCTATACATGGCGGCCAGTATTATTGGTGGAGGAAGAACCCGGGAAAAACCCCGGAAAAAACCCACCGACCCACGAGAAACTACTGGCAATCTTTCTGCTTTCTAACATAACTACATTAGCCGAATCTTAGACTCTAACGCACGCAGAGGTGAGATGGAAGTGATCCCTAACGGAGAGCGCTTTAGACCTCCTTTGAAAATTTGGATGCTGAAAAAAGTCTTGAAAATATTTTCAGTTTAAAATTGGATGAAAATTCTCTTTTCTGTCAGAAACGTTTCAACAATATCCAATTGGGATATGGAATAAACAAATACACAATATGATTTCAACAATATACAACAATTAGTACTACCAAAACTACTAGTAATATTACTTCTACTAGTACTACCACTGATTGCTTTATCGTACCCAGTAGCAGCTGGCATAATACACACGTTTGCATGCCTAAGATGGATTTCGAGCTGTACACGTTTTGTCGCTATCGGATACTTTAGGAAGGCACGTAGGAGGATATGTTTAAAAAGAAAATAACACGTTTGGGTGACTTCCTAAGACTCGTTTGAAGAATAATGTAGTGTTTTATGATATATATATATATATATATATATATATATATATATATATCGGTGCTCTTTCATCCATACATGTTTCAAATTTAGGAATTTGATCCGATTTTCTCAGAAGCCTTTCACAATTCATTTGTTCGAAGTTTAGCACTGAAAAATGGAAATATATGTCTTGCCATTTTTGCGGAAACAGTTTGAAAAATAATCAGCGCACCTACAGAAAGGTTTCTGGTTCTGGAGCAAGTTTCAATGTAAACACCAGTCAACTTTACTGTATGAAATAAATCGTCAGCAAGTACTGAATTTCGTTTATCAAGTATTCCTGTTTGACAGAGTTCATCTTGTGCGAGTGATGTTTCACAGGATTTTAATTAACAATTTCAACGACATAGTAAATTTGGTTTGTAGGAACATACGTCGGATAATAAGTGTTCGTATTCAAATAATAAAACATTTTAAGTTCATTTCTTTCTTGATTTTGCAAATTTGAAAGTTTTTTTTTTAAATTCATAATTTCTGAATTCCCAGTATTTGTTGATGATATTCCATCATTGGAATCTTCACTTAGTGGGACATGTACAACTATATAAATCGCACATTTAATAATCTGGTTATCTCTCTGGCAATATACTCCTTTAACTAGTTAGATTCCAGAAATAATATCATTACACGTCAACGCATTCAGTGTCTTCTTAAACTTTCAAGGGAAGTAATATCTAAAGAAAATTTTATAGAATTAGCAATATTGAACTCTATTACCAGAATCAAACATTCTCTCCACTGTAGTTCTGTCAAACCATAATTTAAATTCGGACTTGAATAGATGAATGTCAAATTCAAGCACAATTGGCTGGAAAGTTACATATATAAAATGTTATGTTGATTTGATTGGATATATGTCGGAGGGCAAATGTAAGTAAAAAAAAAACCTTTATTAAAGCTTTTACTATTGTTTTAGATTTAATATTCCTCAAAGGAATTGCCTCTTGAAACCTTGTTGACGCACACATCGTGGTGGTCAACAAGTATTGGTTACCTGACTTGGTCTTAAGTAAGGCACCAACACATTATACCATTATTCTTCTAAATGCCTCGTCAAATGCAGGAATATGTTGTAGAAGAGCCTCGCGTATCTTCTGACTGGGTTTTCCTACCATCTGACAAGTAAGATAAGCTCTACAATATTTACAACATGCATTTAATGTTTAGCCAATAGAAATGATTCCAGATCTTGTGATAAGTATTATCATTTCCTAAATGACGAGCCAGACAACTTTCATCGGTCAAACAAAATATTTCATGTCTGTAAGGTTTTGGAACTACAATTTGATACGTCATTGACCATTTATCACCAGCACGTAACTCGGAAGGTCTCCATTTTCTCACAACAATCCTATTTTTGATATAACAATAAACAGGTACATCAGTGGATTCAGTTTCACTAAGGTCCCTTTGAAAGAAAGAGGAGATATCATGATCTTTTTCCTTTTTGACACTAACTGATTTAAGTTTTTCACCCGGATTAGAATAAAGATACTGAGACGTTAAAAGATGACCACTGTGATTATTGCTTATTAATTGATCCATATCATTCTCAATAGCTTTCTTTGTCATATCTCTAGTAACTGCACAAGCTCCGTATAAATCAGGGACTTCTTTCTCAATATTATCGACCTTCTGATCCACTCAAGGCTTGTCAGTTACACGTGGATTAGCCACATCATTATATCCACTCAAGGCTTGTCAGTTACACGTGGACTAACCACATCATTATATCCAGTTAGGTTATTGCCAAGTAATAAATAAACCCTCTAAAGGGGTAAAGTATTCATTGTTCCTACTGTCATGCGGCCTGATACTAAGTTTGAAAAATGTACCCAATATAGAGGACCATTAACAAAGCCGTACTCTAATCATTTAATTAGAACACTCTAATTGGATGAAGATTCTCAGAAAAAGACAAAGCACCTGAAAATAAAAGACTCTGAGACGATCCTGTTTCCCTTAACATTTTAGATGGGATGGGATTGGATGAATGACGCAAGAGTGGTAGAGAACCCATCGACATATATTGTTTATAATACCTCCATAATGCAATCACAGTAGGGTGTATTAGACCAAACCTATGTACTGCTTTAAGTACATAGCCATGGTCTTGACCTCGTATAAATAAGTCATTTTGGAAGGCCTGTTTTGATTCTGATGCTTATTTTCAATTTGTAGCAATCAAAAATAACATTTAATTTCTTCTCGAAATAGGTACATGTATGCAGATACAGGGATTATTCATCACGCTTGTCATAGGCTTAAATTTTAAAAGTTTTGCCGGATTGAATTAGGTTAGGTTGAATAAGTTTAGGTTGATATAACTTCCTGCCAGAAGTCTGTTGAGTGGAAGTCTTATTTACAAAAAAAAAAAAGTTTTGAGCTAATGAATACTCGTCAGTATCACACGCATAATTTTCAAAGGCTTCGACCTTGTGCTCATCAATATAAGGTTTAATGCCCCAATAAATACAGTTCGCAAACTCTTCATGTAATACAAGTTGTTTGAGACTTTCATAATCGTGGTCAAAGTTCTTGGTTAATCATCATATATCAAATAATGGCTCTTTGTTTCTTCCGAATTCGACATGAGTTTATCCAGCTATTTTATATTTTCTGCTTTTTGCCGGTAAGACTCAGACACTAACTCAAAATCCTTTATGATGCATTCTTTATTAAATCCTAGTCGGCATTCTGCTGTACTGACAGGGATGCATTCTTTACCAAATCCTAGTCAGCACTCTGCTGTACTGACAGGGATGCATTCTTTTACCAAATCCTAGTCAGCACTCTGCTGTACTGACAGGGATGCATTTCTTTACCAAATCCTAGTAAGCGCTCTGCTGTACTAACAGGGATGAATTCTATACCAAATCCTAGTCAGCACTCTGCTGTACTGACAGAGATGCATTCTTTTACCAAATCCTAGTCAGCACTCTGCTGTACTAACAGGGATGAATTCTATACCAAATCCTAGTCAGCACTCTGCTGTGCATTCTTTACCAAATCCTAGTCGGCACTCTGTTGTACTGACAGGGATGCATTCTTCTACCAAATCCTAGTCAGCACTCTGCTGTACTGATTGGGATGCATTCTTTACCAAATCCTATTCACCATTCTACTGTACTGACATTGATGCATTCTTTACCAAATCCTAGTCAGTACTCTAAAAGGGTTGCATACATATCTCGGGCTTTTTAAAACGTGCAAACAGTGATATTTAATCCAATGCTCTCTTGGTCATTTAAACAATTAGCAACTTGTTCATAAAATAGAAAATTATTTGTCTATATCTTTTCACAGAAAAGGAACATTAACCTAATATTTTCAGTGACATTACAACACAGTCGTATGTGAAATGGGAGCCAGCTCCATTTCATTTATTCTAAACTGTAATTCCCTATCTTCCGTCTATCTTTATATTTGCTTTAGTCTCCCTTTCTTATTTATTATTCAATTGGATTTGTTCTTGTTCTAACTGCATTTGTTATTTTTGTAACTGTATTAATTGTTCTTTCTATCTTTCTTCCTTATCTATACTGCATTCGCATTTGTTCTTTCTGTAACTGAATTTGTTCATCGTCGTTATCTTTATGTGATTTTATTTGTTCATTCTCTTTGTCCAAGTGCAGCTACATTTTTTTTCCTTCTTACTATTTCTGATGTTCCGACCTACTTTAATTCCAATTAGTATTTTAATAATAAGTCCTGTATTTTTATGTCAGTCTGATACAGACTTGTTGATCGAAACCAAAGCACTTTCATCACAAATATTCTTTTCCACAGTATTTGGTATTTCTTGCTTCGTTAACGAACGATTGACACAGAAGGATTTGAAAGAAAAAAAAAATCAATTTGTGATGACATCGTAAAAATTAATCACCTATTGATTTCACTAAAGATTTCAAAAATGGAAAATAATACTTGGGATTTAAAACAGATTATATTTCAGACGTTGGCATACAATGTGCCGAAAGTTGCGCTGGCTTTGGCGATGCGAAGGTTAATCTCATTGTCAATATTGTTGCTCAGTGACAGTGTGCTGCCGAGGTAGATGATGCGGTTCACTAAGTTAAATGTTGGCGGTTGACTGTGATGTTGGGCTCAACATAGAGCTTTCCAGGGGCCGGCGGATGCAAGACAAGTCAAGGCTGATGTTTTTACTTGACATTTCACATAAAGCTGCGTAACAGCAAACACAATGACGCTTGTCAAACCTTCGTTTCGGAATCTACACTGGTTTTCTGGTAGTAGACCCTGGTCAAGGTGCATACGGTAGCAATTCAGTAGGATTCTGGCAAATATCGTTTCTGCAATTGAGAAGAAGGATATACCTGGGGCATCGTCTCTTACTGCCACATCCGTATAAACAGTTGGTGGAGCCTTTCGGTCACGGATGTGCCCCCTTCTTTGTAGACGTCAGCTGGGATGAGTATATATCGCTACATGTGTCTCCTGCACGGAAGAGGGTCATCCAGTGCTTCGTTGATGGATAATGGGGGAGGGGAAGACGACTGATGGCTTCATCATTGATCAAAGATGAATCAATGGCGATTCAGAATGTTGTCCGCGTGTTCAGCCCACCGTTAAAGAATCTTCTTTTTGTCAGTAATTAATGTGTTCCCTTCTGATCTGAGAAGGGTGGGTTGATCCAGATGATGTAGGTCCATAAACGTCTTTCAGGTCATTGTAGAGGATTTTCATGTCATGCGGGTCTGCGTAGCACTGGATATCATCAGCTTTTTGGTGCTCAGCCTTGTGTCTCGTATCTGACAGAACTTCCACTGTACAGTTCTGTGTATATTGTTGTATGTATCTTTCCTAGAGGTGGACTTGGGGTTGTTGAGGTAGGTTTGACGGTGGCGGCTTTTCGCATCCAGCAACTGCTTGATTTCATCACAGTTCTCATCAAACCAGTATTGATGGTTTCTGATTGAGGGTTCTAGAATTTCTGAAGCTGTGTTGTAGACAAAGTCCGTAATCTTATTCAACACAAAGCTTTAACAACAAATTGTACAATATAGAGAAATATAGCTCTTTTCACAATACAATATAATCCTTGATTACGTAATATATACATTATAATTAAAGAATATTGGAGTATCATACATTTATCAAATATGATTAGCGTAAAAACACGTTACAAAACGAAAACAATTCTTGCTTATAGACGACAAAAGAATTTGCAAGATTTGTTTATTGGAAACAAACAGACAGAAAATATTTTTTTCCCATCATCTGAATGTAACAGACCATAACTGGCAAATTTAAGAGAAAGTACTTATTGTAGCATCGGCAGTACAAAAGAAGTATTGTATGACACCAACAACATATCAACTGATGTTTATTTTATAACCTGCACAATGTACCATGCGAAATCTTTGACAAACAATTGAAGTTTCTTAGAGAATGAATAATCATTTGTTTATATAAAAACGTATCAGTTCTCCTCTAATACTTCAATACATTGTAATACCAATATTCGCTCGTCTAATTTTTCTTCCATACCAATTGATATCGTGCATAGAGAAATGAATATATTAATATAGTTATTGGATTCATAAGTTAGATACGTTGTATCCTAATGGCCTTAATACCAGGGCACTATATAAAAAATGTATAAAATATTAATTGAAATGTAAATGTCGTATATTCTTTATAGATATATATAATTTCATGTGTACCTGGTTGTCTCTATTTTATTAATTATTAATATGTGATTTTCTCCGTTCCATATCACTCTTCATCGATGCTAACTTTAGACACTAAACAATGGACTTATTTCTTTTCTTACTGCAATCAATATGCTGAAGAGTAAAAACTATAGCGAAGCAAACGATAAGCTGCCCAAATTTCTACCTATGGTATATCTGTGTAACGAAGACAATAAAATGAGAAGCAGACAAAACAAAAAACAACGCAATTAAACGCTCAATTAAAATATGAATTAGATATATAGCGTTTACATACATAAGAGTTTTACATCAATAGGTAATGCCAGCACCTGGTATGCGATGTTCAATACATTCATTACCTATAACCTGTATAGACCATTGCAATATATGCACGTTTCCTTCACAAGGTGAGTGTTACATGTTTGATCTGTAATAAATCTTTGCATATATTTTAGTACAGTTTAACAACAGGAAATGAAATAAGCAGTTGTTCTTTAACCAAGCCACACATTTTTCATATTTACTTCGAAATAAATAAAAGCATGTAAAGAGCAATTCTCAAGAATTATTTTCTTTCTCCAGAAAATCATCGACAACTAATACTTCCCATTTAATTTGCAAAGATGTACAGACATGTCAACATTACAAAGCGTGGCTCCTTAACGTATTAGATCATAATATCCGATATTTAAAATGAATACACAGCGTAACATGATATACATATAATATTTAATAAAAACTGAAAGACAATATCGACATTCGCGGTGTGCAGATATGTAACTGATTTGTTGTAAGGCATTTTTACTACATGTGTAAGAGTCAGTGACTTGTGGTAGAAGGATCAGTAACTACATTGGTTATAGCAAAATGTGTGTAGTAATTGAAGTGTTTGTGATATTTCACTGCGGATATTCTTGGATTCCGTAAACAGATTTGACATACTCTGGATTTCCCGTCATATTTGTTAACGCTAAAATCGAGTTGGTAACTATATTTCCAAATGGGGTCTGTATAGTTTTCCAGATGTTGCTTACGCCGTACATATGTTCTGACTAGTGAGTCATTTCGATCAAAATACATTAATTGTACAGACATATTTAACTGCCAACGGCTCCAAACGGTCTTTGCTCAAGCACAGCTTACACTATATCCATGATAATTTCCTACTACTAGGCTTGTCTGGCCCACAATCAGCAATCGCGCAGTTTACTGATCTTCATTTACTTGGAAGGACAGTCAAGGTAGGTTTGAAGAATACAATGTTAAACAGCCTTTGCGACTATTATTTATAATTTAGATACTTCAAAACTGAAACTGTATTTTCACTGCTTTACGACTTCTCAAGTCTTCCAATGTTCTTTGTTTTTCTTATTAATCAATGTCGCGCATATATATATATATATATATATATATATATATATATATATATATATATATATATATATATATATATATATATATATATATATATATATGGTATATGAATGTGCTTTCTCTGATCTAGTATTAAAGTGAAAGCAAGCTTACATTTTGCAAAGGCAAAACATTCTAAGTAAACACCAATAGCACAACAAATGTCAACTCGAATTACTCTGATATCATTTTGGTGAAAAATCATTGCTAATAAAAGATGCGTTCTCTTGCAAGATATTGTAAATAGATATGCAGTGATATGTTTTATGTGTCACCCATCATGAAACAGAAAATTGTGTCAAAATGTGTTCACCAGGTGTTGTGAAAAGATTTTACTTTACAGGTGATAAGTGCAGCATACGGCATGCATTTAAAGACAGGCTATCCAGCTTTATTGCTAGGAAAGCCAAGTAGAACTCTGATCTTGCTGTCCCAGTGTTACTGTTCGATGTAAATTGCTAAATTGTTTTTCATAAATGAGTTCTGTGATGGCATGGGTATTCAAACCTATTTAAATCAATGCATAAGCCAATTCTCTATCATTACATGTAAAAAAGCCCCCTTCCGATAAGAACACAACAATGTACCAAGATGATGCATGTATTTGTGAAGAGGTTGTTTAGTTCTCTATTAAATCTTTTCTGAAACAAAAACTAGTATAGTGAATGCTTAGGATTAATTGGACGATAACGGATCGCCCAACATGTAAGTTTAGTCCTCCATGACAACCCCATAAATCTATATTTTAGGTTTAAATGTAATGGATAGTTTGACGTGAATGGAAAATAAATATTCTTCCTTCCTTTGCATAATAGGAAACTAGTGTATCAGTTATACTTTTTTGAACAGTTTATGCTGAACGAAATATATTTAGAATTCATATTCATTAACACAAATTGATGGCACGGGCTCAACGAAACAGATAACATTAAACGTGTCCCTAGGTTTAACAATCGATTAGAAACACTTTAACACTTTAATTGATGACGAATATCATACATGTTAAGCAATACCCATATCTATCAAGCAAGACCCATTATTAATGTCCACAATTGCTCACTTACCCATACTTTCTCACCAACACACATTCGTGCTAACCAACAAGAAGTGGCAAGCGGATATACATACAACCCAACAGAGGATTGTACTAAACTCTTCTAATTGGATTTCAATACTTAATAATGTGGAAATCACCCAATATATGTTCATCACACCATAAAAAAGGTCATTGTATTATCAGGCCAGTGAAACGATACAACATTGCTTCTCATTAATTCAGCAATAGCATAGACACAATTTGATCCGTCCAAAAAACCCATTTCATGATGTTTATCGAAAAGCCACTCCGGTTTCCTGATCATTAGCCGTCATCTGTGATAACGATATAAAATTGATTGATTGTATTTTCATCTGTAGCATACACTTCAGGATTCAAGAGAGTCATTTATAATATCTCGTTAGGGTGTATTCGAGTTATCTATTACTCATATCCTTTTTTCAGAAGTATCACGAAGCAATAATTTTACTCTTGATTTCGTTTTTAAAGACGTCATTATGCTTGAAGCGATGGTAATAAAAGATCCGTACTCTGCTGAATGGGTGCATCTATGTACGCCACACACATAGATTCAGCATTATGTCAAACGTTTTTTCTCTGGGTGGATTGTGTTATGTTTTGTGCAAGGATTATTTATAATACAGCATAACAGTATATTTTAGTAGGTTATGTCAATGTTGTATTTCGTAATTTCATTGCAAATATCATCTTCGTTTGTATCCATTGCAACCTGATACGGGATTTATATCCTAATCAAGGACAACCGTTTTCGCAATGTTGATTGCTAAAGTATTATCTAATTCTCCATGCATTATTAAGTTCTCAGAGTTCTCAGATTTACTGAGGGCAACATGAATCAAACTGTACAAGGATTAGACATGATTGTAAAATGTCGAAGTGTTCATCTTCTATTTGGTCTATTACAAAGTGCAATACTGCTAAACAATACTCCTCTACATTTTGGACGCACAAAATGTCACGTGACCTGTTGTTTCTTCATTGTCCTGTGCCATCAAATCGAGTCAATTAAGATTTCCAGTAATTATCTCTAGACAAACTTGGGTTTAGGTTCAAGTGAACCTGTAAACACCTTATATCAATCTATTGGCTAATTTGACGTTTTGAAGTTAGAAAGGGTGGTGGTACATAACTAATTTGAAAGCATCCCTGAAGAAGATGGAAATAAACAAATTGTAAAGGAATTAGCAATGAAATATTTGACCTTCAATATCGGATTGGATTGGCTGAAGTTCAATAATATCTGTACAATTTCAAGAGCTGAGTTTGTGACGAATTTGTTCAATTAATCAATTTGGGTTACTATTGTAGCATCTCTGAATCTGATCTGGGTAAGTCAGGAATACGGTGCTTGTACCTGTGGTGCAGTCCCATCTACCGGTTTTAACACGATACATTACCACTAATAAATAGACAAAATATGTTGCAACTTCTTCGGTTGAAAAGTGTGCATTGATAAGATGTTCGAACCGGCAAATGTGTCCCACGTCAATGAGCGCTGACAGATTCTAACCGTGATCTGTGTAATGTGCAGGTTTACAATATAAAATTATTTACACAAACAAAACTTGCACAGATCATACGTATATACATTTGATCTGTTCTTCTATAGATTTTCTTTCTCTTCACGATGAGTATGTGGCATTGGTTCGAACTCCAAACCAGCAATAACGTGAAGTGAACGTCAATTCGCCCATCACATATATGCTTTAAAATGATTGATTAGTTTTTAAACGTCACTCTCTGTCGTATTTTAACGTTTACAGAACATAGCATGTTTGAAATTTCAAACCTACTAGATTGTCCGATTCTAATATAACTAACAAAAGGTATAGATCTCCCAGATATATTCCAATTTCTATCTAGTAAACTCTTCTTTTCCGATATAGTTGAAATAATATTTCTGGAATACCATTGTGTCAATCTACCACAATAAAATATAAATGCCATTCACAATTATGTGAGAGCATTTAAAATGAAAATCAGTCGCAAGGACACGACGATACTGTTTCTTCTTTTGTCTGACGATTCGATCTATACTTTGGTTCATTGCTAAAAACGGATATAGCACAACGAGGACTTAACCATTAATCATACATTTGTATTTCTGGCTAAACAACGTACACCACAGAATTTGATAGGAAAATGCTATCGAAATATTTGACAAACTTTTAATAATTGACATCGACCTTTGTTTTCTTGCAACTGTTAGTAACATGTTGAACTCATAAATGTTCGTTCACTGTGGGTTAAATATTTGTTGTCTTTCAGTAATGCATGTTCCAAGCAGTAAACAACACCTCTATCCATAACACTTGAGACCAAAGTGTTTACATACACATATACATTTCTACCAATATTAAGCGTCTATCGTAACATCATTGACGGTGGTAATAACTAGGGCATAACCGATTAGCATTTTTCTACTGATTTCCGATTCCGGATTTTTGGCATGAAATTTTTCCGATTCCAGATACGATTCGATTAATCGGAAATGCTAAATCCGTATTTTTTTTCTAAAAAAATTCATCTTCCGTTTCCGGGTTTCTGGTATCTGGTTTTGCCGTGTCTAGCATGTTACTTAGTACTTTACCATATCCGGCTTCATTTCCGGTTTTCACCCGCTAGTTCAAATAGATTGTCTCACAGCGTGGTTGTGTTGACCATATTGGACTTTTCTGACTTCTTATTTAACTTTATTAACGCCCTATCGAATGACACGTAGTGTTAGACACGGTGCTATAGAAATTCAACTTTATTATTTTTATTATCCGAATCGGTCGTTCCTGCCTTGTCCGACTCCGATTAATCGGAAGTTCATACTATCCGGTGGAATCCGATTTCCGGATCAAAAGTCGGTTATGCCCTAGTAATAACATCGAAACAATTTTGGTGATGAAAGACGTGATTCTAATTCAGTCTGGAAAGGAAGGTAATTTAAATAAGATAATGCTACGATTGACTTTTGAGACTAAACCCTATTTGTATTGCCAGTGGCCAACACATCGTTAACATTTCTCAGTTTCTGACGAAGTTCTTGATAGTTGCAATTCAATTTCGAATTCTTTACGTTGTTTGACTATCTTTTTTATACTGCTTGCTCATACTCGTTTACATCATAGACTATCACTTACCTTTGCTTACGATCTAGCTGCAAGATCACGACCACATCTAATATGTATAGTTAATCGCAAGGAGGGTTAATTTAGTAGTGGTAGGTTGAACACGAACATAGAACTTTTAGCAGCGTCAAGGAGGTGAAACATGTGTCAGGGAAAGCGTATGTTTTCCATATGGCAGAAAAGTGCATCATTGCATTGTTGGGTGTGTTAAACTTTGGTAAATTTGAAAGATAATAATTTGGTAGGTATGCTGAATGCAATCCGTTCAGGATATTTCAAACTGTCATCGTGAGTGAACTTGTCTTTACCTTCAGCTTGACCGCTGCCTCTTCAACTAGTTTAACCTATTCTCCAGTAATGCACTATTTACTGTATCCCTTTCTTTCGTTGGCATTAATCCAAACCACGTAAATGCAAGCATTTGTTTTAAATAATTCCAGAAGTCATTTTGTGAATAGCTTGAATGCACTGATAACTTTCAGGGTCTGAAGACCTTCATTGTGATACAATCTATTTAGTCTTTGGGAGGACAAGAAGAAGAATAGTATATATCGATGAACCATTTTCTCTTCAAACTCAGTAGAACCAATGCTGGAAACACATCAAGATTGAGGCAAGACACAGCGTCATTAGTCGTCTTTGTTGCCGAGTCTTCTTCTGAAGGGTGTAATTATTTAAATGTGATAGGCATATAATATATTACTATCATTCAGGTGTCGAGACAGATAGTGAGCGATTAACGGATATTAATTTTTATGTCAAACAACAAGAGGTTTGGGGAAACATCTACTCCTATGAAGAGATGAAGATATTTCGAAAAATTAAAGCATATCTAGACAATACTCATACATTTCATCTACAGAGCAAAATAGAGTGCACATCCGTAAAGCGAAGGGGGTCACTATTGTTTATCATCTGTTGATAATAAATTAATGGTTCTTTTTGAAGGTCAACAAGATCTCTTACAAATGGAGTTAAATCCTATTTTCTTATCTTTGCTAATCCAGGGTACATTTTATATCTTCATGATTTGCGTACAATGTTACCGTTAGCATCAAACGTATATCCATCTTTCGGCTTAGTGAGATAATATTTACGTGAACCACTAATTATGGTTATGAATGTATGTATTTTGTATTAGTTTATATGTGTACATAGTATGTGACTATTGCAATTTTGTATTAGGGTAGATATGTACATATTACGTAACTGGTGCTATTTTGCATTAGTGTTAGTGTATATGTGTACATAATACGTCAGTTCTGCTATGTTGTATTAGTGTATATGTGTGCATAGTAAGTCACTACTGCCATTTTGTATTAGTGTATATGTGTATCTAGTACGTAACTTCTGCTATTTGCTATTTGTGTATCTGTGTAAATAGTACGTCACTACTGCTATTTTGTATTAGTGTATATGTGCACATGGTACGTCACTTCTGCTATTCTCTATTAGTTTCACATGTGTGTTCATTAGTACTTTCAAGACTGGACAATTATAACTCAATTTTGGCTGGTTCGTCACTATATTTACTCCAGAAACTTCCAAATGTTCTAAATACAGCTGCACGGATCATCTTTAGAGTACCTCGATCAGAGCACACCTCACCACTGCTCTGTACCCTACAGTGGCTATCAATTCGATACAGAATCAAACATGAAATGTCTTCTCTGTGCCATGTTTCAATGACAGACTCCAGTACAACATACCTATCCAGCCTCACCCATATGTATAAATCAGCTAGATACTTACGCTCCTCTTCTGACAATCGTATACTCATTGTTCCCATTGTGAAAACAAAGTCATATGGACAACATTATTTTGCATACCAGAGCCCGGCGACGTGGAACAGTGGTCCCTTTTAAGAGTGCTCTTCAAACTCACCTGATTCTACTGCAGGGACAAACTTAGATACCTAATAATATTTTGTATCTTATATGTTTTCAGCATGTTTTTATATTTTCCAATTTCATTGTTTTTGTCATTTGTTCCTCTGTAGTGTAGTCATATCATTATAGATGGTGTAAAGGGCTTAGATCTTCGAAAGATTAGGCGTTATACAAAGTCCTCATTATTATTATTATTATTATTATTATTATTATTATTATTATTATTATTATTAATATTTATTCTATATTAGTGTGTATGTGTACATAGAACTTCACTTCTGCTATTTTGTATTAGTGTATATGTGAACATAGTAAATATCGTTTGTCTCCACATACTCAGATTTGAGTTGAATGTATCCAGGTGTGAGTAAAAAATGAAACCTTGATGTTCTTAATGTTTATCAGCCTACACCAAAATTTACATTACCCGTTATTAATGTTATCTCTGAATATGGAATCTGTCCAGATTTTTATATTTCCAATACCATGATTTCGAATCTCTAGTTGAAGTAATACTATGACGTACTGTCTTTAATCCAGTATATATAAATGCTAACCGGTGATATCAACCCGACCTAAAATCGGTCCTGCTTTAGAAAGCATATAGGTCAATGCAATTATTTGAATATAATCATTATTCCTTTCGTCAGTAACACAAGGGTTTTCAAAGTCTAATTTTAGTCAGCAACATATGTGGATCTCAAAGGATAGCAAGATCGTTTTGGACAATCTGGTTAGAAGTACGTAACACGCTCGTCAGATTCATTTAGTATTAGTTTCACAGGAAACCAGAATCTCTACACGAAATTCCTTTTGTCTAATTACATCATACTTGTTTATATAACTAGTAGACTAAGATATAGACTAAGATATTTAATATTTTATTAAACTGAGTTTTATTATATATTTGCAGGCGAAACAGAAAAAAATGAAGAAACCATTTGTTGTTTTCCTTGCGTCAATGGCTAGCATAATTGTAGCACAATCACCTGGTAGGTATAGTGTTCAATATGTTTATATTAGTTCTTCTAGCTGTTAATATCCAACCGTTTAACGATAAGTTGTCTATGGTCCTTTCCAGAAATGTACAGTGTCTGTTTTGATTGAACAGATGCCAGGATTAACCTATATTTGTATTGCATGGAATCATAAATACACTAAATGTTACTCTTTTATGACTGTTTGCCGAATCTTCTAAGACATCAACGTTCATGGATAAAACATGGCGTGGAAAATAGGAACATGTATGTGAGCTTAAATGTTATACAAGTTTGAAAAAAAACTAAATGTCATTATGGACACATACATTATATCCAATGAGAAAGAAAATCACTAAGAAATCGAGTAGTTAAGGTGTGCTGATCAACTTGAAGTAAATAAAGCATGTAGCTAAGCCTAGATGATTAAATCAACGACCATAAAACGTTATGAATAATTTTGCTAAATACATAAGAAGTAAATATAAAATATGTGCATCCACTTTGTATGGCCCGGATGGAGAGCCATTTAGGGGTTCTGTCTAAATGTGATCCAGACGGTTGAATGATTTTGTTTGTCCTAACAATGACATATGCCAGCTTGTTTAGACATCCGTTGAAACGATTTTCAGTCAGCTCCAGATGTCCGGTTCGTTAGCTGTAGAAGATTAACCTATGATGTATGCTAAAAACGGTGGTTTATTTAAATTGGATTCTATCATTTTAAGTTTATTTTATATTTCCACTTGAAATTATTGCTAATTCCTTTTAGGTTCATGCTGACATTCGGTTTTATATGTTTCGTAGTGCATACTTATAAGTTGGCCTTGTCTAGTGTGTAATTGTTCTTGCAGTAAAAAGTAAATCGGCTAATTTTAATTTAATCAAACAACATGATTTTTGAAAAGATTACATTTCATGGCTAACTCATATTGTGTTTAAAGAAGCATATTCTTAAAAAGTATATAAACCAGAGAAACAGTGAGTGCATCTTTAATACCAAAAATTTGAAAAGTATAGGTACTGAGTGATTGCAACTAATGAATAGAATTAAATAATTCTTAGCAATAATTATATTATGTGCAATGACTAAACCTCTAAACTGATGTTTTACTAAAGTTATTTACCTGTAGTTAATGAATCCAATATTGTCTGAGAATGTTGTATTATAAACCTTACAAATCAATACAATTTGCTTTGTTCGAAATATCACCTCAATGGCATTTATGTTACCTTGCTGGAGTCTCTACCAGTTAGAAAGGTTTCAATCACCTTTTAGTGTTCATACAATATCATTGATGCAACTGTTAAAAACTAAAAAAAGACGTACCATAACTAGAACAATCATGAAGACAAAAAGGAAAACAGCTTTCATAAAACGCCAGAGTGGCAGTTTCACCTGACGCAAATAGAGATAATGTGATCCCAGCAATGTTAGACTTTGTCGATGTGACGAACACAAGAGCAAGTCAAAGAGATGCGTTGCATAGTCGCGGGATCTATAATAAGAGTGTACTTTATAAACAGCATTATTACTAGATTAGATGACGTATCGAGATACACGCTTGCATGTACAAGTATGAGTTGAATAACAAATACGTAACACTTTGGTGGATTCTTATTTGAGTTGTATAAACAACATCCAAAGTCTTAGAACCATATACACATATTGACTATAACAACAATAAGCTTTGATATACTCACGTGATGAATAAGAATATAATAATTACTATTTCCAGTGACTTACAGGCTTACACATTGTTAGTGATACAAACATAGAACAAACCTTACGACTACCAAAACAAAGGATAAATGCCAAAACATAAACGTTATAGGGTAACATTGAGAAATTAATAAGTTTCTGGAAAATCGTAATAATGAACAAGCTGGAGTTGGGCGCTTGCATGATATGGTTAATAAAGATAATAAACTTGCTACCAACTATACTATTTCAGTAATGTTATCAATATAAGTACTAATTAAACAATATATATAACAGGAAATATAGAACACAATTCAATAACCGTTCTAAAGGCATTACTTATACGAAGGTACCATTGTTATCCAGAGCTAAATAAAGTGAACATATCCTAAAACCATATATAGTTTTCAAGATTATTAATTATATGTATGAATTACACGACACATTCGATCAATTAAGAGGAAAAATAGTTGTTTATACTCAACAGATCATTCATATATAAAAGGTAGTTTTGAGGACAAAACGACAAATGAACAAGTTAAAACGCTAAAATGTAATTAAGCAATGTAAATTTAAGGCAAATATAATTAAAATACATGCATGAATCAACAGACGACGGTATCCTTATTGTATCCGATATATATATATATATATATATATATATATATATATATATATATATATATATATATATATATATATATGAATGGATATATCTTCAAAGTTGAAATAAACTTGTTCCGGTGTTAGTGGATATTTGATCTGTTCGAATGAAAGTTTCAAATGAGGTTATGATGTTTTCTATCATCTGTCAAATACATAATCTTTACCTAAAATTGCTTTAAGAGCTGTTCATAACATGCCATTAATAAGCATTATGGAATATGTTAATAACTGCCATGCAACGAAACGAGTTTGTACTCGGTCAGCATATGCTATTTTCCGTGCATTAGAATAAGGTGAAGGGTCTAAAGTCTAGTTATTTTACTGTAATAGTTAATCATGGAGATCTAACGTTTCCAAATGAAAATGGTTTATAACGAATTTCAAATATTTGCAATGACCCATGCAAATTCCAGCCACGGGCTTTCCTATTTTTCTACTTTTAATTTATTTAGTGAAATGTAAAACATGAATCCTTATTTCCATAAATATATGTTTTTTTTTATTAAATTATTTAGCATATATATTAATATGGTTTCTGTAATGTAATTGCGAATTAAGCAAACCATATTTATTAAATTTATATTGTTTAAAAGAGATAAGCAGAAATGACTATGCTGCATGTACAAAGTATCTTCGACGATATTTGTGAACAAAACATTAATTTGTATTTGACTTAAACCATGTAGCATGCATATATTGTTTATAAGTGCGTAATGCGTTGATATGTGTTTTTGAACTCCAGACTGTACTGTACCCACTCTCCTGGACCGAAATGAATGCAATGGAAGAAATACACGCATATCCATCTGGTTCTTCGAGCAAATTAATGGGAAATGCGGAATGATAACTGGTTGTTTTTCACATCGGAATCGCAACGTTTATCAAACAGAATCTGAATGCTATACTATGTGTGAAGAAAGCGACATAGAATTAAATAAATGCAAAATGGATATTTCAAATTTAGGCTAGACTTCCGCTATCAAATAAAACTTTGAATGCGTGTTTGTCATGTTCCGAAATGATTGTGTTTTGCTAACCAATTTCAAAACGCTCCTGATCCATAACGTAATCTTGATACGTATAACGATATCAGCACATATTTGAACTAGGTACGAATTCATTTTAAGTGGCAAGATGAAAAAATGCGTATAACGTTGTACATTCCGTAGATAATTATAACATTGAGAATTTTACCAATTTACCGCGACATGAAAGACAGCTCGTTCAATGTTGAACTAGTTAACCATGCTGAATTTTTAATGGACTACTCTGATCATTTAAACCAACTTGTTTAAAAAAGTAGTGTGTCTTATATTTCTAAAACTTCTTTTGAATCAAAATATAAGTTCAAGAACAAAAAGAAGCAAAGAATATTATGATTAATCACAAAAGGAGAAGACCTACCTGCTGCGACGCACACGGCTGTGCAAGGTTCATTAAACACGTTAATATATATATATATATATATATATATATATATATATATATATATATATATATATATATATATATATATATATATATATATATATATATATATATGTGTGTGTGTGTGTGTGTGTGTGTGTGTTGAAACTAGATTTAAAGACAAGAGACATACACATTGCAAATTAATGTAAAAGCCGTGTTGGAAAAGCGAGAATATAACAGAAAAATAATTTGCCATTGATAATTGTGTTAATTAACCACGCGAAATAAAGGGGTTAGTAACTTTATTCACTGTGGTCATACTCGGCTTTCAGAGTCATTTTATGAATAATCATTGGCGAAAGAGAACAGCTGTTGCCGTGTTTTCGTAAAATTTACAAGCCTCGTCTATCACCATTATTATGTGACCGCTGCATAGCTCACGCAATGGTAACTTTTAATCTCGGCGCATACATGATTATGCTAGACCTGTGGTAAAGAGCCACATACATAAAGTTGCGAAAATCAATACGGTACTACATAAAACAATGTAATAGGAAATACAATGCATGCCAGGAATTGTGCAGGACAAGAAAACCTTGAATTGGTTAAAGTGTTATTTTAGTAGTTGTGGACCAATTTGCTTTTCCTTCTTAAAGACTGGAATCAAAATAGTAATTACGAACTACCTGCAACGTCTATAAACGCTCATTAAGAAAATGATACAAAATCGGACTATAAATTTAAGACTGTTTTATACATGTGCGACTTTGTATAACTCGCAATTGATATGGTGTTCTTAACAAACAAGAAAAGCGCCTGTCCATCTATTCAGCTAGTGAGTGCGTACAAAAGATATAATTAGTTTTTCATATGCCAATTACATGTGGTTTTCACCAGTAACCGATATAATGTTGTACTTTTAGGTAGAAATATGAAGGTCAAACTCCTCAAACATTGGATTTATATTGTTCCGATCCATTTTCGTTTTAGAATATTTGTTTACCCTCCTGACTTTACATTTGTTTATATTTGTTCATCATCTTCATCACACCTTCATGAGGTCGATGACTACGTTCAGTTCTCTTTATCATGTCATGTTCTCTACTGTCATTTGGGAATCTCCAATCCCATGACAGTCGATACCTCAATGATATCTTTACACCTCTTTGTCAGTCTGCCACTTCGTCAGCACCATCGTACTCCCCCCTTGCAAGGTTGTTTGTGCCAATCCAGATGATCTTGAAACATATCCGTACCACTTCCGTGTGCAGCATTTTGTTTCTATCCAGAACTCCTTTACTTGTAAAATGCATTTCCTAATTATGTTGTTTATCTCTGTATTTTCTACCTCATTCGTGATCTTTTCTCTTTTCCAGCTCTCTTCTTTTGTTATATAGTGCAAGGACATCATATATGAACCAGGTTTCTTTGTTCGATGATATTTGCCAATGATATCGCTGGCTTTTCTAGTCGCAGCTGGCTATCCATGGATATTAAAAGTGCAAATGTTTCTTTAAAAACTATCTTTACAATGTTTCAACTTCAAACCTGATTTTTGTTTGGTTAGACTTTACAATTATTTGAAATTACTCAATGATGAGCTAAGTGACCATGTGTCTAGGGTCAAGGTGCAAAATACTATATCACGGGATTGTGGCTGTGGTCATCCAGACTAAAGGGTTGATTCGTGGCTTCTTTAATCGTTCACCGTATGCGAATTGTTGACACTGTACATTGGAACGAATCTCAGCAACATAACAGATGTGCATCCCACTACGAAGTATTAAACGATAAATAGATAAAGCAACTGATCCTTTAATTTGATTTGAGACTGTTCGAGGATACGTGAAAGACAAATTGAAATGTTTCGTTTTAGTGATGCAATGCATTCCATATAAATGTGTTGTCTTTGAATACAATTAGAGACGAACAGTTGAAAACTATAATTATATAATACTACATTTCTTGGCTTTTAGAGTGCTTTCTCAAACATTGAATTGAAATTATACAAAACTAACTTGTGCAGTTGCAAACCAAGAATCAGAACTAGTAGTATATCCTTCTCAACGACATATCAAGTCATAACTATAACGTTTGCGATATCATTTCTATCATATCGTGTAATTCTTGATATAATAAAATTCCCTTGAAAAATGTTTGGTTCACTTATTGGAATCATGTGTCATTTATTATCGTGTATCCAAACGAATTAAAATTAAAGTGCAATAAATAGCCATTTTAAGTAGTCTTTTATTTTCCTATAAAAATCTCATATCTTGTGTTATGTTCCGCTTTATGTTTTCTTCCGACATTTAAATCGATGAGATACAACCACGTTCCTCTTAATGATTCATTTGTTCTGCAGATCATTCAATGCTACGATGGAACGTTCGATTGTAATTTTGATCAAACGTTATTGATTTCACGAGGTATCCAGTGTGTAAAACATAACAACATATGTTCTTTCAAGGTAGTTTAAAAAATGTCACAGGGCAATTGCTCTTTTCTTAGAAATGTGAGCGAGTAAATTGAACACTTCGTATTTTCAGGTTTGATGCCTTAAATTATCATCTTCTTCGGAAAGTTTTGCCTTTGCAGAGAAAGGCACAAACAGTGATATGTGATAATGTTTAAAGTTTGTGGCATCTCTGAAATGGCTTAAAGAGTAGAGGAGTCCTACAATATGATCCTGAAATTACCTTCATGATACGAAACAAACATATGCATTAATTATTGTACGGAAATAAGTATACACACAACGTACTCGAAAATGATGATCTATTCCTGCAGTGTTTATTCGTGTAGCCATTTTCATATATGTTGCAGAAATATACATTCAAGATTTGGTTTTAACTGTACACTACAAGTTTTAGTTCTCAGCTGCTAGACACGTGAGAAGGTTGTGAGTAGAAAAAGTTTATACTTTTGCTGTTGCAGAATATACGACTCTATATTCGGTTAGAGCAAGTATATTTTTGGATGTGTCCGTCGCGCAATCTGAGAAGATGGTACGTTTCCACGGAATCATCATATATGCCATTTTGACTTCATATGTAATTGATGTCTGTCAAACTTTCTTATTCCATCTGTAGATATGGTGCTGAAAATAGTTTCCATTTTGTTTCTCATGATGTAAACAAAGGTGTCAACAGTTCAAGTCAACAACGAACTGTACAAGTAAGCAATTAGAGATGGAAACAAATTTGTTCCATCCATCAACTTTGGTTACTTTTGTAGCATCTCCGTTGGAATATGATTCTCGGCAAGTCAGGAATCTTGTCTTAATACCTACGCTGCAGATGCACATATCGGTTTTAACACAATATATTGCCTCTCGTTAAAAAGGCACGGATCTGCCAGATATCTTTGTTGCTGGATGTTTTAAACTTTTGTAGATTTGGAAGATAATAATTTGGTAGGTATGCCAATGCAATCCATTCGGAAGATTTCATGCTGTTATCGTAAGTAAAAATAGCAGAAAAGGGATTTTTAAAATTAGGAAAGGGTCTAAGACTTCCAGAAACCTCTCATTTGTATAGAAAAGGTCTAAGACATCCAGGTACTGTAATAATAACACTATCTCACCTTTTGATTTAAACGATGCTGCCAAAAACTTTAAAAATAAAAAGGTTTCGATGTGTTTTTATGCGAAAACAATTACCTAACGAGCACAGTGTTATTGACACCGGTATCATTAACCTCAACAATAATGCCGGTGAAAGGATTCCTTGTCTTGAGTATAATATTGATCCACGTTGACTCGTTATTTTCGATTTGTTCGGATTAAGCCCGCGAAAATGTTTATCAAGTATGTCAGGTTAGCAAATACCTATCTGGTATTCAACAAAACCAACACACATATTAACTGACCCACCAATATGCGGCCGTGAAGCAAATGTTGTACTTAAAGCTGTATGAATGTCATAACCATCCTATATAGTTATACTCGAGCACATGAGTAATCGCTTCCTTTTAAACATATCCTAGAATATAATGGTACATATTTATGGTATATCGTTCTCGAAACAAAAACTACTGGCGAAATATCACAAAATAATGTAACAAAATCATTAACGATCAAATATTCGAATTACTAAATCTTTATAATGTAGATCCAAACGAAATGATTGTATTGCATGATAGTATCATCAAAATTATTGGAGTAACCAAAAACAGTATAGCTGTGTTTGAAACAAATTAAACTTGGTGTTCGTATGATAACGAGTACAAACGTCCGGTGATGCAATAACAGGCAAACGCAATAGGAGCGGAAATAAAATAACCGTACTTGGAACCTTACATGGAACCGTACATGGAAATCCAGAATCCAACAAGGATGTGCCAACAAAAAATACATGGAGGTTAACTACAGTACCGCAGTAAATCAATTATCAGTGTTTAAATTCAAATAGTTCACAATGTTCATCCAACAGTGTAATTTCCTTTTGAATTAATCTAGCACCGTCTGCAAAACCCTTGACAACTCTTTGCACCTGCGACAACTGCAAAAGAACTCTTGAACTTAAGATGTGGCTCAGATATTTTTGTTATATAATGTGTTGAAATATAAATATTTAATTGTAAAAGTTATGATGCTAAAATGTTTTACAACTTTCAATATTATTTAATAAATATAACATGTATAAAAACTGTTGCAAGAATCTCGTACAAATTAGTCATATGTGAAATAAATGTATGCGTAGGATAGTACAGAAGGGAAAACAATTGCCATAAAGTTCGTTATCCCAAGGATGTGGCGCGAACACACTAACCAGTCGAGCAACTGCTATTTTCGCATGGTGGACCATTATAAACGTCTGACGGTCACGAATGCACCTGCTATGATGTATACGAACCTTCCTTCATACATCGCTCCCGGTACCACAGTGCATAGAGCCGTACTAATTCATCAGGGAAGAACGCAGCTGTCTTTAGAAATTGAGCAGCAAATCAGAGAGCGAGACAGATGTTGTACATGTAGATGGTAATTTCAAAGGTAGATATTATGAGAACAACCTATACTACTCCAACCAAAAAGACATCCACCATTTGTAATCATTATCATGGTCTCACCAAAGTCGAATACCTAGCATTTCAGGCATGTGTGCAAACTATGGAACTCGTGGAATGAAATTGTGCCATTCGCAGATCAGGAGTAACATCAACAAGCTTTTTCGAGCTTCTCCACATTACTGTAATGTCACATGATAAAAACATTTGGAGAATTGAGATTCATAACTGTTCTTGTTCTCGTATATTGCCGATCCTAGGAATAGAATACATAGCCACAAAATCTTAATTCGAGACCACAAAATACTGATTAACTTTAATTAGTGTTGCAGGCTGATGAAAAGAGAATACTCATTCGAATTTGGATTGATTTTGTATACCTTAAGTTAGAACACGCTTCAGTGTTAGTGTAATTTATTATTCCCTGATTCTTTTCATCCATTCGCTATTACTGTGATTAAAGATTATTGTAAAAAAAGGAAATTAACCAGACATATTATATACGGTGATGGTGTTGCAAAATACATTTGAGATGGCTCGGGGATATGTACATACAGTTTCAACTGCTATTTATGAATATTGAATAGAGATGATATAATGATCATTTCATTCAGCAACGGCCTGTCATATAAGAATAGATCACACATGTGTCTGATTTAAAAAATGCAGACTGAACGGTCATGCTATAACGTTGTTATTGTTGTGCACTTCACGATAAATTTCAGCTTGTCATACGCTACCAGTATATTTGGTAGAGGAAGAACACGATAAAAAGCACCGACCCACCAGAAAGTACCGGAAAGCTGTTTCTCACACACATGTTGTCCACACTCTAGACATTGGAGAGATATTGAGATCAGACGGATGACTAGCGCAAACGTTAATATTTACAACATGTGATTATGCTGACTTTCGGTTAATAGGTAAACTTGAATGTTGGTATATTTTAGTTCATTTGTTTGTATGATCAGAGTTCATTTAAAAGGTAAAATTATTAACAATGTTATATTTTGCAACAAATACTATAGTGTTGTAGATTCAATGCATGTCGGATCTGTACTTTAGTCATTTGTTATTCGAGCTGCAATGTAGAATTTGCATCTAATACATGCACAGTTTAAAGTATAATATCATACAGCGTAGAATGTACAATCCAAATATATATAATATGCGTGCATCGTTATAGACAGTATGGTGATGGCTTTGACAATAATCTACCATCTAAACTGGCCAAGAGGTTGCACATTTTATTTGTTAAGTGATATGAATTTCCAAATTAACGTGACTCAGAGGTGACATAAATACTTGTAGCTGATGATTTATTTCCACTGAGCATCAATTGAGTGAATCTGACATTAACAATACTGACAGGGCTACGAAATCGACGAGAAATCCCAATTCTTTCAATGAAAACAAAATACAAAACAAAACATTTGATATTTTACAAGAATGCCTACTGAGACTTTGAACCGCTTAGCTCTTATTTTCTTTTGTTAAATATGACAATTTTTAAATAAAAATTTACAAAACATCCGTGATATAAAATTAAAGAGTTTCACGAGCATATATATATCTATATATATATATATATATATATATATATATATATATATATATATATATATATATATATATATATATAGCAGCAGAGGGGCGAACATACCAACTTTTATAGGCGTTGATTCGGCAAACTAAGGCTTCCTCGTAAATGCTTAATAGAAGCGTCTTTTTGGCAAAACAGAATCGAAACAAAAAGGACGCCAATGTCGCTGTCGCGCCCCCCTCTGTTGCTATGGGTTAAAATAACGGTTTCTGCGATGCTGCCCATTATTTATCAATAACAATCAACGATATAATATAGTCAACTAGTTTCGCTGCATAAAATTCTAAAGAATATATATCACTTTATGGCATTTTCCGATATAGTTTATAAAAATCTATATAATTAACCCAGTTATATTTTTTGTTATATACAAATCATATTCAAAATAAAAATCATTGATTACTAAACTTAATAATCTATTTATGACTTTTTTTTATCATTGGGGGTGGACATATAATATTTATAATTCCAAGGATCTTTTCGATGATTTTTATCTAATAATAAAAAATATCATTCCATGCTAGTTGGGAAATTGTGCTACCTATTTGCACATAAAAACGTCTTTCATCATCAGATCGGTTATAACCGATAAATCCCCACCTTACCGCCATTATACATTATTCATTTAATTCAATATTGAAAATTCCCTAGGTAGCCCTAACCGAATATTTGATCGAGTCCGACACGATATCGCGTCCGACTTGATAAATTTATTGTTATAAATCCGTGTGGGATTGATTGAGCGAGACTAAAGAAATTTTTTGTTAAATCGATTATAATCCATATCACCGCCGCACCAAGTTTGCCAAATATTTCTAAGAATACAGCAAGAATATTGCAGTTATGATCACTTTTGGTATTTGTGTATATCGTAGAGTGATATATATCACGTCAGTGTTTTTATGCCTGCCTCTGGAAAATATCCTAGCGGGATTTTTTTGATTGTCTAACATGGCATCATCATATACAACTAAGTTGTTAATACCTCCATCAATATCATTAATGCTCGGAGCTTCCTCGATATCTTTTATAAACTCAATAATATCTTCATAGATTTCCGATTTTGCTTTCTCGTTAAAATCCTTTAACACTTCGTAGCATCGCTGATCATCTAAACTTGGGGCTATTAAATATAACTTATCCCATTTCATCCATGTCGTTATTAAATTCAGTAGCAGTTGCGTCTTGCCACTTCCAGATGGTCCGATTATAATCATACGAATATTTTGGTAGCGCTGCATGATGCTTAACTGATTCTCGTGTTTTTGTCGCCGAAATATCAATTACATTCATGTTATTATAAATATATTATGGATCTATATTGTGTGAAATGTAACAAGCGTACTGGCACAAACGACTTGACTACGGTTACAACTAGCAATAACAGATCAACACTTTCTGGTGTGTACAATGCAGTACAAAGAAGTTTAGATTTGTTTCTAAGGATTTTAAAATAAACGAGGAAGTGATATTGCAGCCAAGTTAATAAAATTACCAGGAACACCATGGGCAAAATATCCGGGAGAAAAACATCTTCCAGGGTATAGTTATTGTGGACCCGTGACCAGACTCGATATCCTACTCGATTATCAAAATCAACCCCGACCCGATGAAACCCCGACCGGGTGAAATCCCAATAAACGCTATTGAAAAGGCGTGTCATGCCCATGATGTTGCTTATGAAAGCAGTAATCTGCAACACAGACATATCGCAGATGTGAAATTAATTCACGCGTTGAATTCTATTACTGATAAATCCTTTAAAGATATCGGTTATAAACTCAATACTATCCTCATCGATTTCCTATTTTGCTTTCTCGTTAAAATCCTTTAACACCTCGTAACATCGCTGATCGTCCACACTCGGGGCTACTAAATACAACTTATCCCATTTCATCCGTGTCGTCATTAAATTAAGTAGCAGTTGTGTATTGCCAGCTCCAGATGGTCTGATTATAATCATACGAATAGAATTTGGTAGCGCTGCATGATGCTTAACTGACTCTATTGTTTTGTCGCCGAAAAATCAAGTACATTCATGTTATTATAAATAAATTATGGATCTATATTGTCTGAAATGTAAGAAGCGTACTAGCACAAACGACTTCACGACGATTACAACTAAAAAAAAACAGATCAGCACTTTCAGGTAAGTGTGTACAATGTGGTACCACAAAATTTAGATTTGTTTCCCTTGATAAAATCAAGGATTTAAAAGAACGAGGAGGTGATATTGCAGTCAAGTTAGTAAAATTCCCAGGAACACCATGGACAAAATATCCGGGAGAAAAGCACCATCCAGGATATAGTTATTGTGGACCCGGGACCAGACTCGATATCAGACTCGATGATCAAAACCAACCCCGACCCGATGAAAACCCAATAAACTCCATTGATAAGGCATGTCATGCTCATGATGTTGCTTATAAAAGCAGTAATATGCAACACGGACATATCGCAGATGTAAAATTGATTCTTGCGTTGAATTCTATCACTAATAAATCTTTCAAAGAAAAATTGGCTTCATGGTTGATAAAATCGGCGATGAAAAGTAAATTGATGTTAGGTGGAATCTATTTATTATTCTCAAAGAGGATACTGGAGGGGCAAAAGCAGCAATTGGTAAACTCGCTAGCGCAGCAAAGGTGAAAAATACCACTGCAGCGGATTGGTTATGCAAACAGGCGATATGGCAAATTTATCTACCGCCGCCTAAACAAAATAACTACTCGTATTTTGATGTGACCATTCCTAATGAGGTTCATCAGGCCGATATATTATTTCTGCCGCATGATGGTTTTTACAAGTACGCGCTAACCGTAGTTGATGTTGCGAGTGGATACAAACAAGCAGAACCGTTAAAGACTAAATCATCAACTGAAGTGGCTTCTACATTTGAAAGGATTTATCAAAGAGGTCCTCTGCGCTGGCCAAATCTATTACAAATTGATCCTGGCAAAGAATTTCAGGGTGTGGTTCAATCAGCGATGAAGAATCATAATGTCACCATCAGACGAGGACATACTGCACTACATCGCAATCAGGCAATTGTTGAACGATTTAATCGTACACTTTGCTGAGCGGTTATTTGGATATCAATACGCGAAAGAATCCATCCAGGATAAACGATCCAGTGAATGTGTCAAGAGATTACCAGGTGTAATTACTGCGTTGAATAATGAGATTACTCGAACAATTAATATGAAATCTAACAAAGCGAATAAAAAGAAGTATATACCTGTAAAACCACAAAATGTTTTTTCAAAACAACCAATACTCGATAATGTCACTGTAAGATATTTGTATGACCAGGAGAGCTCGAAGGCGGCACACAAAGAGCTACTGATCCTATTTGGAGTGTCACCGCACATAAAATATCTAGTAAAGCACGATATACGGGTAGACCAGCAATCTATAGACTGGTTTCAACTGCTCCTAAGCGAGGATTTACTCGTGAAAAACTGCAAGTTATACCAGAGGATACTCAATTACCGCCGCGTGGTCTTGACTAGCACCTCTTCCTCTGTTGCACTCAGGACAAGTCAGCATCACATTATCTCTGGTATGACCAATACTGTTATTTCTTCTGTCTACGGTAAATTGTCGAGAGTCCTTATCCGACCAACGCCAACTCATTATACAATTGCAACTCGCGCAGTGATTATTCTGTTGTTGTTTCAGAGTGATTATTAATTCGGCATCAATGTCGAATTCTCTGTTATTTTTTTATCCTGTTGTTTATTACCAGAGAGTTTTTTTTCTGATTATATCAGCGCTGACAATATCATTTATTGTAGTGTCGTTATAGTCTAAAAAAACTCTTCAAAGTTGATTTATTCTTCGTACTCTGGGCACTGCGAGATAAACTAAATTCGACCATTCGATGTGATTATCTACCATCCAAACAATTGTATCTGATATAGTCTATCCCTGCGAAGAATGTATTGTTGCTGCGTAACCTAGCGTCCATGGGGATTTATCAGCGCGCAATGCATCTTTGACGACATTGATATCAACCAACACAATGTGAATTAACACGAGAATCTGCTTTTCACTTTGTCCTGGAATATCAACTTCGATATTATGTTTTCGTGTAGCCTTGGGTCTATAACACAGCGGCGTTGGAAGTGTTGCAAATTTTTCTTTATGTAATTCAAATAACTTCATCTGAAGTGTGTCTCTGACTATTTTTCTACTTGCTACTATCAAATCGTTTGGTCTCCACGTTTCCCAAAAATCATTTAATGATGTTTCCGAAATTATTTCACGGGCTATTAGACATTGGATTCTATCCGGTTGAAATCTAATTAGTTTCTTGAACTCACGTAATTGTTCATCGATTTCTCTATGATCAGTATTAATTTCTTCATAATAGTCTACAAATTCTTTAGCCAATTATGTGGGGATAAACCGACAAATGGTGGTGGTTGGCCATGATCGCCACACATTGTTACTTTTGTATTCGATAGTAATAACCACTTGAGAAACTTTTGTAATACATCTAACGACACCGTGCATATCTCGTCCCAAATTATGACTTCAGGAATAAATTTCTCGCCCATTCAATCAGGAGTCCATTCATCGCCTTTCCATCGAAAAAAACTGTGATAAGTACAGGCATTAATTCCTCGTTGTTTCATCTCTCTGGCAAGTCTGTAGGTCGGTGTTAGCACAATCACGTTTGATTTTCCTCGAAATAATTCAAACCTTCGAGTCGTCTTTCCTGACCCACCATAGCCGTTTAAGTAAATGCTTTATGTCTACATATTGGATCAGATATCTGCGGTGCGTTAGATAGTTCTGATATCTGATTATTTTTCAAATTTTTTTTTCAATCGTAACATCTGCTGATTTGCAATAATCACGCAGCATTTCCTTTTAAATTCTCCATGATCCCCAACTCTCGTCAGAATTAGTGCATTTGGCCACTGTTTCGCTGTTTCGTGTTTATATAAATGAATCAGTGGCTACTCTAACTGCGGTGTCATAAAATCTATTTATCATCGAAAATAGATTAAGAGAAGCAAAAGCCAGCATAGACGCCCTCAAATGTGTATACTGAATACTGTATCCATCGTTGTAAGTAACAATTGTACCCAATTTGGTTCCATCGGACAAGAAAGCGTCTTTACGATTGACGTATATACCCTTAGATGTTACATCCATGATTATAAAATCGTATTCGACGTTATCTATAATCAACCGTGAAGAATATCTGTTATTGTCGTATTTTATACCCTGAGTGAATTTACCTATTATTCTTCTACCGAAATCTTTTGCTTCTTTTTTTTTAATTTCAAATAGCTTTTTGGACTAATTCATGATATATTCTTCGTCCAGATCGGGAAATTGTTTTCTATTTTCGCTGAATATACTATCTAGACTATCAGGTTGTGGTAACCAGACTTCCGTCTGCGCTCGATATGATATAATTGCTTCACTGACAATCAGCGATATCAGAATTTTAGAATCAATCATATACCGTAATAGCACTGTTGGCATCCAGTGTTTTTCAGAGATGTGTCTGCCAATCCACACATAACAGCACGGATGATGTCTGTAGCCAATTCAAATGATACTACACGAGCGAATCCGGTTAAATCAAAATCGGGCAATGGTCCATTAATAGCAACACGTGAAATCTCATGTATGGGATGTCCAAATCGCTTGAAGTACTCAGCGAATTCTCTGTACCCGATTAAACTCCCGGGGTAACACGCAACCATATCACCCGAAATAATAGTTTCAGGGTCATATTTTGTTTTCCATATTCCGCCATGGTTATATAAGATGCAGCTTGATTTGATATCTGATAGGAATTCAGCTTTTGTTGGTTTCAACGTGTTTTTCTTTCTTTACTGATATTGGGAATTTTAGAATTCGTTCTAACTCTGCCACATTTTGAATTGTGCCCCCCCCCATTCCTTCACTGTTGGTCCCCATTCATTTATTTTTTTTGCGTCTTAGTTAATTTCTTTCCACGCAACGTAATTGTGAAGTGTTCTATTATTCGTTCTGCTACACAATTTATTCTTGACGAATATTTCATTGGTTTTAGTTTTTCAATACTCGGTTTATCGTATAACGGATATATCCCATAAACAACTGCTGTCACAGGATAGGATCTCTCATAGTACGGTTTATCAATTCCAGTCAGAATTCCTGGTTTGGAATCTCGACTCACAGTGACAGTTCTTTTATCCTTCAAGATGGGGTCAAATTTATCTTTGATAATCCAATCTCGGTTTTCCGAACGGATAATGAATTTCACTCTAAAAAAATACTTTTTTTGTCAAGATGTGAGATTATCATTGCTGCATTTTCGTCGTTCATGGTAGCAACAACGCTACCATCAATTCGAAATGTTGACCAAGAGTGAGATGCTACATTGTGTTTGAATTCATTAAAACAATCACGAATTTTACCCAACATGGTTCTATCACTTATTAGACCCTTTGGTGCTACGGAGACTCTATCGAGATTGAATTTAACATTTTTCCAGGGTTTAATTTTCGATAATCTCTCAAACTCCTTCATATTATTATTAAAACAAGAATTTAAATATAGAATTTATATATAATGAATCATTGAAAATGGCTTATGATAGTATCAGTAACCCTTTGTAACAAATCATGCAGAAAGGAATTATATATCAATAAAAAACATGTCAAATATCGGAGAAGCATATACTACTAGATTAGCTCGAGAACGCCAGGAAGTATTTAAAAAATATATTCCCTTGAGAGATTCGCTTCATAGGGAACTTCAAGAATGCCAGAAGTCACAAGTTGATTATGTATAAGGTACAGAAAGATTATTTAAACCTATTACTGCAACAATTTAGAAAGTTGTATGGGGAGATATCACTGATCCAGAAAAAAAGAAACTTCTTCTTGGGACAATACAAGAAACCGCTAGGGCAACGCAAGAGATTTTACAAGATCTTCCAGCTAGAATAGCTGCCGCACAACCTAAACAAGATATTGATAAAATTTACGCTGAAATAACTGATGTGAAAGAAAACCTTGCATTTAAATCTAAAGCAACAAAAATTGTTGAATTGATTAGTAAATTTAAGGAAGGTGATATTGAAGATCTTAAGGAAAATTTTTTTCGTGCTGCATATGATAGTTTCTCTCGAAAGACTAAAATTTGAAAACCTGAGTATGCTAACATAGATGCTGATAACTATTTTAAATGGCTATATCGTGTGTAGTACAATACAATTCAGGCTAGAAGTGATGACCCAGTATATAGTGATTATATTAACAATATAAAAAGATTTTATTCAGAAGAAACTCAAGAGCAAATAGAACAACAATCTCAGTAACAACTTCCTCCAAGTTTGCAACATATAGAACAACAACCACCCAGTATCAACTATGCAACACATCGAACAACAACAATTTTTTCCACATCAATCTGAAAAACCTATATAAATAAAGAAAAAAAGAAACAGACAGAAGAAGAAAAAGAGAGATCGATAAAAGAAACGTTTCAAGAAAAGACTAGATCGTTGGGTAGTATACTTTCTCCAATTAAAAAGCAAAAAGATCATGGGGATGACTCTTCTGGCGCTACTACGGGAAGTGGTTTGGGAAATGATCCTATCACCTGCCCTGACAACTTCATCGCTGACGTGAATAAACTAGAAATTCTCATTGGAGGAAAACGCGCTGAAAATGCTTCTCATGACACTATCAACGAAATCTATGATATCTGTTGACGATTATTTACCGGTGGTATCATGGACATCAATACCTATCGGGAATTTATCGATAAAATTACAGATGACTAAATCCATTGACACATAATTTAGATCATGGTGAATGATTAAATACAATGATTGTACACAATACGTACCGTAGACCAAGAATGATCAGAGTAGTGACCTCACGATTACCAGTTTGTGGAATAACCTACGGAGATGGATGTTGTTCGGGGTTTATTTACCAGGATAGCTCCAAAAGCAATGCCAATTGCAAAACAGATATCTATGAAAGCTATCGATGTTATTCGCAACAAAGCTCCTAGCGCAATCGGTGATCTTGCCAGTAAAGCGTTTTTTTTGCAGTCAAAGATATAATTTTTATTACGACGAAAAAAAAAAAAACAACTGAAATTATCATCTACTCAAGTTATTCCTGCAAATGAAAGTAAAATAATTAATCAGGCCGCAACCTATAGATTAATGGATCTGGCTGATGCATCGTTAAAAGAAAAAGAAGATAACATAACCGCTAGTTTGATAGCAAGAAGTGGTCTTCTTGGATAATTACAATTTAGATCATAGTAATTGCAATAAAATGATTAAGCGTGAAAGTGATACAGCGTTAGACATGGGTGAACCAGTTCGCAAAAATGATTCCCTGCACGATTATCAATATCATTCTTACGATGCAGTACAACCAAATCAACGTGGAAGAATAGAATTACGGGTTCAAGAAAAAAAGTCTGTAGACTTATAAAAGAAGATGATACAGAATATGAAATCGGTGACAGAGTCGGTTTTGTCAATAATGGTATCATGGCGTTATTCAGCAGGAACAGGAAGGGCGAAACGGACAACGTTTTAGAGGCGTCAATTTGGCAAATCAAGGCTTCCTCCAAAATCACAAAAAAGTTTTCTTTTGGAGAAGCAAAGTCGTTGTCGCGTCTTCTCTGCTGCTATGGGGTAAAAAAAATCCTTTTTACGATGAAAATCCTTGAAATTGCTAGCAATTTAGGATGAAAGTCTTAAGATGAAAATCCTTTTAGGATTTCACAAACAGGCTAATTTGTAAAACCTCACATCGTAAATCAATTAGATTATTGGATTGGTAGGTGAGTTTGAAATTAATTCTCGTTAATGAATTATTATGACATTGCAGATTGACTGAATTAGATGGATCCTCAATGATTTGAAACCCCGGAGGAGTTGTTGGTGCAAATGAATATAAAATATATCCGTGTTGAGCTTGATTTGATCTGTCGAGATTTATTTGATAACTTCCTTCGATGACATCACATACTAAATTCACTGCAATCATCGAGGATATATTGACTTTTTAAGGATCGATATGCCTACCACCGTCGTTTGGGTCATTATTATGATTGAGGATTATAGTTGTTTGTTGTTGTATTATATTTTTCCATGCGTCGTGAATCCTTTTGAAACCATCATCTATGGAATCATTGAGAAATGTTTTCATCATTGAAATATTATAGCCTGGATACTTAAATGTGGGAATATCCTCTATGCGTATATTATATTTCTTTTCAAACTCTGTTCTGTGATCATCACCTAATATAAGTTGAATAATTCGTAAATTATACTCTTCCATATCTGCGATAATTGTATTGCATATCTCCATGTATTTTATGATATTCTTTCGTATGGAAGGAATTGTATTATTTTCCGTTTTAAGTGTATTCCTACTTTGCTCAAAATCGTTATCATCGCTGTAAACTGTTTTGGTAATTTCTGGTTCTTCTATTGTTAAATATCCTGTATTATTAGCTTCTGCTTTTGCCCTTAAATGATTAAAAAATAGTATCTAGCGGTAACATATATGTTCATTTAGGACGAGGGGGTAGTGTAGGAGGAATTAATAGATGGAAAATGGGCGATTGTGCTTTAATATAAACACGATAATCCTCCTTCGTTGAAATATAATCAGATTTTTTCGGTTCAGGTGGTAAATTAACGGTTTCTTGTCGAGGTGGATTTTCAGGCCAACCTAGTATTGTTCTTATTTAGCTTTGATAGATATCTACGACATATCCGGGTGAGTTTATCTCAATGGCAGATGATAACGTCGGCTCGTGAACTGTTATAGTGATTTTTTTATTTTTTTCCAGTAATGGATTTTATTCTGCGTTGTAATTCATTATTGATCTGTTCGATTTGCTAGGAAAACGGATGGTAGCGAAACAACATTCCAGTCTGGAGTACCATCGGGTTTATTCTTACTCGCAAACACCAGGGAATTATTCTGTTGATGACCACTGAAAGGTGCTGATCTAATATTTGGCGAACTGTGATACACTAGTAATTTTGCCAGTGCTAACTCCTTCACGGGAATCGCAGTGGGGAAATTCACACTGAATTCAGGATCCGTTGAGGTTATTGAGATCATGCTGGTTTTCACCGGTGTGTTATTTTCTGCTATTCGTTAAAGTAGTTCTTGCGATGTCGCCATTGTTATTATATACTCGTGTTGTTTTTCTAATTTTGACATAGCGGAATCATAAACACGTACCATCGCTGAAAACTCTAATTCGGATATTAATGTGTCATCGAGTGACGACGATATCATCGAGGATAATTGGGAGTATGCGGTTGACATAACATGGAATTTAACTACGTAGTCTTGTAGTTTACGCTGGCTGCATGATGATATTTGTTTTTTTTGTAATCGAAATAATTTCCGCGGTTGATGTCGCCGCTGATATATAAACTGTAACAGCTACCGGGGCAATCATTGTCACCGAGGAGAGTATTATACCGGTTCCGGTGATTACAACTGATGACGAGTACAAGGTAACATCAACTGCGGTGATTCTTCGTCGGTATTTTAATATTTATACTTGATACTTCTCAGTGAGTGTTTTGTGTTTTGTTTGAAATTCTCTGACCTGATCATAGCGATATTGCTGTGACGTTGCCAATGATGACATTTTATTTATTACAACAGAATTAAATTTAGTTGTTTACCTAAATCCGCTACGAATTCCACATAAAATGTTACTGAAACCCTAGCCAAATTATTATCAGAGGAAGCTGTTGTGAATTTTTCAATTGTTCCCTTGTCGATGATCGTTGATATCATGTTGTTGACACCAGATGAACTCGTTGGTGAAATATTAAATTGAGTCGGTGACAATAGTGTCAATCGATAAATACCTTTGACGGTCGCGGTGATATTTAATATGTTATTGTGTGTTGTCCACGTACATGATCCGTGTTGAATCGTGTATACTACGTTGTTGGTTTTCTCATGAGGAATCTTTCTTTTCTCAAGTGCTTTTATCATCCTCGGTAAATCACCTTTGATTACATCGTTGATCTTTTTGATCTCTTCGATGGATTGTTTTACATCAATGAGTTTTATGTCGAGTTTATCTAATGAAGTTCCAAAGAATTTATCAGTAAGATTTTTACGAAAAGCTAAAGATTTCTCAACATGATCTTCATACCTAGATTGTAGTGTTGCTAATTCTAACATAGCTCTTTTTATCTATGGGAATTTCGCTGTGGTCACCGGTGGATTTCCAAAGTAATCTAACATATGTTCGTCAATATTGTCAATAATACTTCTTTGTAATTTAGAAAACCGATTAAATTTAGTTATATGGTCATCATATTCATCGCGTAGTGTTATATAACATATATATTTAAATTAACAAAATATGACCTTTAACCTCTAGGTTCGAGTGTTCTAGCAGGCTCAAGGCATATTATTGACAGCACAACCTTTGAATCCCACGTTCACCACCGTGCCCTTGCACGTCTAATGCATATGAAACATATAATCTTAATTAAGGACAGCACAACATGAAAAACACAACATTAATATAATACGAATTACGTATTACAATGACCTCTCTACAGATTATGTACACACAAACACCCGGATATCAAACCCGGGGTGAGTAAAACGATCTCCCACCATGATTCGAATCATGGTGTGATGTGTGTACATTGTTTCGATTTTTGAATTTTGAATTCTGATATTGTTGATTTTCGATTTCGAATTTTTCGACCCACCCCCACCCTCCGCTCTGCTTGTAAGCGAGAAACAATATATTTCTTTTACTAATTTGAAACTGGTATCTGATTATGTTGCTTCCTGATATTAATTAGGACGTAGCTGGTTGATTAGTTAAATACAGCGACAAAATAGGTACGATCAACGGAGAAATAAGTGATATGGAGTTATCTCCCATTTTTCAGTTCATTTACAATAAGTATTATATGAACTAAGAGAGATGACACCTTTGTGTAATACTGAAGGTCTCTAGGTAATTACTGAAAATATCCCCCGCAAAAATATATTTAAAAAAAATAGTAAAGTAATATAAGCAACAACTTAACTACGAGAGACAGTCTCTCTCCCTTCAAGAGTATTGAAATGTAATTTTTTGTTTATAATTTTAGAGGGTGCAGATTTGTACATGTTTTTTTGCGACAAATTGTACTGATTTTGATTGAATATCAAAGTATTTGGCAGCTACATTCATTGAAGGAAATATTATTTCTTCGTCTGTTTCTGTACTAACAGATTTTATCATCCGTTTTCCTATCGTTTTATATCTACCAGTATTAACGTATATAGAATTCTGACTCTGCGTGATAGCTCTCAGATTATCCAAGTAATTCATTTTTGGATATAAATTGATTTGGTCAATGACAAGACCGTCTTTGATAATTCCATTGAAACATTCGAATACGAATCTATGACAGTGATATGTTCTTATTTTATTTATTTCATTGAAACTGAACTTGAGATTACCGTGGCAATTAACAAAACCAACTGGTTTCTTTAGTCGACAATTCCTGATAAAAACCATCACGATTTGTTTCGTAGTTTGTTATAATAGGATGCCCAATCAATTCCGTTTGCTCCATTATATATAAATATCTTTTGTTTAAATCGTTATTTTCCTTGATCTTTTTTTGAAATCTAATCAGATAATCTTACGGGGTTTTTATAGTCCTCTCGCTATCATTATTATTTATCATAATGTTGTTTCAGTTCTCTTTATCTTTTACCACCTCATTGCGCACACAAGCGTGTTTCACCTCGTTCTCCAACATCACATTGTAAACACGGTTTTAGTCCTAAACTTCCATCTCGGACACGTTGCGAGTGGATTCCGCAGAATTCGTTTACGCATGATCTATTACAAGGAGTAACAGCCGATCATCAACCACTTGCTGAGATTCCGTGTTCTAATCATATATATATATATATATATATATATATATATATATATATATATATATATATATATATATATATATATATATATATATATATATATATATATATATATATCTATATCTATATATATATATATATATGCAATATTTTTAATTTAAATACTTGTTTTAATTATAATCATAAGGGAATTCGAGAGATATTCAAAGATCGAGCTTTCTAAAAAAAAAAGCTTTAATCTTGACAGAATATTCCATGTGCCGATGCATTATCTGGTTGATCCGCCAGATAGAATGTTGATTAATAAAATACATGACTCCAAGAAAGAATTTCAGAAAAAAGAAGCATCTCATGTGTGGTTGACGTTTAAGATTATAAGTGACAGCAACAATATAGATGCTACGATGAACGACAAACGAGCGGCGATGATCATTAACTACCTTGACGAGAGAAAATATATGTTAAAAATAAAATTTATCATACAAACAATTGGATTATTCGTGATAAACGTGATCCGGTCATTCATAACGAAAAAACTGCCATACTGAGCAAAGGCTCCAAACTAGGGATGTTGACCGGTATTGATAAACTATATTACGAAAGATCATATCCTGTAACAGGGGTTATTTATGGGATATATCCGCATGAGAAGACTAATATTGAAAATCTAAAGCCGATGAAATTTTCTAAGATAAGTTGTGTGGCCAAACGAATAACAGAACATTTCACTGTTTCGACTCGTGGGAAGGGGTTAACGGAAAACCGAAGTAATATAATAATTTCGAGGGCAGAAAAGGTAAAAAATACCGGAGCATCTATCAAAGCTGTTGCTGAACTAGGCAAAAAATATTAAAATTCCCTATAACAGTAAAAACGATAACAGGACAGATTTGATACGAATCAAAATTTAAAATAAAGGGAGCTTCAATTGAAATAGTTGATCATAATGCGTATGCGTCGACTAATGCAGTAACAATAATTCCACGGACGAGGACGATTAAATTCTATGACGGTGATATTGTTACGTATATTTAATGTAAATCATTTATATTTTTTTAAAGTTGGTTTGCTTTTTAGATTTAAATTTGTTATTTTAAGTTTTAAGATTCGTTCACTGAAGGGCGGGGTGTGTAAATTGGTTTGTGGCAAAAAGAAGGTTTTATCATATAAACCTTCTTTTTATTTATGGCGGAAGGTGTTACGTATATTGAAAGAAGTCATTTATATTTTTTTACTTTTGTTTATTTCTTAGATTTAAATTAGGCATTTTAAGTTTTGAGATTCGTTGATTAAGGGGGGGGGGGGTGACGTGTCCTTTACAGAGTAAACACCAGGTGTTGATCTCATTTCTGACCTGGTTTCAGAGTTGTAAACAAGCTTTTAAATTTGATTGGTTGGTTCAAGGACATTGTGGAGTTTTATATAAACATCTTTCTAATTTTAGTTGAATCATATGCTGGTACGTGAGTTTTTGAACGTAAATTTGTTTTGATAGTTTCTAGAATATTACCTGACCACTTGTTTACGTAAAAAACAGATATATAAACTATGTTTTGGGAGCGAGCTATTCAGTAGAAAATTGGGCTGTTAGAATATTAAGTTGTGTCTTTTTGAGTTATTTTAAATTAACTTGTCCTGGATATTGTGTCAATTCGTTTGGATAAAGAAGATTTTTTTTGTTATTTATCTGGAAAAGAATTGTGCTCATAGAGAATTTTATTAACAAGAACTGATTTCATCAAGTGACATCGTCTTCCATATTGGATGCTTCGCTGGGATTCGAATTTGGAATTATTTGGACATTATATTACCAGAACGTTTGCAATTTCTCTAGTGGATAATATTTTGAATTATTTTGGATTAATTTTGGAAATGATTCTTAAAACCGTAAGTTTATTTTTTTTTTTGAAAAAAATATTTGTGCTCAATAAATTGTTTATTAAGTTGTACAAGCTTGTTATTTTCACTCTTTCTATGTTACTGTTTATTCGAGCCTAAGCACGTAACAATATGTTCTACCTTATTAATGAAATTAGTAAAAGCGATCCTGTATCCGTGTGGTTGTTTAGTTCTGAAAATGAATCCGATTAGTTTGTAAGACCAAATGGTGATATTTATCAAACAGAATCACTCCACGAGAAAATGAGAGAATATTCACCTGATGAAAATTTACTCTGTGAATGTTTTACTGTTCCATCGTTTGCAGTTCATTTTGCTAGAGAGAAAATTTCCTGGAAACCAACTCGGTTTGATCTTGTTGAAGATACAATATTAGGTTGTATTGAATATGGTCACGGTGGACTGTGGAACCGTAAATACTCGCATAAAGATGTTAACTCGGCTGATATGGTTGCAGGGTATCCTGGAGGTTTTCTGGGAAACGGAGAGTGTTCGGGGTATTTTAAAAGAACTGGTCACCCCACACACGAGATGAAGCAAGTATCAATAAATGGACCATTACCTGATTTTGATATTACTGGATTCGCTTGTATTGTGTCATTCGAGTTTGCAGAAAACCTTCATCCGATCTGTTATGTTTGGTTCGGTAGACATTTTTCATAAAAGAAGCGGACTCCAATGGTACTGTTACAATATATGCTCGATTGTTTAATGCTGACGTCGTTGATCGACAGTGAAGCGATTATATCATACCGAATGCAGACCGAAGTTTGGTTACCACAAAAAAAGAAATATTGTGATGAAGAAAATTATGATAAATAAATACAATTGCAAGGGATCTTGGCAGAAAAATAAAATGTAAATTTACCCAAGGAGGATCCCACGATCATAAACGACATTGTACATGAATGATCATGGACGATGCTGAATTAAATTTTATAATCGCTGATACAACGAAAGAAAATACATTTAGAAGAAGGGATACAGCTTTCTTATAAAATGGAACTAAGTTAGGTACAAGTGTGAGTTATATTGACGGTGAATCACTGCAGTATACCCATTTAAGATATTAGATGCACGCGTACGTTTCGATTAATCTGTTATCCATGATAAATAAAATTCCAGATTTTGCTGTCAGAGTAGCTACCAATTCATTTTATATCAGTAAAAAATATTCAAGATGGCTAGATCAACTAATTATCATCGATCATGCACCTTTGGGTGAATGGAGAATAAAAAGGGAAAATAGTAGTGACCCAACCAGGAACAAGGTTATGTACTTATCACAGCTTTTCCGATGAAGCGGAGACGCATGGAATCCCGATCGAATGGGAGATAAATATATTTCGAAGATCATAGTTTGGGATGAAATATGTACTGTATCATTCGATAATCTAAAAATATCTCTTGATTGGTTGTTGATGAAAAACACTGCTGTAATAATGTGTGGCGACCATGGTCAACCACCACGCTTTGTTGGATCGTCTCCACACGAATGGCTAAAGAGATCCATTACGAAGAAATAGTTGACGATCATAGTGCACTTGAATCAACATTGAGGGAGTTAAAAAAATTATTCAGATTACAACCGAATAAAATTCAATGTGAGGTTATGCGTAATATAATCTCCGAAACCTCTTTGAACGACTTTTGGGATACGTGGAGACCAAATGATCTGATAGTTGCAAGTATAAAGCTAGTTCGTGACACACTGCAACAGATTTTTTTCTGCAACATAAAGAAAAATTCGCAGAGTTTTTGGTACCATTATGTTATCGCTCAGCAGATACGCGACGACAGAATATTCTGGTTGACATTCCAGGACAGACGGAGAAAAAAAGCTCGTGTTGAATAATATTGTTTTAGTTGATGTCATTTTTGTTGATAGCGCTTTATCGGATTGGACGCTAGGATACGCAATGACAATACATTCATCTCCTGGATTAACTATTTCTGATACAGTTGTCTGGATTGTGGACGATCATATCGAGTGGTCGAATTTAGTTTATCTTCCGGTGTATCGCGTCAGGAAAATATCTCAGCTACGTAGGATTGTCGTGGATGCGTCAGAAATCACTGGCAATGTTGACAATGATATGGTAAGAAAAAAATTAGATGGCTATAAACAGTATGATAAAAAATAAACGCGACTTCGATCTGGACGTGGAATCTGGCGTGCAATCTATCATAACATTGAAACAACAACAGGATAATCACTGTGCAAGCTGTAATTGTATAATGCTATGGCAATACTCAAGTAAAAGTCCAAGACAATTTACCGTAGATAGAAAAGATAACAGTCTTGGTCATACACGTGATAATGTGATGTTAACATGTCTTGAATGTAATCGGCGTAGAAGTTCTAGTTAAGTGACTGTGGTGGTAACTGTGTATCCTCGGGAATTACCTGTAATTGTTCAGGTGTAGTTGTAGGAGCAGTTGAATCTAATCTGTAGATTGTAAATCTCCATGTGGATCGCACTACGCTGGATATCTTGTGTGTTGTAATAATCCAAATAGGATCTGTCGCTCTTTTTTTCCTCCTTCAAGTTCAACGGGTTTATATAAATACCTGACAATAACATTACTTAATATTGGCTGCAGTGAAACATTGTGCTGTATTGGTATATATATTTCCTTATAATCGCACTAATAGGTTTCGTGGCAGTTATTCGAGTAACCTCATTATTTATTGCAGCTATCACACTTGGTAATCTTGCAACCCATTCATGAGATATTGTATCCTGAATGAATTCCTTCGCGTATCGATATCCAAATAATTTTTCAGCAAGTATTCTATTAAATCGTTCTACGATCGCTTGATCAGGATGAATTTCAGTATGTCCTCGTCGTATTTTAACATTATATCGCATCATTAATGATGATACGGCACAAAAAATTTCTTTGCCAGGATCAACTTGTAATATTTATGGCCATCGCAAGGGTCCTCGTCGATACATTCGTTCGAAGACAAATGCAACCTCTGTTGCTGTTTTACTTGATAGTGGTTCTGCTTCTTTATATCTACTTGAAAAGGTCAACAACTTTTATTGCTTATTTAAATGGTGCTCTACGTATACGATCATGAGGTAAAAACGAAATATCAGCTGATGAACTTCATTAGGAACATTAACATCAAAATGTGCGTACTCGATTCTTTTAGGCGGTTGTAGGTAAATTTGCCATATTGCTTGTCGCGCTAACCACGCTGCGGCTATAGTAAGCGTGACATTCGCTGCATTAACGAGTTTATCGATTGCTGCTCTATCTTTCCAGTATCCTATTGGGCTGTAATAAATTGATTGCATTTTAATCAATTGCCCAGCACCTATTGTTAATTTGGTTTTCATCTCAGATTTTACTATCCAATTGGCTAATCCTTATTTGAGATTTTTTATATTTTATGGAATTTAATGCATGAATCAATTTCACTTTTGCGATATGTCGCTGTTCTAGATCTTTACTTTTATAAGCTACATCGTGAACGTGACACGCTTTATCGATTGCATTTACCGGATATTCACCAGATTTTGGTTGATCTTGTTCATCAAGTCTGATATCAAGTCGAGTGCCAGGACCGCATTAATTATATCCTGGAAGATGTTTTTCGCCTGGACTTTTAGCCCAAGGTTTTATTTGCTAAAAAGGAAAATTTCTTTCTGCCACATACGGAACATTTTCCACCGTATGCTATTCTTTTATTTTATTACTGTAACCGTAGATAAATCAGTAGTTGGAGTTTTAACTCGGCAGCGTAAACAATATAAATCCATGATATAATATTAAATTATGGATGTAATTGGTTGAGACACGAAAATGAGAACAGGTAAAACATCATTCAATATTAGCAAATTCGATCAGAATTATACTAATAGGCCCGTCTAGATCCGGTAAAACACAACTATTACTTAATCTGGTAATGAGATCGCTGAAATGGAATAAATTGTATTTAGTTGCAACATCTGTTAAATGAATACTCACGATTGCTGAGCTGTGATGATATTATTCATTTTATAACCGACGTTAATGAAGCACCATTTGTAGGTGATCTTGATGGATCCGTTAATAATTTAGTTGTTTATGATGACGTAATGCTAGAAAAACAATCAAATCCGGCAAGAATATTTTCAAGAGGACGGCATAAAAATACTGATGCTATTTATATAACTTAGTGGTATGGACAAATTCCGAAAGTAATCAGATATAATTGTAATATTTTAGCTGCATTTAATAAAACTGATACTCACACGCTAGGAAATAGGACCTGGTGTAGAGGGGATATGGATATAAATAAATTCAGAGATTTCTTTTCACGTGCGCAAGCAACACCGTATAGTTTTTTAACAATAAATCTGCATGATCCCAGGACAAGATATCGTGTAGGTATCGATCAAATATTTGGCTAATTTGTATCAGCAGATTGACAAAATAACGATATCCTCTAACTAAATTAAATAGATATCATTTGATATATGAAAAATTATACATGGCTACGTCAAGGAAGCACATATAAATGTAATAAAAAATGTCTAGGAGAATACTGCAAGAAAGATAAATGCATTTTATCAAAAAATACTGCAAGAAACAAACATATATATTTTATCAAAAAATCCACATCCTGGTCCTCGACATTGTGATCCATGCAATGTTTGCGTTCGAGGATAATATCGGATTTGTGGTGGAGATAAATACAGAACTGTGATGGCATATTACCATCGCAGGATCGAAGAAGAGGTTTTGATACATAGAAAAGAAAATCCTCCAACCGAGGAAGAATATTACTCAAAGTTAAAAAAAATCTCAGAATGATTGTTTATCTGAATTATTCATTTTGTTTGATCCATGTAAAAGATCTTTTTTTTATCTCATCAGATTGACAATTTAACACAAGGAGAGAGCAGCAGAGAGGGGTCGACTACAACATTGGTTTATAGTCAATGAACTGACTTCCATGTTAGTCACCATTAGTCGATTTGACAATCAAAAAAGGGTTACGTGTCGAATTAGTCTGTTCACCCTCTCTGCTACTTGTATGTATGTATGTATGTATGTATGTATGTATGTATGTATGTATGTATGTATGTATGTATGTATGTATGTATGCATGCATGTATGTATCTGTCTGTCTGTCTGTCTGTCTGTATGTATGTATGTATATATGTGTGTATATATGTATGTAGGTAGGTAGCTAGGTATGTATGTATGTATGTATGTATGTATGTGTGTACGTATGTATGTATGTACGTAGGTACGTACGTACGTACACCATGCATGCATGCATGTCTGTCTCTATCTGTCTATATGTATGTATGTATATTTGTGTATGTGTGTTTGTGTATTTATGTATGTATGTACGTACGTACGTATGTATGTATGTAGGTAGGTAGGTAGCATGCATTCATGTCTGTCTGTCTTTCTGTCTTTCTGTATGCATGCATGCATGCATGTATGTATGTATGTATGTATGTATGTATGTATGTATGTATGTATGTATGTATGTATGTATGTATGTATGTATGTATGTATGTATGTATGTATATATGTATGTATGTATGTATGTATGTCTGTCTGTCTGACTGACTGACTGACTGACTGACTTTATTTCCTCTTCAACAGAGATTACATCAGATTAATCAAATTCAAGATAATACAAAATCATGAAATAGAACAGAAAGGTGTATAGAAAAAATAGTGAAACGTATACCAGTGTAATTATTAATGTAGTTCTTTCTAAATGACATATGTGATTATGCATACATACATACATACATACATACATACATACATACATACATACATATATACATACACACACACATAAATGTACACACACATACATATACACACACAAACACATACACACATACACATATACACACACATACACACATCTATACATATATATGTGGAACAACATGAAACCATTCTCAAATGAAAAAGATAGCAAAATGTGACATTCTTATATTATATAAGACAGAAAGAATTATATCTCCGTGATCTGTCATACAACAAAATTGCGGAATTTGACAAGAACGGGGTGGCCTTTTGTTTTTGCTTGTTTTTTTAAAAAAAAATAATAAATTTATTTATTTAGCTTAACTACTGTATATTGCTGTTATGATATGACATGTTGTTTGAGAGTAGGGCATGCATTTTATTGTAAAATGAGGTCATGCTTTTTGCCGTTACCAACATGAGTTATCCCATACGTCATCGTCGATAGACGTCAAGCAATCTACTCTGCTTCCAAGAAGTGCCTCCAATAGTATATCGTCTTCTTGATTGAATAAAATAACCCCGTCTCTCACCTCTAAAGTGTCAATCACCCTCTCAAAGAAGAAGTTTCGTTCTTCAAGTAGCATTTCACAACCTAAGATAAGATGTTTCGCTCTGTCATCAGTCTCTTTTCCACAGAGTTTGCATATCATAACTTTTCCAACAGGTATGATATATAGTTTCAATATTTGAGAGAGAGGCCATAACATAGATTGAAATTTACGCCCAAGAAAACATATACTGCTTGGTTTTAAGTCCAAATGAATGTTTCTGAAGAGAATTAAATCGCCCCTTAGCTCAATATCTGTATTCCAGGTTGATTCTTCAAGTTTTTGAATATTATCAATAATATACCGATTCCAAACAAGTTTACCTTGGGTTTGTAATCTTACTGCATAGTCTAAGAGAACACTTCCCATACCATATTTCTTGAATATTTTGTCAATATCTGCTATTAACCCCGTCTGTGTTAGTGGGCTGGTCAAGTACTGACATAAGCGCAAAATGAAAATTTTTTTCCAGTCCAATCGCCCCTACACAGCCGGTTGAAAAAACACAATTTCAATTTCATCTTATCTATGTATGCTTCCATTGACCAGAGTCCTAAGGTACTATGCGTTGCCTCTATGGGCGAATATTTATCGAAAGCTTGCATTCGTCGCGCTGCATATCTCTGACACAGCTCAAGTTCTTCTATATTGGTGCTTGTCATATTCGACCATAATTCACATCCATATAGGACTGAAGGTAGAATGATTCTTTTCCAGATTTTCATACTGGTTAGAGGGTTCATTCCCCCGTCTCTGATACCAATAAAATAAAAAGTGTTTAATAAGTGTTTACCTTTATCGCATGCTTCTTTTATCGCGTCATTAGGTTTAAAGTTGTACTTTAGAGGTATGCCGGCATATTTCTTACTTTTGACTACTGGAATTGGCGTTTTATTGAATAGAAAAGAAGGGATATCAGTTCTTCTTTTGTTTGTAAAGAGTATGCTGCAGCTTTTATCTGCATTATATTTCAATCTCCACCTTTTCGCATAATTAGAGATTGTATCGAGAACATGCTGCATCGAATGATGCGAATTACAGTTGTGTCATCCGCTAATAAGACACACACGGCAGGTGGAGATCGACAAGTTTTAGGCCTCGCAAAGTTTGATCTAAATTAGTGATCAAATCGTCTATCATAACGAGAAAGAACCAAGCGGACAAGATACGAACCTGCCCTACACCCTGTTTAATATTGAAATATTTGGACAATTTGCCCGCAAATAAAACAGAACTGGTCACTCCCTTAAACGAGGCTTTCATGATGCGCCACGTCTTCCCTTTTATGCCAAGTTTGTACAGCTTGTAAAATAACCCATTGTGCCAGACTGTATTGAATGCCTTAGCATTATCAAGAAATGTTGCATAGACAGGAGTATCTTTATCCATATAGTAGCATATAGATTCTTTGATGCAAAACGCTGCAGTGATTCTACCACAATTATTCCTAAAACCTTGTTGCAATGGATTGGGAAAATTAATGTGCTTAGAAAATACAAGTAGTCTATTATATATAATTTGCTCTAGGATTTTCTGAAGCACTGGAACTATAGTTATATCACGGTAATTATTCATATCTAATTTGCTTTTTCCCCCTCCTTTAAATATTGGTATTACTAAACCTTGTTTAAAACGGCATGGGTACTCCTCGGCCTCGTACACTTTTTACACTTTTTTGAAGACAGTTTCAAGTAATTGTACACTGCTTTGAGTGTCCGCAAACAGTAAATGCTCGGCAACAATACCGTCGTGACCACATGCCTTATCGTTATTGAGAGAACTAATTGCACTACTGATTTCTTCTCTAGTGGGAATTTCGTCAACAACTTCATTAAAGTGGGAATGGGTTTCTATACTCTGTTTTTTAACCTCTGCTAAAACCATCTGGTAATAATTCCCATCGTACAGATAGGTATTGTCAGGTAGTGACAAATTGGAAAAACGATTTGCTCATAAATCTCTTATAGAGTTGTGGTCGCGTACGATTTTTCCGTTAGATTCATTTTCGTATATGTAATCACGTTCATGTCTTTTATTCCGTATAAACTTATAGAAAGTGGAAATATCGAGCTCTGCAGCCTTTTCAAGCTCACTGAACTGTTCTCTATCACACATTTCTTTTTCTCTCAGTAACTCTTTTCCAAACAGTTTCTTCGCTTTCTTATAATTTGCGTATGACTGAAATTCCCATCCTCTTGGCCTACCATCAGAGATCCATACCCTACGTTTCAGCCTCATTTCTGTATGAAACTTTTTTACGTTTAGTAGTTTCCAATAGGGGTTAGCGTACGGGCAAAACCTTTTTATGGGCAGAAACCTAGAAGCTGCGTCATGTAAGATCTTTACCGTGTCTTGAATAATACTTTCAATATCAACATTTGTCACTAGTTCTGCCTTATGCAGTTGCGCTAAAAAATGCATTGCGTGTTGCTTCCTTATACCCATTTATTTGTTCTGTCAATGCTTTCTTCCAATTTATGGAGTGAATTATATGTTTGTCAGCCATGATTATATTATATGTAAAAGGAATGACCAACTCTATTTTTACAGAATGATGATCTGAAATGTTCAAAGGATGGTCATCAATTATTTCGGCCTTAACCACTAAATCGAATTTGCTTTTTTGCAATAGTATATGGTCTTACAACGATTTGGATTTACCATCGATTGAGAAAAATGTAAAGTCAGGCCTTTCACAAATAGATTGACTATTAACGGATATTAAGAGCATATCAGTCAGAAACTTTTCTAGAATAGCGCCTCTAGCGTTTGTTGTTAGACAGTTCGTTTTGGAGCTAAGCAGTGAACTCAACTGGCCATTAAAGTCTCCCGCGAGTATGGGAATGCCTTCTTTACAGAACATATCAAACTGGTCCTTCTTCCATTGTTTCATAGTAACTTGTAATAGTAAAATTAGTTGATGGCAAAAGTGCTCCGAATACAAAATATTTCAATTTATCATTACATATTACTTCTATCCCTAAGACTCTATCGCTGCCGACGCTCAATAAAGGATTAACGTAGAGTGACTTCCTATATAGGATTGCTATTCCACCAAACCCTGTATGTCTTATCCTTTCTTCAAAATTCACTTTTAGCATATTATCAGAGCGTGAGAAAGATTTAAACTGTGGATGCAAATTGTCTAAGAAGTTGAGTTGCTCCGGAAGAAGCCAGTGCTCGGTAAGCACTGCAATATCTAACTCATTTAGCAAAAAGTACAAGTATGGTGCACCATACATGGCTCCTTTTACGTTCCATGTCATCAGACGAAATTTATGACTAGACATTTGTTGACTTAAAAAATAGATTTTCAACACAAGTAGTACAATGACTATAAAGTAGTTGACCATAATTTATGCATATATATGCGACTTACTGCCCCTTTATATAGTTTCACCTGAACCTCTTGGCGTCCTTATCACCATAATCCTCATACCATTCTCTTGCCCATACAAAATTTGGCCAAAAACCATTCTCTAAAATCTTCTCAAAGTCTAAGTCATCTACCGTGACTAAAGCAGTATAAGTGTCCTTTCCTCCTCTAACACGCCAGTGCTTTAAGATCCGAGAGTCAATTATTTCTATTCCTTTTTTTCTGGCGTGCTTTTTTATACAAGTTCTCATCTCCTCTCTCGTTCTGTCAACCGGTATCCTGGACATTAGAACTCGAAGTTCATAAGAGTTCCTCACTCTTTTTTGTGGTCTGCAGTTTCTGTTAGTTGTGATGACATCGATTGTTCTGCTTCCTTTATCCAAGTCTTTTGTTGAGGTGGCTGATTTTTTTTAAAATGGTGATCTTCTTTCCCTGTCGATGTTTCTTGCATTTTCCCGTGCTGAGTATTTCTGATCATGGTGATAACCACGTTCTCCATTATCTTCAATTACTGTCAATTCTTCAGTTGAGATAATGGATATGGTGGACAGAGTCAGAGCCACTCCTTCCCTTGAATCAGTGGATTTCAAGCGACCACCTTTGTTCTTCTTCGTATATTCCGTTTGGTCCGATAAATGCTTCCGTCGTTTTGTACGATAAAGATTACGAGCAGTTCTCACATTCACCACATTCACCATAGTTGCTGTTTGTGTTTCAATTGAAGGTTTGCCCATACGCACTATATCAGCTAGCGTTATTTGAGTCTGTTCCTCGCATTTCGTGGTTACATTTTCTTTATCCTTATCACATACTCTATCTTCGAGCAGTTGATGTAAAAACAGTTGGTGACCTTTAATACTTTCCAACTGATTATTCTTCTCCCTGAGTGATATTCTCAATGCCAGATTGTCTTTAGATAACTTCGTTTCTTCCTCTTTGCATCTTTCTAGTTCCGATTGTAGTCTAGTAGAGTTAACAGATCTAATGTGCAGTTCTTTACGTATGTTGTCAAGCTCAGACTTCAATTCATTTCTGATGTCATCTTTCATTTGTTGAATACTGCTTTGTATAAAATGTTTTAGATCTATTATCTTGTATAAATTCTCTATTGTTACGGAACTGTCATTTTATCATTTAAAGGAGATGATACTGAATTGCGTTCGGAGTTCTGCATCACATGTTCTGGTTCTGATTCTGATTGCTGTGACTATTTGTTAGACCCTTTTCTTTTGGATACTCGTCTCACACATGTACTGCTATCATGCATACCCGTGAGTGGTTTCTGTCTCGACGCGAAGCTTTTCATTTCAGATAAGTTGTTATCTCCTGCTAAGAAATGGTATAGAATAAATATATCCTCAGCTAATCTCTCCTCTAGAGGCGCACTATCACATCTTACTGTCCTCTCAACTATACGAGTCACAGTATAATTACAGTTTTCCAATTTAGCCAGGTCATGTAGTGATAGTCTTATATCTTTTAAATTCTGCTCATCCAATTCCAAACACATCTTCTTTTTAAAATCATCTCTGTCCAAAGTCCAAAATTTAGAATCGATTTGAAGGTATATATTTTTCTCAGTCTGAGTTGCTATCAAGTCTTCTTCTAAATCGGACTTTTCATCACCACTGTACCGTTCATCTATTTCTAGCTCGTCATCCATGTCCGTAGTTCACACCAATGTCCGTCTAAACTTGATAAATTAGTTAAAGCTTGTTATAGGTAGCTCACACTTGCGTTAACGATTAGGAGTCCTATTTAGTCAGAACAATATATTCAATGATGAGCATTCTGATTACCCAAACTTAAATTACAAAAACTGCAGTTTACAAAATTCGTACAAACGGCAGTTTGCGACCCACATTTGTTACACAAACAAAATTATAACAAATCTTCAATGTTTCCATATGTATGTATGTATGTATGTATGTATGTATGTATGTATGTATGTATGTATGTATGTATGTATGTATGTATGTATGTATGTATGTATGTATGTATGTATGTATGTATGTATGTATGTATGTATGTATGTATATATGTATGTATGTTTGTGTGTGTGTGGATGTATGTAGGTATGTATGTATGTATGTATGTATGTATGTATGTATGTATGTATGTATGTATGTATGTATGTATGTATGTATGTATGTATGTATGTATGTATGTATGTATGTACGTATGTATATATCTATGTATGTGTGTGTATGTATGTATGTTTGTGTGTATGTATGTATGTGTGTATGTATGTATGTATGTATGTATGTATGTATGTATGTATGTATGTATGTATGTATGTATGTATGTATGTATGTATGTATGTATTTGCAAATGTGTGCACGTTCACATGTATATATATATGTATATATATATATATATATATATATATATATATATATATATATATATATATATATATATATATATATATATATATATGCTGCATGTACGGATGAATGGCTTCGTAGACCCCGGTATGGAAATAAATAAAAAAAATAATTTTAAAATGAGAAAATTTTAAGAGTATTATAACTTTTGCTTCTGTGCCATTCATGTAAGGTTCATATTTAGTTATAGATGTATATTTGGTTTGACGTAGATTATATGTCAGGAAAGTTATTTGCCCGCAGATAAGGTCTAATATGTAGCAGCTGATCGTTAAACACTGAATACATGAGCATTTGAAATATTATCACGCTTCTGCAAATCCCGACTTTTACATGAGGTCTCTTTAGAATCCCTTTCTTTGCCACGAATTAGTAAATTAAGAGCCCTTGAAAATGTGTGCCTTAGGTGTACCTATGTTTGACAGATGTTCACATACAGATAAAAACTGAGTTATGCAATACTTAATCGAGTACAAGTATCATGTATGTTGAATAATGTCAGTAAGATGTAACATTAATATGTAGCGTTGTTAAATAACTTGCATTCAATCAATATTATCAGAACGAAATCCAAACACGATTATAATAGTAAATAGATAAGTAAAATGTGTGCTTAATTACGTGAAAACATATATATATATATATATATATATCAATATCATATTATTTACATAGGGGTACATGAGTTATGCAACAAGATCTGTCAGACAGGTGAATAGCCAACACAGAAGACCCAGACACCGATAACGCTCCAAAAAAGGGCAATCTATCGATGTGCCAAAACTCCACAACTATCAGCTTGATCAGCCAAGCTAGTAAAGTGATGATGAAGATTATCTTGAAGAGAATGAAACCACAAGCATACAAAATAATCGCTGAAGAAACTGGCATGGTTCCGGAGTGGATGAACCACAACGAACCAAATATTCAATAACAGGGTTGTGTGTGAAATGTACTTGCAGCATCAACAAGACATCTATCATCTGTTCATTAATTTCATAAAGACCTTTGACAGAGTGTGGCTTAATACAATGTGGGCCACAATGAAGACGTATAATATGGGTCAAACGTTGATCAATACCATCAAGTAACTGTACGCCAAGGCTACCAGTGCAGTAATTGCTGATGGTTCTGCGGAAAACTTGTTCCAAACAACAATTGGAGTACGTCAATTCTGTCTCCTGTCACCCACGCTGTTCAACATCTACTTATAGCGCATCATGAACAGAGCCCTGAGAAACCACTGTGAGACAGTCAACATTGGGGGCGTAATATCACCAATCTCCGCTTTGCATACGACATTAATGGGTTTGCAGGAAGTGAAAAAAAGCGTGCCACCTTAGTGATGAACCTGCATGAAACGTCTTTCAAAATTGACACGGATATAAGCAGTGAGAAGACAAAGCAGATGAAAATTAGTGGCAAATAGATCTCATTCAAGATTAAAGTCAGAGGACAGGAACTGGAAACGGTGAGCCAGTTCAAATATCTAGGTTCCATAATTACAGAAGAGGCATCAAGAACATAACATACATACATGCATACATACATACATACATACATACATACATACATACATACATACATACATACATACATACATACATACATACATACATACATACATACATACATACATACATACATACATAGACAGACATACAGACAAACAATCACACAGACAGACAGACAGACAGACAGACAGACACACACAATAGATAGATAGATAGATAGATAGATAGATAGATAGATAGATAGATAGATAGATAGAAAGATAGATAGATAGATAGATAGATAGATAGATAGATAGATAGATAGTTGTGCTAGGTTTCCAATTAAAAAATGTCTCTAATGTTGGACTTGGGTAAGAATGTTGTTATATATCAGCCTTTCCACCGACACTATTATACTACAAAAATAATACAAAATACAAAAAACCCAAAACATAGATCTCTACTATGTTTGCCAAGAGAACTTTTTCTGGTTGGGATAAGCTTTGACCAATCGCAAGCTTTATAACCTGAAACGTGGCTGGAGTCATTTACCTATAAGATTCGGGTCGCGCCCACAACCAATATTATATATTACAAAGACCCTAGTGATTCACACATTCGTATTCCAGAAGTAGCCAGGTAATAATGACAATGAATACTTATGTGTACATCTGTGGAGTTGTTTTTTTGGGACTTATTAAATCAGGTACGTATAGATACATACATACATACATACATACATACATACATACATACATACATACATACATACATACATACATACATACATACATACATACATACATACATACATACATACATACATACATACATATATATAGTTGGTGTGTTATTCTGCAAAATTTTATTTTAAAAGAAACATATTTATACAGACTTACAACAGAAGTTTGCGGAATGCAATTATCCACCACTTTTTTATGGAAAAAGACAATATACAATGCAAGGTCGCTAATGTTACTTGGAAAGTGGTGCGGATGAAACTATTCATTCCTTTTTTGTTTTACGTTCTCCTTTAAAGGTAAAGAAAAATATTACTAATGCTTTATTGCGTTTTCTATTTGTGTTAGTAAACTTTTTTTTTATTTTTGCTTATTTGTTTTTTCTCTATATTATGTTTGTATGTATAGGATAAGAAAAAAAAACATAATTTCTTGAACGACATCACTATGCGTAACCAGATGTCTCTACTTTAATGACGTATAATTATCAATGCGCCCATGATATGCAAGTTTTATGAACTTGTATAGTGCGAACACTTCCAGACAGAATTGCAAATTTAAACAAGCTTCAACGAATAGGAAATATTTCCCCAAGTTCTTAAATATGCCGTGATGGCCATATATACAAATGTTAATTGTTCATGATATAAAGGAATTAGAAAAAGTGATAGAATTACAAATCTTCCTGCCTTGATACTCAGCAAATAAAACAAATTAACCGTAATGGACGCACATAACCTAAAATCAGTCCCTTGATAGTATATCAGAGATAATTGCAGCTTAAAGTTTTAGCAAAATACAGAATCTCCAAACTTGTTCGTTAAACGTTCAGCAAAATTTAACTTTCTTTTACAGTTCGTAATGTAGGAGAAACGTTTCTATTACTATTGCGACGTTTTGTCAACCTTACATCATATTGGAGTGGCAACGTATATTATTTCCGACATAACTATTTTGTTATGGATCAGGAGCTTAAACTACCAACGAAGAGCGAGAAAATAACTAGTTATATACTTTAAATATTTACATTAATTAATTTTAATTTTAATTTTAATTAATTTTAATTTTAATTTCTTGAAATAAAACGATAAGGATATCAAACTAGCATATAATAGCGAACGAATTCATAAAAATCCGAACATGTATATCACTTCTAATCGAGGGCAGTAATCCAAATGCATTATCAAAGTACTTCGAATAATACGTTGATGTCCTTATATATCAACGTCACAGTGGAAGCACTATGTTAACAATGAAATGTGTTTGACCTACATTTACTGAAATAACAAATAAAATGTAACTTCAACGTGTCCATACAATTATCATACGCAAATGCCTTTTAATAAATGACAGAGCACACGCACAAATTCCGTTCTGTTCTTGTGTCTAGGATTGTTTGAGAAAAATGTTAAACTCTGCAGTTCCAACAAAAAATTCTGAAGCACAAAAATCAATCCCAATGCGAACTCTTCCACGGATAGAAGTATATTAAGACAGAAAGATTTTGTACAGAACTTCACCAGTAATAAAATTAACACGCAGGTCTGATTTAAATTTTCTGTTATTTTGAAATATATTTCAGTAAATAAGTCATTTACGAATTTGGACATTATATGTGCCAATGTCTTAGTTTGATAACCATAATCTTTACCTGGATTATGCATTGCGATTATGAATGAAGTCACTTAGGCAGCATACAGGAGCCATCTGTTTTGAAAAAAATGAAATATTCCAAACCTGTATCTTCTTAACATCATCATTGCGTTTAATATAATTTCATTCACGTTTCATGATATGGTACATTTATTTGCCGTGTGCATTTTTGTTTGTACCATGTGCAAGTCATAAGGCCGATTTTATTATTTCACACTCTATGAATGCGTAAAAGATCTGTATTGCTACATATGCAATATCACTTTTCACGCCACAGCAAGGAATGTATGTATGTATGTATGTATGTATGTATGTATGTATGTATGTATGTATGTATGTATGTATGTATGTATGTATGTTACTGTATTATGAGTTGTACATACATGTATAAATCAGCGTTCAACGCGTGTTTGGTTAAATATGGACCATAGTGCCTCCAATAAGTGTTCGTTCTAAATCTAATTTCTTTTAACCAGATATAGTGCAATTTTGTATGGAATCTTTCATTAGTTTTAATAAACCTATTTAAGAATAAACTTGCATTTCTTCGTTGAAAGTGTTTCTGAATATATTTTATTTCTGGTTTAGCAGCAACAACAACATTGGAAACTGTTTGGATTAAGGATGTAACAACAACATCCCAGAGAGAGAAACGTATACTCAGTGCCACTGGCCTCCCTAATGAGTTGGCATTTCAACTCAGACGCGGTTCAGCAATTATTTCCTTACATTTGAGGAGGAACCGTGACATTAATCCAAATGCTGACTTCTACTTTGCTCGACAATTGAAAAATGGTCAATCTGCTCTGGTGAAATCTCCAAATTTGGAAAACAAGGTAATTATTAAACCTAGTAGAGAAATCGTCTTTGCTTGCAATAGTCGAGAAAATCCTAGATAAAAACAATTAATTGCATCCTATGCATAAATACACATTCCTTTGTAAGAAAGCCCTGGATGTTGATGAAATTGTAAGCAATATCATAAACAAATAGGAAATAAGAACAATAGCAATGCAAGCAAGAAAGATTGCAAAAGAGTAAGTCAGATTAAGGAGAAAACAAAGTTAATATGTTGTAAAATGTAAAATATGAAGTAATTAACTGTCTAAAATAAGATATGTAATTCAAAAGAAAACGAAAATATAAAATTTCAAACATTTAGAATGGTTTAAAGCTTAAATCCGAAACTTAAACCAGTAAATAAAGATATCAATCGGAATGATGTAGTAAAGAATAAATACAAAACTTAAACCAGTAAATGAAGATATCAGTCGGAATGATGTAGTAAAAAATAAATACAAAAATAGTGCAATATGAGCAGAACGTATGGTTAGTTACAAATGTTGAAGAGATCTTTGCATGATTAATTGAATTTACAGCATGTGAGAAGAAGATTCAATTTCTAATTTAAGGTAGAAATTGAATATGCTAAGTAATACAAAATGATATCAAATCGGGTAAAAAATTAATTTAAAAGAGCTTCAAACGGATCTAGCTTACGCATTGGTTGTAATTTAAGTTTATTATGTTGTCATATAATTTAGACATGCAAAACAATTCCACGCAAAATGCAACATCCCATATTCTGTAGAAACAAGGAGCATAAACCAATCTATATAAATTGAAGACTGGAAAAGTGGAATGTATCGCAGTGGTGCAACTGCATTACCAATATCACATCCTCATTTACAAAATTCTGCCTGATTGCAATCACCCGTAACGCTATTATTTTGCAAGACAAAAATATAACTTAAATACATAGATACAATTTTAACTTGTTATCTTCACATCTTGTTTTTATTTATTATTGTCCCAAAACAAATCCTCAGCAAGATTTATATTCAGGTCAAGAAAAAATAATTTCAATACCTTCAACAACCTATACACGCAAAACGTTTATTGCTGATTTTCGTTCTTCCGTCATCAATTTGATTCCTTTCGTTCAACAATTGTCCGTTTTACAGCAGCTATTCAGAATGAATATTAGCAAGTAACATGATACATAGTTGACTGAGTTATTCATTTAAATTGTTTTTGTTTGATTGAGATATAGATAGTCAAAAATGAGTTAGTTTTCATACATGAAATAGGTTTTGAGTTGTTTTTCGTCTGCTTTTGACAAGTTGATTTTTACAATAAGGGCTGTACTCACCTGATTATCATAAAAGTTTACCTTTGACCCTTGTATAAGTTAGATGTATCCTCTGTAATCGACCGTTGTCAGGTCCCTATCGTTTACAAAAGCATATACGTTTAACTGAGCTTAATAAACATCATACCTATACAACAGCATCTTTTTATCAAATTCACATGATTGTCTGTCTAGCTATATATTTCCTACCCGTAACCTACCCATAATCATCTTCCGCATATGTATTCGTCAAGATTAACGTTTACCATCCAATTATATACGTACATCGCTGCATATGCAGTAAATGTCGTTTTAAGTTGATGTTTATATATATATATATATATATATATATATATATATATATATATATATATATGGGTATATACTGAAACCTATGCATTTTAAATGTATACTTACCTGTTTGAGTAGCCTCAATTACAAATTTACTTGAATGTTTTAACAGAATGTGGCTTATTACCAGGACGAGAAGAACTTGGCATTCATGACGGTCCGATGTGTCAAGCGTGCAAATAACCATTGTGACAGAATAATCGTAAGTATAATAACATATTTAATAGTAATGTGAGTACAGGGCCTGCATCCAAAAATGATATTAAAAGATATTCTCTACAGACCGTAGTGTCATCTTACCAAGTGCTTAGAGCAGTTGTATACTTTACCTCAGATGGTAGGGCAGCTTTCTCGAAGACTTGCATGTACAACACATGAGACAGCATAACAGTTCAAAATGAAACGTTGAACCTTACACCTAATGGTCCAATGTTTATATTTAACATTTTCTACATTGTTGTATTGGCTCGAGTGATTGGAGTTTGATTGCATCATACATACGCATTTGGGCACACAATGTTTCACATACAGTGTGAATGCCCGGAACATAAATTTCATCTATAGCCGCAACAAGATGGTCTTTTTAATTTAATTTGACACATTAACTGATTGAATAGTAGCTTCTAGCGCAACAACTTTGATTGTCCGCAATGGCAAGATGTTGGGTTACCCAGGAGATAATTATGCATTTTTTCTTCAGTTTCTCGTTATTTTGAACGCCTTAATATTTCGACGGATTCTTAATGACACTTAATTAAAAAATTAACCTTGTATTGAGAGGATACTAAGCAACATGATCTAGAATATGGTCTCATGTTTAAATTTAGATAGTCAAATTTATTATAAAACAGCTTTATGACATAAAACAGTACGCAAGGTTATGCGCACAGGACTCGAGGGTCTGTATTCTGGTTTTTCTATTGGATTTCATGAAATCCACGAAAAAGTTTGCAAATTTAATTGATAAAGACATTTTGATACTATCAACACGCAACTCCCATACAGTTCTGGACTCAAACAAAGGACTGAACTATATATTGATATTCATGTTTGAGAAAACATGTGATAGAGTGTAATGAATTTTGTAGCGTTGCACATATATACAACGGAAAGAAGGCCGCCATCGCTTAACTGCTCGAGAATAGTCTCTTACGATTTTGTACTATAGTTATGATATTTGTGCTTGTTTTCTATCATCGTCTACATTATTGTGTTTCATAATGCATTGGCTGTTCCATTCGTATGTGTTAATTCATCTCCTTTTTTTGGAAAAGAGAACAATTAGATTTTTTTTCTCAGCTGTTTTGTCCCATTATTAAGACGTAATTTGTTTTTGAATAAACAGTCGTCACGTGACCGCTTACACTACGACGAATCCTCATTAATTGGATAAAATGACCACATCTTGGTTCTAGATACTACATTGTGCTCTTGACTGAACGAACTGTTAATCATTCATCATTTCTTAAATGTAAACGGAAGCGATAAAAGAAACGTTCTTTCAAAGCCGGCCGGCTTTGAACAGGAAGAGGGATTCCAGTTATCTCCCTTTCGCCCGCAATGGATAAATAACTTAAAAATTCTGCCGTTAATTTTAATAACCTGGTTCAAATTCCTCTTAAATCGTCAACCGTTGTATCAACTGTCCCAGGGATACCACTACGTATTGCATTATTCAACGTTCAAAAAGCGCACAAAAATTGTTAATTTTATCAACGACCAGGATATTGACGTCTTTTTCCTGACAGAGACTTGGTTACATTTGGAAGGTGATGAATGTAAGTGTTCGGATTTAACACCCAGCGATTACTCCATCAAGTCGTTCCCCCGCAACTCTCGCGGAGGTGGAATTCCTGTAATTACAAAGAATTCAATGATCAAATGCCTCAAGTACAACACAACCTTCAACTTCTGCCACACATCGTTTGAACTAGTCTAAACAACGCTCACACTGGAACAAAGGTCAGTCCATTTCTTCTGTCTCTACCGTCCTCCTCCTAGTAGAAAAAACAAGCTGACTGAATCTCTCTGTTTGGAGCAGTTTCCACATCTTCTAGAGCATGGAAATTCGATAGGTGGCAACCTAATTATTCTTGGAGATTTCAACTTTCACTATGACTGTCCTGGTAAACCATACACGTCAAAACTCCCAGATTCCATTCATGTTTTCAATCTTAAGCAGTCAGTCACATTTAAGACTGATTTCTTTATAGACCTGATGATAATATTCTGCAATCAACCCTTGTATTCCACGAACTTGCATCGGATCACCTCTGCATTGTATGCCATCTCGACGTATCAGTCCCTAACCCTCCACCTCTGTTTGCTAATAAGAGAAACCTTCGTATTATAAATAGAACGAAATTCATGCATGACATCCAAGAAAACCTAACAACTTTTCTTACATCCAACAGCGGAACAACTTGATAACTGCCTGCGTTTATTGCTTGAAGAACATGCCCCATCCACCAAATGAAGAGTATCAATAAAATAAGTATTCTCCTTGGTATAGCAGTGTTAGGGACCAGCTTCGCACTGCTAAAAGACATCGCCGAAAAGCAGAGAGGCTTTGGCTTTCCACCATATACACTATTCATAAACAAATCTACGAAGCCGCTAAGAAGAACGTCACAAACATAGTCCATTTAGCTAAATCATCCCACTACAGTACTAAGATCACGGAGAGTTCCAGCTGCAAAGAGCTCTTTGAGATAACTAACAAACTAATGTCAAGGAACATATATACACCACTTCCAACAACCATCTCTCCACTAGACCTACCAGACCAATTTGCAAATTTCTTCGATGACAAAATACAAACCATTAGAGTTTCGCTTGATAGCACAATTTCAACTGATTCGTCCCAATACAGTTATGATGCAGAATTTCAGCGACAACCGTTAGGACCATTTGAACTTGTTTATATTGATTTAGTACGGACAATTGTCATGAAAAGTGCACCAAAGTCTTGTGAACTTGATCCAGTTCAGACATCACTGCTGCTTGAGTGCTTAGACCCAATATTGCCTTCACTTACTGATGTTATTCATATCTCTCTCTCATAATAGGAATTCCCATCATTTTTCAAAACTGCCATCGTAAAGCTGAAGAAACCAACACTGGACCATAACGATTTAAAGAACTACCTCCCAGTTTCTAATCTCCCTTTCATATAAAAAATCTTAGAAAAGGTTGTTCTAACTCAACTTGTATCTCATTTGATTTCAAACAGTCTTTTTAGCAATGTATAGTCTGCATATCGCCCTTGCCGCAGTACGGAAACTACTTTTCTGAAACTATTTAGTGACATTCTCTCTGCTTTGGATAGTGGAAAGATTACAGTCCTCACTCTCCTGGATTTATCTGCAGCACTTGACACAATAGACCATAATATATTACTTCACCGTCTGCAGCATGTATTTGGCATTCAGAATATAGCCTTACAGTGGTTCAAGTCCTACTTAGTCAACAGGACACAAATTATATCTGCAAATGAAATACACTCCAGCCCAGTTGACGTATGTTGTGGTGTTCCACAGGGATCTGTTCTTGGACCTGTTCTCTTCATTCTGTACACTCAGCCGCTCTCAAGTGTCATAGATCATCACCCAGTGTCGCACCGATTGTACGCTGATGACACCCAAATATACAAGTCTAGCCACCCAACGGAAGTTGATGCTACCATCCATGGAGTAGAGAAGTGCATTTCTGATGTGAAATCATGGATGACATGTAACAAGCTGCAGATGAATGATGATAAAACTGAGGCTATTCTGATCACAACACAAAGACCTTCGCATTCACATCCTTTACCTCAGACAATAAATATCAGCAACACCAACATTAAATTCTCACAGTCAGTACGGAATCTAGGCGTTACTCTAGACAGTACTCTCACATTGCACCAACATGTCATGAACATCTGCAGGGCTGCATATCTTGAATTGAGACGCATCAGTTCCATTCGTAAATATCTTGTGTGTTCATTAGTACTTTCAAGACTACATATTTGTAACTCTATTCTGTCTGGTTCATCACAATATTTACTCCAGAAACTTCAAAAAGTTCAAAACACAGCTGCACGGATCATCTTTAGATCAGAGTAAACCTCACCACTGCTCTGTACCCTACACTAGCTATCAATTCGATACAGAATCAAACACACAATTTGTTCTCTGTGCTATATTTCAATGACAGACTCCAGTCCAACATACCTATCCAGCCTCACCCATGTGTTTACACCAGCTAGATCCTTACGCTCTTCATCTAATAATCGTATACTCATTGTTCCCAAAGTGAAAACAAAATCATATGGCCAGCGTTCGTTTGCACACCAGGGCCCGGCGACGTGGAACGAATTGCTCATTAAAATTAGACACAAAGACACAGTAGTCCCTTTTAAGAGTGCCTCTCAAGATTCATCTGTTTCGACTGCAGGGACAAACTTAGTGACCTAATCATGTTTTGTGTCTTATATGTTTTCAGCATGTTTTTATGTTTTCCAATTTCATTGTTTTTGTCATTTGTTGTTCTGTAGTGTAGTCATATCATTATTGATGGTGTAAAGCGCTTAGAGCTTCGAAAGATTAGGCGCTATACAAAGTCCTCATTATTATTATTATTATTATTATTATTATTATTATTATTATTATTATTATTATTATACAATTAAACCATCTCGCAAACAAATATATTGAATGGACAGCTGAATATTAGCTTAACTTTCTCTGATGTCGAATGCTTTTTAAAAGGAAATGCATTTCAGAACTTTTCCCAGATTTCCCCAACCTCTCTAACGAAAATGCAATTTTGAACTCTTTACATATTAATGTTAGGCTGTCATTTTTAGAGTGGGTCATTCTTAGAGACAAAATGATTTGACTAACATGATATACCAATAACAATGACTGCATTTATTTAGATGCCATGTTCGTAAAGCCTAAGTATTTTCTCCGTTAACATATACGGGTTGTCACAATATACCTTGACTTTTGATGAGAACTATTATAAACACATTTGCTACTATTATTTCTGTATTCTTATATTGTATACATTGTTAACCATTACTTCTTTCGCACAGTTTATACGTTTAATCATTTCGAATCTTGATACATTTGGTAGTGGAATTTGGCACACACTATGTCTTAGATATGAGTTATGATACAAACTTAGGATTTGGTATAAATTGGGGTATAATTGTGTTTTGAGTTATTTGTACAACCTTATAGATAAGTTCAGTTAAAGACTGATTTATGGGCATTTATTACGTTATTCATAGACAATATATCACCTGTATGATATGGTCGCTTTAAAGCCACTTATGCAATTGTTATTCCATAATCTTTTGCATATCTTATCGATTTGTATCCAGCAGGATTGCTTTAAACAAATACAATCCAATATAAATACATAACACCATACCAAGTTTATATATTCAGAAGAATAAAGACAGGGAGAATTGAGAAGAATCCCTTTCAAGAATGTAACTGGAATATATATATATATATATATATATATATATATATATATATATATATATATATATATTGTTAATATATACGTGAATCATTTGTTTCTAATGTATTTTATTTAAAGATTTTATTGAATTTGTTTTTACAATGGTAGAACATACATATATACAATCATAAATATAAAAAAATACATACATGTTTGTGGTAACGAACGATCATTATTGTATTCCCCCCTTTGAGAAAGGCATTGGAAAGGATGGAATGAATCCAATTGATAGTGCTAAAAACATGGTCAAAATAATACTACCTGCAATGACATATGGATATGAGTTATGGTCGAACGTGAGCCAGTCAAAGGTATAAGATCTTGAAGTATACCAACGAAAAGCTGTAAACTCTAACAAATATTAACTAAAGCAGAGCCAAGCATATGATACTAGACTGCCATGCCCAAACAGACGAACATAATAATATGTTTGCAAAATTAATAGCTGCAATAGACATTCTAGACTCACGCTGGATTTTACGTTAGCACAATGACACTTTACTTCAAATCCTTTTGGGGACAAGAGTGGACATCTTGGATTCTATGGATAATCAATAATGGCAGGCACTCAGGTGTGTGGTTACTGACGGAATGGACACAACGTACAGAAGAGTGAATGAACTTGAACACAGTATATGATAGTATGTTTGTGCAGTAAATTATTGAATGAGATCCATTTAATTTCTATCTTACAAATTACTCACATGTGCTCAAAGTGAGAGGGAACATGTTAATCTATTTCAAAAATTTCAGTCGAATGTAACTAAGACCAATTTCATTTGCTTCCACTCTACATATATGATGCGTATATAACTTGTTTGCAATGAGTTCCTTTTGACGTGTTTATATATTGCGTTTTCATTCCGTTAGATGATATCTATCTATATATCGATCTATCTATCTGTCTATCTATCTATCTATCCATCCATCCACCTCTCTCTCTCTCTCTCTCTCTCTCTCTCTCTGAATATATATATATATATATATATATATATATATATATATATATATATATATATATATATATATATTTATATATATGTATATATATATATATATATATATATATATATATATATATATATATATATATATATATATCGATCTATCTGTCTATCTATCTATCTATCTATCTATCTATCTATCCACCTCTCTCTCTCTCTAATATATATATATATATATATATATATATATATATATATATATATATATATATATATATATATATATATATATATATATTCTAGACTGGAAACATAAGAATAGGAGACAGTTTGTACGATCTTCGACCTGCTGAAAATGATGTAATTTCAAGAAATATGTTGGACGTGCCGGGTGTTCATGGCCAGCTATATGTTCTAAAAGACCTCTCAAGAAGCCAAAGAGACATTTTTGCCGAAATGAAAGGTTTTGCATAAGTTTCTTTTTCTATTGCAAACACAACATGGATGCATATGCAGAACTATTCTGATTATATTTACACAAACTGAGACATACTCACACACTCCTTATCTTGCGCTTTCTTTTATCTATTTTTGTGTCAAAGACTTGTACCGAATTGTCATTTATTTCATTTATTAAATTTCAAATTAATTACTTGATATTTATTTGATTTAAATTCTCTAAGGAAGATGCAATTCATGCTGATATTAATTTAAACAACATTGTCTATCGTGGGAAATTTCGTTTAAAACTCATACGGATTTCGAATGTCGATTACAGTGAAAATAATGATGGAAAATAAATAAATAAAGATTTATTCATTTCACGAAAGCACACACACACACACACACACACACTATATATATATATATATATATATATATCCCGTAGATGCAGCATCTGTGGTGAGGAAGGCGATACATGAAGATCGAAAGGGTTTCATACGACGTTCTGAAGGACATCACGCACAAAGGAAATTCCCTAAATTAGAAGCTACATTTCAAAATAAAACAGCTACAGGTACGAACATGTAAAGAAAATAATAAAATATAATAATAAGTTAATAATAAGACTGTATGTTATGTCGCATATATATATATATATATATATATATATATATATATATATATATATATATATATATATGGCTGGTTAACTCAAAAAACAGTACAAAATGTAATTCTATCGAATTAGATAAATCTACTTATTGTAACATTACTTCTTTACGCAGTGTACATCAGTAGTGACGAATGTACCATTTTTCATGCAATTAGTTTTAAACGCAATAACAGAAAATATACAAAACGAAGTCAGATTAAAATTTCTTTAATAAAGCCTGGCACGAAATATTATAATCAATGCTTTACTTTTACAAACTACATCCACAGATATATCTCGCAGGCAAAAAAAGAAAGAATACAATGTCAAGGTCGCCGTAATGATAGATGCAGGATTATGGGACTTGTGAGTAATCAGTTTTTATTAATCAAGTTGTTGAATTTCTCACCCATGCAGCGAAGGCATAGACGTGTTTTGGAAGCTTTACCTTTTCTATCTCGCTTTCATTTCCTTAGTCTGGTAATGTCACTATTTTTAAAAGAAAGATGATATTGTTTTAAAATCAAACAAACACACACACGCACACTCACACGCCCGCACGCACGCGCGTGCGTACACACGCACGCACGCACACACACACATACACACATACACACATACATACATACATACATACATACATACATACATACATACATACATACATACATACATACATACATACATACATATGTATCTATAGATAGATAGATAGATAGATAGATAGATAGATAGATAGATAGATAGATAGATAGATAGATAGATAGATAGATAGATAGATAGATTGATAGGTAGGTAGGAAGGTAGGTATATAGGTAGGTAGATAGATAGATAGATAGATAGATAGATAGATAGATAGATAGGTGGATGGATGGATGGATAGATAGATAGATAGATAGATAGATAGATAGATAGATAGATAGATATATAGATAGATATATAGACAGACAGACAGACAAGTAGGTAGGTAGATAGATATATAGATAGATAGATAGATAGATAGATAGATAGATAGATAGATAGATAGATGGGGCAAACCAAGGACTCTAAATCTTTGAGAACAAACCAAGAATTGTATCCTATTAATATTATGAAGGAAATATATATTTTGTTCATTAAAGCAGAGTGAATTATATAACATATTCATCTCAGTACATCGAAAGATCAACGATACCTAATTCGTGTAAAACAGTTCGTGTTAAATTAAGTAATTAATTGTGTACCTGTAATAATGCCGTGAGGACATTTTTATCAGCTACATATCGAACAAATTCCGAAATGCATCGCGGAACAAGCTGAATCGGAAATATCTCTTATGTGTGCACATTGTGTGCATATCACTTCATTCAAACGTACAATCTCTCTTATGAGCTACTGGTAAGACAGCAAACACCAGAACTAAGTTATTTAAAATCGGTTTCCTTTAACATTATTGACTCAGTTGAATCTAACCTATTGATGCAAATGAACAATCTTTAACGTACATATCCGAGTGATTTATCCCTAAACATATTGCCATGAATCGTCTCAGTTGCCGTAAAGCTAGTAATAGTCTCAATTTTTTCACTTGCTCTAATTGCATGCTAGAAATTATATATTTACAAGAAAACAACGACACTTAGAAATGAACCGAATATTTCAGTGAATTTACAACCTTAAAAACTCTCCAAATTACAACTAATGAAACGTAATAGATTATGCCATGAAGTAGATTAATTACGTAATGTAATTTTCATAATCCGTAGATTACAAGTAATAGATTATGCTATGAAGTAGATTAATTACGTAATGTAATTTTCATTATCCGTCGATTACAAGTAATAGATAATGCTATGAAGTAGATTAATTACGTAATGTAATTTTCATAATCCGTCGATTACAAGTGAAAATACATCAATCTATGCTTTAATGTTTACTTGTTCCTATATGCAGAACGTTTGTACTTATGGTCGAAAGCCCATCAATGTGAATTATGGTCAAATATGACAAACACCAATATAGAAAAACTTGAGCTATGTCAGAGATATGCAGCGCGACGTATGCAAGCTTTCGATAAATATTCCCCCACAGAGGCAACGCGTAGTACCTTAGGACTCTGGTCAATGGAAGCATACATAGATAAGATGAAATTGTGCTTTTTCAACCGGCTGTGTAGGGGTAATTGGACTCTTATCTGGAAAAAGATTTTCATTTTGCGCTTTTGACAGTATTTGACCAACCCACTAACACAGACGGGGTTTATAGCAGATTTGACAAAATATTCAAGAAATATGGTATGGGAAGTGTTCTCTTAGACTATGCAGTAAGAGTACAAGCAAAAGGTAGACTTGTTTGGAATCTGTATTTTATTGATAATATTCAAAACCTCGAAGAATCTACCTGGAATACAGATATTGAACTAAGGAGCGATTTAAATCACTTCAGAAACATTCATTTGGATTTAAACCAAGCAGTATATGGTTTCTTGGGCGTAAATTTCCATCTATGTTATGGCCTCTCTCTGAAATAGTGAAACTATATATCATGCATGTTGGAAAAGTTATGATATGCAAACTCTGCGGAAAAGAGACTGACGACAGAGCGAAACATCTTATATTAGGCTGTGAAATGCTACTTGAAGAAGGAAACGTCTTCTTTGATAGGGTGATTGACACTTTAGATGTGAGAGACGGGGTTACTTTATTCAATCAAGAAGACGATATTCTACTGGAGACACTTCTTGGAAGCAGAGAAGATTGCTTGTCGTCTATCGACGATGATGTATGGGATAAACTCATGTTGGTAACGACAAAAAGCATAACCTCATTTTACAATAAAATTCATGCCCTACTCTCAACCAACATGTCATAACATAACAGCAATAATAAGTAGTTAAGCTAAATAAATAAATTAATTAATTTAAAAACAAGCATAAACAAAAGGCCATCCTGTTGTTGTCAAATTCTGCAATTTTGTTGTATGACCAATCACGGAGATATAATGCTCTCTGGCTCATATAATACAAGAGTGTCACCTTTTGCTATCTTTTCTCATTTGAGAATGGTTTCATGTTGTTCCACATATATATGTATAGATGTGTGTATGTGTGTGTATATGTGTATGTGTATATATGTGTTTGTGTGTGTATATATATGTATGTGTATGTGTATACACACACACACACACACACACATATATATATATATATATATATATATATATATATATATATATATATATATGTGTGTGTGTGTGTGTATATGTGTGTATGTGTATATATGTGTATGTATGCTTAAGTACATATGTCATGTAGAAGAACTACATTGATAATTACACTGGTATATGTTTCCCTATTTTTTATATTTTTTTTATAAACTCTTTTCTGTTGCATTTCATGATTTTGTATTATCCTGAATTAATTAATCTGATGTAATCTCTGTTGAAGAGGAAATAAGGTCAGTCAGTCATACATACATACATACATACATACATACATACATACATACATACATACATACATACATACATACATACATACATACGTAATAATATGGGACCTTATAGCGACAATGCGAATTCCAGTCAAAAAGGGCCTGGGACCGTATAGCGACAGTCAGGTGGGACTGTATAGCGACATCAGGTGGGACTGTATGGCGACAAGGGTCTGTATAGCTATAAGGGAAATTTAAAGGCATACAACCTAAGCAAAAACGAATGAAATTATATATTTATTTTTTCAGTTCACGATTACTTAATTAGATGAATATTTACGATTCAGGCTGTTCTGAGGCCGAAATCAGGCTAGTATCGGAAGTTTTGCGATAAAAAACGCGATTCTGAATTATTGTCTGCAGACAAAAGTTCACTGTTTGCCACGCCTATATTCATGTAACCTCTGTGTTGACCTCTCCCGAAGATTAAGAATTTAACCCATGCGCAAACACGTGTTTACAAAAATTATGGCGTGTTCAAAACTAGATCGAAAACCAAAATTTAGGTTCTGAAAGGGGGGGGGGGGAGCTCTTTGGGCAAATTATGGCAGCACACGCATATGTATTGGTGACCAGCATGAACGATGGAATAAAAAGAAGTCCACTTTGAGCCTGGAAACTAATCCAGAGGTCGCCAAATTCTTGCTTGATACTGGTGAGTCTCAATTTTGCAAATGAACAGTCAAGTTTTTATACCGCTATTTTATATCTGTATTGTTAACGCTTTATCAAAACTCTTAAAATAACATATTTTATATAAACTGGCATTATTCCATTTAGCTTGAAATAAAAAGTCACAGCCCTGCAACAATATTGCTGAAAACCGCATGTATGTACACCACTGCTGCTATTTTTGAGGCTATCAAAGGGGCATTAATTATCATCATTTTCGCTCGCAACCATAAGACTTTATTTAGAGGCAAGCAGTCACTTCTGTTTTTTTGTTTTTAAATAATAAAAAAATATATATAATGTAAATGGTGATGGCTGTAAATGAAAGTAATGCAATACAGTTAAGTATATATTATGTATACTATTATTTGTAAATTATATAATATTATTGTGTCTAATAAAACGTTTATTTTCCCTTGCCATATTAGGTAATGAATTGAATGGCAGTGCAAGGAAAACATCAAGAAAATGTCACAGAAGACATGGCCACAACTTCTACACCTGGGCCAACAATTCATAGGATACAAATTCCTGCTGTGTCTGATATAACCACATCATAATCAGTTATGACATCTGTGTAAGTATTACTACATTTTTTTAAAAAATTTTATGTATATTTACTTGTTTACAAATATTTTGGTATCTAAGGATTTACCTGGAAATGTATCATTCTATATTAGTTTAATATTTTACAGTTGGTAAAGATTGTACATTTTGTTAAAATCTTGTTTGTTTTATTTAGAATAATATTTTTTTGTAAATTGTTTGTTGGTATATGTCTATTTTTTGTTATTGATATGTTCCTCATCATGCTGTATGTATTTTAGTTAAAGGGCATCAAGGGAGAATAGTTTTGGACTAAAATTAGTCACCCCTTTAAATAAGTTATTATTATTATTTCTTGAAGCATTATCATTCAGGTCATAATAACCAAGATAAATGATAATTTCTTTTGATATAAAACTAAAGATTCCCAAATTCAACATTAGTATTTACACATTTCAAAATTTTATTTTAAGGGATTCAATCTTGTCTGAAGTTGACGGAAAAGTCTAAAAGTTTTATCAACCCATTTGAGAAAGTATACTAACAAAAAAAATTGTGATACATACAGAAAAGGGAATATTTGAGTTAAGTATACTAAGAAAACAACCATTATGATACATGCATGGTATATGTAACTAAACTAAAAGTAATGTATAGTATTGTATTGGTATTTGTGGATGGTATTTGTGTATGAAACAGAACGTTGCTCCAACAAAAGCTTTCTTTTCTGTGTATCATCAAAACAGTAAAGATTGTGTATTTACAATTTATCTTAAATACAGTATCAATGCATAATTGAAATAATGAAGATATACTGGTTATCACAGAAAGAAAATGAATACATTGTATTATAAATAGAAACCACACTGAGGCCATAGTTATGGTTTGTCCATTTAATACACATGGAGAGGGCAAGGGGGTTTACCCAAATTCATATGTTTGTGTATGGGGGTGGGTGGTCTACTGATAATATAGATACACATATACCTCGATAGTAATTTGTCTAATATGTAACCTGCTTGACTGAGTTCAGTTGGTGTTTGAGTTTTAGTGGACAATAGACAAACTTTTTAAAGTTATGCTGCTTATTTCATTGATGCAGCCAGACATTCAACATTGGTGGACTATCTATTACATTAAATACATATTATTGTTAATCCTTGATCTTTTCTGTGTGGATTAAATATTGGCTGTTCTACAGAATGGGGAGGACAATCGCATGCATGCAGATGGTGTGTGTGTAAATAAAAAGTATGCATGTGTACAGGGAGAGAGGGGTCAAGCTTTGCCCGATTTTTGCACACATGTCCATAGTTGGAATTAGATTTTGTTTCTGGACTTTTTACTTTTTTGTTTGCAATCTAATTCACACCGGTCTGAGCTATACACATACAGGTGAACAATTGCAAAAGCAGGATAAATTGGGGATGGAGGTAAAAAGTGGCCAGGAGGAAAATGATGGGTCAGAAGAAGACAAAAATCCTACTTGTACCCTTATGCTGAATGATTTTTCTAGCACACCTAGATGTACATCTAATCAAATCCCTTGGAAACAGATGTATTTCAATGTATTCAAAATTAGCCCACAAATGCGCTCCCTACCCCCAGGTGACAAGGAAAAAAAAGTATGGGTGGAATGAGTTGATTATTCTCTGCCTGTATAATGCTGCTGTACATTGGCATTTTCATCGAAATAGATTAATGGGGATTTATAAATGTTAATAGTTCTCTGCATCTAAATCAATTTATTTATTTAGTCATTGTACTTTGTTTCAGAAGTACAGCAGAACTGGAGAATTTCCAGAAGTTTGATTTTATTGTATGCCTCCAAAAGACATTCATATAAGCCATCAGCTTTCAGAGCTAGGAATCTGTTGGCAGCTCTTGATTATAACAATCATATTGACAGAGATGTGATTGAAAACATAGATGGAACAATAAGGTAATAAACATTATTCTTGTTAACGCAATAATTCATCTTTGTTAAAATATTAATGCTTTACCTGAAAGTTGATAAACCATCTGTTTGTGGTACAATTTTATCGTTTACAGAGGACATTTTTTAAAACAAATTTCAGAAACCAATTTTGGTTAGAATTAGTCTAATGTAATTAGAACATTCTGTAAAGAATCTAAACATTTTTATGATATATGGGTAAGGTACAGATTTGCTATTTTGACATTTTCATCTGTAGCAAAATGATTTGTTACATGTATTAGTATGCAGTCTTTATTTGGACATTTGAGAATTAAAAAAATATAAAATGACATTGGCAGTGAAATGTTTGCATTTTCTTGTCAGATATCAAAGGTCATTCAACAAAAAAGTGAGAGATGGTCTGCAAACCCAAAGAAAGCTGATCATCAGTACCTGTATATTCTAGAATTAAATATGAAAATATTGAAATGAGGTTAGATGATAGAGTTGGCATGAACCAGCCAGTTGTTTTGGACATAAATGATCCTAGGTGAATATCTGATGTACTTGCTCCAATACCACCATCACCTACAGAAGAGAGTGTTACAAAGCAGAAATCTCATTTTAAGTTAAAATGATTTAGGCCTTTTAGTCAGGTAACACCTGTTGATATCAAATTGTTATGGAGAGACTATTCTAGTGATTGTATGGTACGAAATGATCCCTACCATGGACACATATAGACTTTGACTAAGTCTTTCTTGAAGTGCCTACCATGAGCTGAAGTCCAGCATCTGTTTGATTTCCAAGTAGCAGTATATCTTCAGACCACTGTTGATTATGTTCTTAAAGCTTTTAAAAAACATGCATTTGAACAACAAGATGTAAGACCTTTTCTATCTTTTCATACCCATTTCATTTATACTTGTCTTATATGTAAGTTTAGATTGAGGTAAATGCAGTGTATTTTGGCCATATGATGTATAAAAAAGCACAGCAGAGGCTATGCATTGTAAATCATTTAATCGTATAGAAGTAACAAGATTGAAATCATGTAATTACAAGCCTGTATTATTGCATAATAAAGTACTTTTTAATAATTTTATTTTCTAAATGTTTTGTGTAAAATTGCAGTCAGAAAGATTTCTAGTATACTTTGAAAAAGAAACAAATGTACATTGGAGCAAATGACTTCAATCCTTACTCTTCATCTTGATTTAATTGCTCCCGCTAAACATGCCATTAAAGGTTCACATACAGTTTTAAACTGATTTTATAAAGAAAATAATGCTGTTAACTTTTGTCTTTTTTTAATTAAAAAAATAAATAAATTAGAAATGATATTCACCGACTATATTTGTTAACAAATTACTATTTACATACTGGTGTTGACCGTTCCAGTGACCTAGTGTAAAGAGCATCCACCTCATATGCAAGAGGTTGGGGTCCTTGATCCCTGGCCAAGTCATACCAAACATAAAAATGGTATTAACAGCTGCCTCATTTGGTACTCAGCATTAAGAGGTTAGTGTATGGACTGGTCGTCCTACTGTCAGGATAATGTAACTGGCTGGGATGTCATGTTACATGTCTGCGGCATGATGCCTTCAGTGCTATACATCACTATAAACTGCCACACTTCAAACATCATAGCAATATGACTCCCAAATTGTTCAAGGTATGTTAAAAATCCAAATCACACACACTGTTACAATTTTGAAACAGAATTTGGCATATTTTCATCACTGTATAGTAGGCCCAATTTCATGAACTTGAGCAATGATATATTGTAGCAAAAAGGGTTAATGGTCAATTAGCAATTAAGGCACTCATGTGAATGTGTAAGAGTTTGTTTGTCTGTGTAGGCTAATTAGTATCAACACTGGGAGCATGACCCTTGCATTTCTGAATTTGATATGTATATCTGAGCCAGTTTTGCATTGTACTTCGTACATTATATATACTAATCAGTATATATATATATATATATATATATATATATATATATATATATATATATATGTGTGTGTGTGTGTGTGTGTGTGTGTCTAGCTACCCTAATTTTAAAAGAAATGCAACAGGAAACATACATGGGGGTGAGGGCATGGGCTTAATTTCAATATTTGTTTCTCTGCAGTAGTTTGTTTAGGTGATGTACTAAAGTTTGGCATTGAGTAAATGGTAATCACTTTTGTCAAAAGTATAAAAAAACAAGCACAAGATACTAAAACATCAATGTGATTTCTATAGAACTGTCTAGTATTTTGGAATGGGATGTCTGTAATCAATCTGTTATAGTAATGGTAAACTAGTTTCTCATATAACATGGCTCTGAGAGACAAAGAGAAAGGAAGAACGGAGGCAGACATTAGACGGACTGGAGGCAATTGGACTACCAGTCCAGAGAAAGATCATACAGATGAGTAGGAACACAGGACAGGAGGAAAATCAATTATAGTCAGATGATAAAATAGGCCATAACTTGGTTGAGTTAAAGACGAGTGATAGGGTTTTAATTTGAGTTTCATTTGAGAGATGACTGTTATTTAATGATATTAAATTGTTGTTTATTTAACTTTCACATTTTGTGTATTCATTAATTTAACTGTCGGCACCACTGACTGAGAGCTCTGAGCATTGCATCTCTCCATCACTACTTCAATTCCTCATAAAAACAAGCCGGGAGGTCTTTTGTAATAATTTAAATAATATTGGGAGCACCCCACCCATCCTAAATAACACGGAAAATCTCTATATATTAAATGCCATAATTTTTCTTAGATGATATCCTTCATTTTTTTGCCTGAATGTACTCTTGAATTAAAGTTATGTCTGTACATACACATTTGTACATATATAAGTTTAGTACATTTCATAATATATAACAGGTTGTATGCCTTTAACATAGTGGGAATATATAGCGACAAGGGACATTTAACATGGGAAATGGAGGCAAAGAAAGCAAATATCTTTTCGCGGTATATGAGTGGCCCTGAAAAGGGCCTTTGGGTACTTCTTCTTTTATTTTATACCGTTGTTCCACCACCTTTTGATTGTACCAACGATTCCCTTTTTCTTATTCTTTTCGTCCTCTGGAATTCCAGTCAGGATGTCTCATAGCTCTAAACTTCTCTTGTATCTTTATGGAATTGTTATTTAATCGTTCAAATTCCTCTTTCTTCTTTTTTTGTTTTCATTGTCCTTTCTCTCTTTACTCCATTTATCTTTTATCTTCGTCACTTCTTCTAATAGTTCATTTATCATCAGATCTTCGGCTTTCATAAGCTGGTCCAAACCATTTTGGACATGGAGCCACTCTCTCAAGATATTATCCAAAACGCACTTTACGTTTTGGACAATATCTATCACTTCATTCAATGTCCCCACTCTGACATAGGGTGGGTTAATGCAGCTTCGTAACTTTTCGGCTTCTTCTTCTAGCATTCCTTCTAAGAGCTCGCTGGCTATTTTCAGTCTGTTTGCAAAGTCAAGGCTGTTCGTAAACTTCCATTCATTCATTCCATTCATTCAGTCTTTCCACTAGATATTCTTCGTCTAATATCCAGATATAGCTGTGCCTTAAATTGTTGAATAAAGTTGATGCTGTCACCATCTTATATGGTTATTCCGTGGAATAGTTCTAATTCAATTCCATTATATGAATTAAGGTCGCATGCGCAACTAAGTGCTTTCGCGACCTGTTAATGCCCGATCTAATTGGTTGGGACCAAAGGTAACTTTGACTACACTAGGCTGTGTTGTCGCAGTCTCCCCGGCACCCGCGTTAAATGGCAGTCTCGCCTTAGAGTAACGTGTCGGGTCACGGCAAAGTAGGAAGGCACCCTGTTTATGGAAAGCTAGTTTGTCACATTGTGTCACTCTAGTTAAAGACAATCCTATCGGTTTTTGATATCTTATTACTTCTAAAATGAAGTATTAATTTTTTGTGTAATTAGTTAATTGCCAAATAGTTTAGTTGTACTTTACATCAGTGTGAGAATAGGCCGAGCTTGAAATCAAGATTTTCAACATCTAATCAGAACCCGTGTTACGTAAAAGTAGATAAAGTCAAATGATCAGCCGTGTTTTCGTCGTTAGCCTTGTTCTGTTTCTCCACACTCCTGGATGTTGCCATTTTTTACGCTTGAAAGGCCCGGGTAGCACTTATTTCTAATCTAGTCCAGTATTACTATGAACAGAAAAAATACCAATAATGTGTAAGCCACCTGTACAGTTATATCAAATCCATATAGTCATAGAATTTTTCATCTTTCCTATCAATAAATATTTCTAGTACATAGTGTACATGTTGTAGGTCCCTAACAAATTTAATTGCTAAAATGTCTTAGCGACATAAATCAGTATAGTCTCACTCTCGTAGTCTTCACTTTGAGGGATAGTGAAAACTTCCCTCTCTCTTATGCTCTGCCACGGGCGTGGATGCTGTGGTCTCCTTGTAGTAGTATTTAAGGTTTTAAGTGAAACCGGCCACGAAGGGTCATATGTTCACTATTTTACACTACCAATTAGTATGGTTAGTGATTTAGATTTTCCCGTGGGGAAGGAATGGTGCCACATCCCCACAGGCATTTATGCATGCAAAGTATGCTATTTAATTTGGTCGTCATGTCGCGCCCCTAGAAGGGGCTATCGACATGAATGAGAGACCTAGGGGAGTGGGAATAGAACAACCACGCACTCAACCCTATCAACCTATCGGAAGCTGCAGTGCTAGATGTGCAATGGCACCAACTGATGACTAGTTAAAAAGGGTGTTCACGTCTAGTTTTTGCTGGTGTTGATGTCTGGCCGAGGAAAAGGATCTGTGAACTGGCACGCCCTAGCTTTATCAAATCGAGTCCAGTTGTTGCTAGTGGACACTCTATACCGATATTGTGTAAGCCACCTGTGCAATTGAGTCAATCTTTCAAGTTATATTTTTCCTAATCATCTTAACATTCTAATTTTTGTCTAGTACATATTGTACATTTGGTGTGTTCCCTATAAATTTTATAAACTAGGTATGTCAAGTGACATGGGTAGGTTGGTCAATGTCAGGTTAAATGGGTTGTTAATATTGATGGTGGAGAGCCAAAAATGATCAAATTTGATTTTGAAGAACGAGATTGTCGAAAAGAGTTTCTGAGCCAAAATGAAACTCTATAAGAATAAATAGCCATTAAAAGGGCTTTTTGACGGAGTGTTATAATGTGTAACCGTAGTTACCTCTTTCTTCTGGTGAATAACTGTGACCTTCTTGAGTGTCATGCTTTTGTTGTTGTTCCTCCATCTTTATGTTGCCTCCTTCCGTCGTGTCCATTCCGTGTTCTTCCATAACAATTTTGGTTACTTTGTGCTGTTATTAAAGTAGAGTATACAACCTCATATGACAGCCTATTCTCGCGTTGGTAGTTATTCAACGTAAAAATTTAGGTTTTAGAGTAATTAAGGTAATTGTGTGAATCTTTATTGCAGCTTGAGCTGTCTTGCTAGATGGTCTGGTTTGACCATCTAAATTATGTTATAGGCCTTAGTTCTTATGGCTTAGTTTATGATGCAGCCTTGTGCAGCGGAACCTGATAGTCTGGGTATTGACTACCTTATAATGTTATTAATTTAAGGATCTGACTTAGAGTAAATAACTTTATTTGCAACATTGTGTCGCCGGGCCTGATAGTCTTTGGATGTTGAGACTACCTCATAATATCTATTTGAGGTCATAAAGCGGGAGACTCTTTTAAATGGTCAGGTTTAGACCATAAGGATATCCCGGATTTGTGGGGTTCAAATCTGAATTGTAATCAGAGTTTAGTTGTATAAATGCTGTCAATGAGGCTGTATATAGGGAGAGTTGTAAGAGCAGACAGAAGAGAGGTGGTTTCCTAGACAGTTGTTTGTTACTTTTATATTGTTCTATACGTTGATATTTTGGATATTTCAGTGTTTATATTTTTGCCCGGTAATTGCATTAACGTTACAGCATCCTGTTAGGTTTGGTTAGCACATGTATCATCCGTGGTACGTGTTACCAAGCGTAGTGTAGGTGGGCTACCCTTACGAAGTAACGGAGTCCTTTCTGATCCTGTACATTCCCAATCCGTGTGGATGTGATTTTTTGAAAATATAAGGTTAAGAACCAGGATTTCTCGTGAAACCACATGTCCAAATGCAAACGATCGAACATTCCTAAACTACGTCCTTCCTTAATTTTCTTTTGACGGTCGTTAAAACCCACATTGTGAGCATCGTTATCTGCGGTCAAGGCTGTGTCGTTAAACTTATCTTGTGTATCAGGTTTCCATACCACGCAAGCATCTGGATGATTGTTCTTGGCTTCTTTTCCGTACGTCATGAGATTTTCCAGGTACGCTCGGTAAGGGTAAGTATCCATGCTACTGCTGACCATTTTGTTATTCATGTAAAAATCCACATCGCTGAACAAGGAAGGCATGAAATTGTTGACAAGAGCTACTTGAGTATCGGCTCTCGGAACGGAGTTGTCTGTTTTGATCACTTTCACTTTCAAATACAAGTAACTGATGTTCAGATCGATGTAATCTTCGGGCTGCCCTTTGATTTCAAACTCGATGGGAGCTGAATCCGTCAAAGAGTAGAAGGGATGAAATTCAACCCATTGGGCTTCTTGCATGGTAATCATAGTGGGTGGCATTGCAAAGAGATCCAGTTCCGACTTGGAACAGGCACAAGATCCTTGGTGCATCATTTGTTTTCTCAGTCTCTATGACTTTCTTTTAATAATCAAAAATGTCTAAGTCTCGAACGGTACTTTATTTCTTAGTCTTTTTAACTTTAGAGGTACGGAGACTTTTGGAAGGGTGTCTTCGTCGTAGCTTTCTGTCTTGTTTATGCTGTGTCATCAGGGAAGCAGAAATGCAAGACTTTGTACCGTTCAGGGCATTTATAGGACTTTCTCGTTGGTTAAAAATACCTTTACTCGTTTGAAGCAAGATATTTTTCCCTGCTCTCAAAAAAGCTTCTTTGGGGTTTTGTTTGTCAATGAGGACATTTTAAAGAAATTCGTTGCCGTGAATCATTTTTTCTGGTGTGGAGACATTCAGACAACATTCGCACACGATATTGATGACATCTTTGCAGGCCGTTTTAATGATTTGTTTTTGCATGGTCGGAGAGACTTTGGACAGGACGAAGAACATTTCTCCGTGTTTAGCTAAACGAGGAGGTAGTCCTTTCCTTTTCTTTCCTTTGTGGGGTGAATAAGAATGTTTTGTGCGAGGTGACATCTTTGCTTGTTCGTTCCAGAAATGCACTGACCTCAAAGACTTGGTACACACCCTCTTTTATCTTCTTTTCTAGCGCTTCGTCAAAAAGGTAACGATGTGTTTCCCTAAATCGCCAAAGTAACCTCCACTACTGCCGCTAATGTGGACGAGGATGTCACCAGTGGAGGAGACGTTTTGGGAGACGCATATTTCCAATGTTGCATCAAATTAGGAAGAACGGATGTCAAATTGGATTTGGCTGGCATCATCAGCAACGGAGAGTGGAAAATCCTGAGACTACTCGAAACGCGGTCACTGGTGCTGTAGGTCGTGGTTTACGAATGTAAGGTTGCCTCCTGGCCGAACTGCCTCTTTTACGGGTGACAGCTCTTTTCTGTGGACTTTTCTTTTTCTGTGTTTTGGTCTTGACACCATTGTTCTTTTTCTTGGGGGTTCGTTTGGATTTTTTCTTGAGGTGATCTTTGGGAGCATTGGGATCGCATTTTAAAGGGAACGAATGATGATACCTCCTAGAGAACCGCTACCTTCAGGTTTCAAAATCATTTGCTTTTTGATTTGAGTGTCGATGCGAGGATTAGCCAGTTGCGTCAAGGCTATTTTGTTTCTGTCAAAAAGCATTTGTTTTGATGTGGAATGTGAATGATGTCTTGCAACAATTGACGTGCTGTCACTGTAAACCATCGTAAGACTTCTTTGAGACTCGCTTCTAAGACGTGAGCACATATTTCTGGTTTTTTTCGCGACTGATACAGTACAAGGCACGAATCAATTTGATGGGAAGATGAGACTGAAGGGATGCCATGTTGACGATGTATGAGACAAGGTCAAAGTTACCGAGGTTTTTATAGATTTTTTAGTTGGTGTTATTGTTATGTTGACGACGAGGACGTGTACACGACATGTCCTTGGTCTTGACACCAGTCGTGAAACAAATCGGTACGAAATCGCAAATAATTGGGAGTGGTGGGTTTGAAATCCACGAGCAAATATGCATGTGGAGTTTGAGTGGCATCATCGTACGCATGAGTCAGCCAAGGTGTTCCTAACTGTTTGGCTAAGACTTGCACTTGCGATTTATCTCTAGGACTTTTAAACAAGACCACGTAATGAGCATGGTGACACATGGTACGATGGGCTTTACTTTGTTGAAACAAATGTTGTGTAATGTAAATGACACTGGCATTACGATGATGCCCTTTACGCGAAAACCAAGATTAATTTCTTCTTCGTCTTCTCCTAACATGTCGTCAAAAATGACCAAATGAGTTTGACTAGGGTCAGACACGATTCCATTGTCTTCGCTAGGAATGCCTTCCACAAACATAATGGAATGACCTTGACTTTCTTGCAAGAGGCTGTATGCCGATTGTCACTCTTTGTAACACCACACGATGCGATCAGGTCAAAGATCAATCAAATGATGTTTCCGTTCGATCAAACGTTTGACAAATTCGGTTTTGCCTGAACCGCTCGGTCCAGCAATTAAGATGTTAAAAGGATGACGAAGATACAAGGCCTCCCAACTAGCATGATCTAAGTGTTCGTCAATGACTTTCAATGTCGCGGAAGAAGGAGTAGAAATAGCAGAGGTAGCCATAGTAGTGTAGGGAATGAAACTATTGACACTAAAACAGACAAAACAAAAGGTTTTTATAAACTTTTCAAGACACGTTTATTTCAAATCATGTTTAAATTGGAACAGCACGAAAGAACAAAATACATAAAAGCCATACGGATTAGTACAGGAATAAAATGCACATGGTAACGATCAAAGTGGTATATAAACAAGTCTCTGTACAACATCTTTTGGGTATCTTGTCTTGAAAAGAGTGATTGTCCCCGGTGACAGATTCTTCTTCTTCTTCTGGCACTGTCACTAACACAGGTATAAAAGGTACTTTTTCACTCGACGATGGATTTTACGAACACAACGCTTGAGCATAATGGGATGCTTCTTTTGTCCAAGCCTCAAAACCCCAACGTTTCCAGTCACGTACATCTGTCCAATGAGGGTCTAAATCACAAGCTACACGCACATCCTCGTACACCACTTCCGTACGTAAAAGTTGACGAATCTTTCTTTCCTGTAGAGGTCGAGACGTATACAGATGAAAGCGTAATTCTTTTAACAGAATTATTCTCTCGTGGACATTTAAAGGAGTCCCCATACTGTCTTTTTGTAGATATTGTTCGTAAAATGTCCACAAGGAATCTACAGGTAAACGAAATCCCAGAAAGCAAGTCACTAAAACACACACTACACGTCGATCCCAATGGATGGGACACAGTTCTCGTAATAAGTATTCGTAATCTTCCACCGTTTGAATGTTCTCTTTGATATCCTTCCACGGAATCTGTTTTATCACAAGTGATAAAGGTTGTGGCATGGTAGTTCTATTTTATACTTCTTTTTCTTCGAAGACCATAAGTGTATATTCTGCACAGAATTATTTAAAATCGTCTCCAAAAGCAAAAGTGATTAACATGGTGTGTAATTTCGGACCATTGCCATTCAGGGTAACGGTCAAGAATGATCATAAAATCTTCAGATGTAAACGGTATAAAATGCAATCTGTGGATGGTACACTTGGTCCAGAGAAATCGGACACGTTGGTTGAAGTTCTACAGTCACCAATTGAGAGTTTTCTTTAGCAAGTCCCCTTCAAACTTCCGTGTAGATCGTCTCTTTGAGTTCGTGTGGTAATCCTTAAATAGTTTTTTTAGAGAGGGTTTATATACTGGACTAGGTTTGTCTCCTAGCCAAACTGGTTTGTTAAACGACATGGTACAGTAATGTCACTTTCAATCACTAGGTCCCATTAAAGGAAGGTATTGACTATTCGGAGACCATCGAGCATGTTCCAGGTAAGCGGAATCTTTCTGTTCCTAAATGTACACACCGCAACTGAAACACTTGACTTTATCCCCTTCGCCCAAGTAGACAAATCCGGCTCTGAATAATTCTTCAGGTGTTGATCCAGGCAGATATTTTGGCCATTTATATTTGAAGGTTTATAATCGACTTTTAAAGTGACATTATTCAGGCAAGCTGGTAGGTAATGAATATTCGACTCTTCTCAGATCAGTTCGATGCAGGTAAGGTGAAATTCCTAGGAGTCCACGATAACGCGTGACACCGATTTCGCATCCATCAGATTTGATACTCACAGCATCACCTTCCGTGGTAGGTTTAAGGGTAGTAGTCATAGCAACGTTCCCACGATATCCTGCTGAATCACTAAGGTCACAGCGTATGGCATCACTGCAATCGCAAGGTATAACATTGAACTCAAATTGAGAATCCCCAAATTTGAACGATGTCTGTTTAAATGAATTCATCGTCTTTCGCTTGGTCGTTGTAGTTACAAATGAATTATTAGCCTTGGACAATGTCCATTTTTATATGCTGTCCAATCTCAACGTGACCGTACGGTAAAGTAAAGTGATTGCGAAGTCGTACTCTATTCTGGTACACGATTTGATAGACTTTTTCCAGAGGTCAGCTGACGATTTGGTGTGTGGGTAAAAGGAAAATCTTGTGCGGTTCGTGGGTGGTCACTTTAAAAGTTTCATCCTGTCCAGACTGTAAGGCTTCTTGTAGCACGTTGAAGTTCACCACTCGACTGGTGCGATAATTAAGAGTCAATCCTTTCACTTTACATTCGGTGTGCATTTCTCCTTGTGGGTCTTGGAATTCGTAGCCGTAATTTTTAGGACCGCCACTTGCAAAACATAGAATCTTGTCGTCGGGATGTTCATCGTTCCAGGCTCCTAAACGGTCTCCTTCGATGTCAGGGTTACACTGGTGCGGTCGGTGAATGTAGATGCAACTGTCTGTGTCACAATACAACACACGATCTCCTAACAGTTCTAACACTTCGTACAATTTTAAGCTAGCGTGGGATGTCACGTAAGCCCAAATGATGACATTTCCAAATTTGTCAGCTTCTAAAAACTCTAGTTCTTCTTCGTAATTGACTAAGATCAAGTCCTCACGAATGACGTCCTCGTGTTTCATGTATTTGGTTTTGTCGTGAATCATCTGGAAGTAGCGGGAAGGTTCGGACTAGTACTCCGTCTTGGGTAAAGACGGTCGTTGTGCCATTTTACCCCACAGGCAATTTAACTTCACTTTGGCAAACGATCGCCTTCCATCGTTTTTCTCGATGTGGTCTAAAGTGATGCCTTCCTGCTCCCGATATTTTTATTTGAATATCGTTTGGTCTTCGGGAGTGTGGCACCAGGAAGGACAGCCGCTATCGTCTTGTATTAGTTTCAAAAAGGCATCCACGTAGTCTGCACAAATACTTTTCTGTGTCTCGTCGCCCTTGTGGCATTGTTGTGTCTTGGGAAAGTGGTAAATTTCGTACACTTCTAACAGTTAGTATCCCATTTCCAGAGCTTTAAACAATTCCACGCTAACCCACGTTCATGTCAAGGCGCGTTCTTCCTGGGTGTGCGGACAAGGTTGGTCTTGGCTGCACGTTTCGGTACAAGTAAGACACAAAGGAAAAATCAGTTTCTCTTGGCAATGGTGAGGTAAAACGGGATGGTACAAGTCTGTGTAATGCAAGACTTTGTACTTGATTAATCCTTCGTACTGGCGTATGTTGTCCAAGTCAATGTGTTCTGTCATCAATTCGGGGTGGCCTACGGGAAAGTGACAATATTTGCACACGTAAGGATACAGCGAACACAAGTCCAAGTATTTGATTTCTTCTCCCTTCTCCTCGTCCGCCTGGTACAGCAAACAGGTGGCATTCGTTCGTTCTCCTTACAAATTATCCCGTGGGTTCAGGTGGTCCACCAAATTGTAACTTTCTACGATGCGTTTAAACTCGGGATCAATTTTCAAACGCTGATCGTACTCGTGTTCCCACATTTCCACCACCTGATATCCTTGCTGTTCTAACTTCAAATGTCGTTGACACGTTGTATGGCACAAGTATTCCATGGTCCGTTGTAAACACTGATGTTTGGTGTCACGTTGAGTGTAGCACATGGGATATCCGTGAAATAAGCATACTTTAAACTCGTACACGATTTGAGGGTTTTCTAAGTCCCAACCATCGACCGAATACGTTCCGATGGTCTTTTCGCCTCCTCCCTTGCGGACGTGTTGGATCCATTTTTCTTCCTTGTCGCACAAGTAATCTAGTCAGCGTAGGGCTTACACCGAGTATTGACGTTAGACAAAGTTCGTCGTTTGACGACTGATGAAAGTTAGGGTATTTTCCGGCATGAATCGTTTTCGGTACACTAAGGAACACGCTCTGGCGATGGTACAAGCTCCTTTCAAAGGATGGATACCCCCGTGCTCCATGAACAATTCTCGAAATTTTCCACAGCAATGTCGTAAAATGCCCACTTTAGAACGACAATACTTTAATATTTCTTCTTGAAAGTCGTAGGGGTCCGAGGCGTGAGTCTGGTACCAAGCGTGGAAAGCTTCTCGTTGTTCGGTGCGCATGTTATAGGGGTCGTAGTCGTCAGCCTGAGTCAAATGAGGTAGAACGACATGTTGATTGGCATCGATATTGAATAAGTGTGGAAAATAACCTTTGGTCATTTCTGTCATTTCAAATCTTTTAGGCATGCGACTCAAAGGCATGGCCAAGTAACTCATTGAATCTTTAAAGTCACTTTAGAACTTTCGGTACTTTGTTCCGTATAGTATCTAAGCAGAAATTGACCATCATATCCCGAGAAATTGTGAGCCATTACTGTGGCATGGCGATGACAATCTCCGTAAAGTTTGATGTCCTCTGGACTCCACGTTTCGTCAATGGGGTTTAGGATCCATTGGGGAAAATTGGCCAACGTGTTACACTCTCTAAAGATTTTTTCACGTACTCCAGGAATCTTGCTGCATTGAGGGCAATGAGTAAAGATAGGCTCTTGGATGTACTTCTCGCACGCTCGGTGAGCCACGCAGAAGTTAGGAATGTGAATACTGGTCTCTTGCATGCATTCGAAATAAAAAAAGATAAAATTCCCTTTCTTCTGGTCATCTTCTTGTTGCGGTTGGCAAGTTTGAATAAAGCATTCTTGCTCCAAGTCCACAATTTGGTGACAAATGTGACATCGTTTCTTCTCTCGACAAACGTGAAACTTGGCATTATTGGTATGTTTGCTTTGTCCACAAGTAGGGCACAATCTCAGAAGCTGACACGTACGTTTCTGTTGTGAACTTTGCATCTTCAAATGTTGTTGGTAACAGGTAGGACTGACAAAAGAGCGCTGACAAACAGGAGAATGCACTCGTACTTGTCCTTTGTCCAGACAGGGTTGAGAGGCTAAAGATCCCTCACATTTTGATCCACAATGTTTGTGGTGTTCTCGATTGTTATAACCGTAGTCACATTTTTCACAGTAGTAACGTTATCAAAATGCTCATCGTGATGATAGAGGTGAACGTATTTTCAGTCTTTGAAATCGCGACCTCGAAACAAAAGAGGACCACGCACTTCTTGAGGGTGTACTTTCAAGGTGTAGCGAGAAGCAATTGTTGCATTTCTGGAATGCCACAAGGGGTGTCTTTGGATATAACCGCTTGCTGTAACAGGACTTCTGCTTCACTTCGTTGTTTGGCTCGGTCCGATCGTTAAATAGTTTTCTAGAATCTTTTCCATTCTGCTGTCTCGTTATTGTCAGCATACGTTCGTCCCACGACGATGGCACGGGCTAAACACGTCTGATCTTGAGGATTGCTAATTCGGACGAGGCTTCGCTTAATGCTGCGAAAGTTGTCGAGTAATAACACCTTTTGGGGTTTTGTCCCCTGGGGAAGAGACACGTGGGTCATGAAGAGTGTGGCGTTTCCGTTGGCGATGTGAAACTTGTCGTTGGATTGTTGCACATATTGAATCTTGTCGATGACTTTGGAAGGTGTCAATTCTGATGGGCTGCTAAACTCGATTCAAACGGGAGACTTTAAATTATCGTGATGACTAGGAAGTCTTTAACAATCAAATTATTTGGCTTTACATTGCTCTTTCAGTGTAGTTAACACAGAATCCCACACCTTGGTAATGAACCTCTCTGTATTCTCTAAAGGTACGTTGGACTTGAAATCTTTAAACTTCACGGCGTACGTGTAAGCCGTTATTCTAAATTTTCGAGAGGAACGCATTTTAGTCTAGTGAATGTAATAGTACTTTTCAGGGTTTACTAAGGGTGATGAAGTTCGCTTGGACGTTGTTTGTCTGTGTCTGAATTCGGGTTAAATAATGTCATCTTCAGAATCATTGGTATGAATCTGAGCCAAGACTTCAGCTGCTGTGCGAGGCGTTGCATCAAGTTTCTGTCCCTTACTGTCTTCTCCTTTCTCTACAACATAATGCGGTCTTTTCATCTTGTTTGCAAAATGTCAAATGACTACGATTTTAAGACCTTGGCCCCTATATATTCATGCCCGATCCGTGTATATATAAAGGGCCAGTGTCTAACCTTTCAGTATTCATTTCACTCTTACGTTTACTAGAACGATAGAAGAGCATTCACAAGTTGAACTTCTGATCAGAGCTTTGCGTGGTGTCATACGAACGTTTTCTTCAGACAAGCCTACGGACTACTTTCCCTACTTTCGAGATAAAAGTCAAGATACTTGCTATATCTGTAAGAAGAAAGGACATTGGGCTACATAATTCCAGATCGTGAAAAAAAACAGAAAAGGTAACAGAAGAGACAAAAGTCAATATACCTGTTATCATTGTAAAGAGAAAGGACATTGGTCTCCAAACTGTCCTAAACAACAACAGGAGCATGAGGAGGAGGGGGAGAGGAATTCTGAACAAGATGAGGAACAGGTACCCTCCCCAATGTGAAAAAGCTTGACACGTTCACAAAGACAAGAAAAGAAGATGAAAAGAAAGTGAGGAAGAAGAAGAAAAAAGATGAAAAAGAAAAACAGTGAAGAAATTGAAAGAACAGAAAGAATGAACAGAAGACGTATATTAACTTTTTAAAGTGGTATTGTGTTAATGTTATGTTGTGATATTGAATTGTAACGTTTGTACCAGAATACACCAGAGAAAAAAAAACGCGTTTCCTGGTGTTGATTTTATAGAATAAGAACCTACACTCACACACCAATTCACGCAGACGTACATCATGGGTATAGAGAAAGAAAACAAATGGACGTTTTGAGTTTTGATGGAATTAGGCAATTGAAATAGTATTTCTTTTCAAAAGATTTGAGTGGTCCTGAAAAGGACCGTTGGGTATTTGTTCGCTTAAACCAAAAACAACTCAGAAACGGGACGTAACCATCTTTAACTGTTTAAAGACTTAGCCACAGCCAAGGCCTACTTCGCGACTGGTGGTTCCTGTCAACGATTTGGTAGAAATCACTAAAGGTGTTATGGCAGATGTAGTCACAGTTACACTGGGTTGTTTAGCTCGAGAAGGTCTTTTCCTTTTCGGTCGTGATAAAGAAGTCTGATACATTCGTTTCAGACTCCTTTTCTCTCCTAAAATATATAAAAGTACCGAGACCGTTTGATTTTCAGTATTCTCTTTCTTTCCTTAGTTTTCTTTTTTCTCTGCTGCTGCTACTGTTTCTTTCTGGTTTTTCCTTCTTGCTTCTTCTTCTTCCCGCTGTTGAAGAAGAAAAGTTAGTTCTGCTTCTTTTTGTTGTTGTAAAAACCGCTTCAATTCTTCTTTCTGTTTTTGTTTAAAATCATCGACGTGTAAAAGGAAGGAAAAGGTGACGAAGGTTCCGGAAAAAATTCTTGTGAAGTGAGAAAATCCACAATATCCCAGTTAAAATCAACTTCTTCTGGATGTAGATTTGTCATGACTTTAGTAGTCACTGCTGTACCATTACTTGCTGTTTCCACTACTGGTTCACCCCAAGTCATCATCTTCCTAGTTTCCGACATGATTGACAACTCTGTCGCATCGATTGACTGCGCACAGACGCTAGTACCCCTATATAGGGAATGTGACGTCACAGACTGCTCCCTTCCGATTGGACGACTTTGACAGACTTTTGTAACGCGTGTTTGGGTTGGTGAATAAACTTAATCCGTTTCGATCCGTCCTTCCCCTAAAAATAACCGGGGTACACGGCATTCGCTTCACCTGTTCTGATCACAAGATGTGGAAAAACGTAGAATCTTCTACCCTTGTTTCTATCATGCTATTTTGTACTGACTTACCCATGTATGTCATGCGCTATCACTTATATGACTGATACAGCTCTTTGGAAGAGAAGGATATATGTGGAGAGGCAAGGCTGTTTAAAGAGAGTTCTCCTCTATGGCCCAGCAGTGAGGAGAAGTTTAAGGAAGAGAAGAAGATCCGTGAGATGTTCTCTGTGTTAACAACATAATATTAACATTACATATAACGTCCCTTTTCAGGGCCACTCATATACCTCGAAAATATATTTGCTTTTTTTTGCCTCCATTTCACATGCTAAATTTCCTTTGTCTCTATATAGTCCCACTATATTAAATTTCCCTTGTCGCTATATAGACCCACGATGTTAAATTCCCCTTGTCGCTAGATAGGCCCACCATGTTCAAATTTCCCTTGTCGCTATACAGTCGCACCTGATGTCGCTATACAGTCCCACCTGGCTGTCGCTATACGGTCCCAGGCCCTTTTTGACTGGATTTCCCGCTGTCTATATAGGGTCCTACATACATACATACATACATACATACATACATACATACATACATACATACATACATACATACATACATACATACATACATACATACATACATAGGTACACGTACATCTCTATCTGTAATAATTTACGTAAACACATCTGCTTTTAAAGCATCCCTGCCAAATAATATTATTTTGCTATCTACCGTAAATAAACATATGCGTGAGAATGATTGATGAAGTGCTTTGTCAGTTATTTGCTAAACTGAAGACAGAAGAATCGTGTCTTGACTACTAGTATATCTAATAAATTTGATGCGAGTTCAAATTTTTATGTGCAAAGCCATATTCGCGTATTTGTTTATATGTGCGTATACGTCTTACTAATATAGAGTTGAATATCAAGTGATAATTTTCAATGTCCTTGGAAGATATCAATGATGATTAAACAATATATTTTTGTACCTGGATCGAGTAGCAAACTTACATATATCACTAGAAAGATACAGATGAATATCATCGCAACATATTTTATTCAAGTAAATTTTACTATTGAAACCGAGATCGCTTATTAAAGTTTCTTGCATTACATTGTTTGTTTATACTCAGCTCGTGCAAATGCACAAACACTAGCGCCGATATATACATTATATTTTTTTTTGTACTTGCAGCTATTCGTCGATGGTATCTATCCTGAATCCCTTACATAAACGTCGAAAAGTGATGGAAAATATACGAAAATCTTTCTCACACATTATTAATGGGGTATGTAATGAAATCGTCACCAAAACGTACATTATATGGACTTAATTGTGCCATGTACATATTTTAAAAGCACAATGGTGATTGGAGATGGAAGGTGTGTGAGCCAGCAGTATTTTTTAATTTCGGTTGTCGATTGTCTACACATTTAAGAGTATATTGCGAGCATCACTCATGATTCAATGATTCTAATATAGTTGCGAGTAGAATATTTTCTTTATTCATATATATATATATATATATATATATATATATATATATATATATATATATATATATATATATAGAGAGAGAGAGAGAGAGAGAGAGATAGATAGATAGATAGAGAGAGAGAGAGAGATAGATAGATAGATAGATAGATAGATAGATATATAGATAGATAGATAGATAGATAGATAGATAGATAGATAGATAGATAGATAGATAGATAGATAGATAGATAGATAGATAGATACATAGATAGATAGATAGATATACTTCAAAGTAATGTTACCATGTAGACCATTTGCATCGAGTCTCATCTATAATTAAGACCGACTGCGTGACGTATGTCATGAAAACTTAAATTCGGTTCTTATAATACTAACTGCACGTTCATGAACTAAACATTTAAGCCACCTTTATATAGTGACCAATCTGATGATATCAATATTGTCAAATTTGGAGACACGTTCTCGTTTTTAACATAATAATACATTCGTTTCGAAAACAAATTTATTTACTGATATAAGTCATACTTCGGCATTATTTAAGAAGAGTTTTAAACAAATAACACCTTTTGCACTTTTTCATCGGGATATCGTACTTTTGTAAAGAATGTTATGTTTGTATATCCATTATTACACAGGTAAACCTGCTCTACAAAGGAATTGAAGATCCTAGTATGTCAATCAACGTTGTACTTGCAGACTTCATTACTTTTAAGGTAAGACAGTTAGTTAACATAGGATTGATGCATATTCTAATGTGCTTCTGAGATGATGGATTGATTATCTAAGAGCACACAATTTAATGTATTCCGTCTATCACATTGACCGTAACATTTTGATCTAGGGTGCAAATGAGGCTAGGGGATGTTTTTATATCAGCGATCATTCAGCGTACTGCAGAAAATATGACCTGTTTTTGATCATACATATCTGCAAACAGTGTAACTTAATATATATTTCTCAAATAATAAAAAACAAATTTGCATCAATTCCAAAAAAGAATGGTTTTCAGCTCACGAAGGGAAATGAGCACGACATTGATGCTTAGATTGCAAATAATAGATAGCGCAATCTGACAAAATAACATGGTCTTTATTAGCCATATCGATTTCATGAAACGTGTATAATTGATTAAAATCTGAATACGGGCGTTTTAATATTTATCTATATACAAGTACCAATTTTTTGCTATTCAAAAGCAATTTGGCGACTATTAGTTTTGTGTAATACGTTTACTAGATTATATATATTAACATCATACAAATTTTGTTTATATATTTCATAGCTCTAACTATGCACTAACATCTCAAGATAGAAATGGTTTCGTATTAAGCTGATCACTATTAAAACTGTCATCTTCATAGAAATATAAACGAAAAGATAGACGTTCGTGTTTGATGTTATAAACATTTGATTCAATGTAACAGTCTGAATATTTATAAAACGGCGTTCTTTCAGTTTTATAAGGATTATCCATCATGCTGCATTATTTTATTGTGGTTTCACTCGTATTCCGATATTGCAATGTTCTGTTTTGCTTATATATATATATATATATATATATATATATATATATATATATATATATATATATATATATATATATATATTTATATATATATATATATATATATATATATATATATATATATATATATATATATATATATATATATATATATATGAACTATTGTTCATTAAATTATTCTACAATTTTGAACAAGGTATGGAACATTGATGGTTAAAATGTATTAAAATCACAAAGCAATTAGTTGCCTTTCATTTGGTTACCTTTTGCTTTGGATAAATATATCGTTTAATGAAATGTAGGTAGTTTTTGTTTTTGCTAAGTATGAAGGTAGTGAAGGACGATAAGAGATGCAAAGTGTAGATGTATGTACATACAGACACACAGACAGACATACATATACAGCATTGTCTCTGTAGGATGGTGGTCATTGACCTACTGCTACCGATGTAATTGTGAAATTGGCTTCATATTACAAGGCACTTTTAACCTCCTTTTCCCTGCCTTGTTATCCTCGTATTCAACAAAAAACTAATGTAGTCGATGGAGTCATTTTACATCGGAAAGTTTTTGTGTCTATTACTGAGTATGGCGTGAAGCCGATTTTCTTCCGTTACTGTACATATTCCCTTTGTTTTATATCGTGTTTAAAGCTTAACGCGTTTCCACACAAGCATTCTAAGCCGGATGTTGTTAATGGGACAAAATACATTGAGGCAAGCGAATATCTTAAAGACGCTAAAGAGTGGGATAGAGTCGAAGGCAAGAGGACTAGTCGTGCCTTCGACACAGGAATTCTCTTTACTAGGTACGTGTTTACTACTTGTCTGACAATAAGGATATAATGACGACAGCGGAATGTAATACAAATACTTCCAAATGCGATTCCAGCACCTAAATGAAAACATATCAAGTTCAAAAATTGCTTTTTGGTCTCAGTAGAGATTTATTGTTTCGAAAACATTCGTAGTTCAGTGAATATTACATTAACATTTGTCTCTGACTCCGTAGTTCCTTTAATTGATGGTGCTAAGGATATGCAAGCATTTGGCACTGATTTAAAATAGCAAATAAGTTTTTCGGAAAATATGTCCATGTGTCTACATTTTTGTAAGGGAAGACGAAATGGCAAAAAGAACATTTTCAACTTGCATGAATTTGAATTACCATTTACCAATACTATTTTGATGTCTTTCATAAACTGCACACGGTAATGCATTCCATTGATTATACTAGGCATGACTTTCGTCGTATCTTCGAAGCTCATTACATTTCCCGTTCATATAATATTTAGCATATTCCAATTATGCACTAATGTCGATCACTGTCTTTGAGAATAGTCTGAAATAAACACAAACAACAAATTTTAGGCTATTATCGATGCATTATGTTTTATGTGTGAAACAATATCAATTAGAGATAGGCTTTTTTTCAGGTACAAACTGTATCGCATATCCAAGCATAATCGTCTTACTGGTAAGTACTTTCCAACGTGCCACATCTCTCTCTCTCTCTCTCTCTCTCTCTCTCTCTCTCTCTCTCTCTCTCTCTCTCTCTCTCTCTCTCTCTCTCTCTCTCTCTCTCCCTTGCTGAGACAGAAATTAATTTGTCATTTAACAAACAAAATCAGAATCTGCCTTCAAAAAGCAGGTGACAATCTGGCCACTTACGACCAGGAATCCATTCAAACTGACAACCCAATCATCTTGTCTCCAATTTATACAGTAGAATCCTTTCATGAACTATGAAACGTATTGTTATTGTTGTAGATGCATGATTTCGAAATACGTGCCCATTTATACACCGTATGTTATCTGACAAATCCCTTTTCATAATCATATTAGTCAATAGTTATATCTCTAAATTTTCTCAAATATAGATACATGAATACTGCAAGACACACACTTTGATGTTTTAACATCTGTTAAAAGCATATACATTTAAATGGCCAATTGATTTGATAAAACCGAAACCACCGACAAGACTATGCCGTTAGACATTGCCAACAAAAAAAAAACCAATAGTTTTTAGCATGGTTATTTCAGTAATATTTATATCCAAATAGTAAATGCTAAATTTGGACCTATCATAGCTTTTGACCGAAATATCGGGCTGGTCATAAAATAGGCCTAATTGCTGGATGGTCTTTCAGGTTTTCGAATATCACCTTTTCTTCAAGGCAATAAACAAGGTTACATTAGTACTTTCTCGAACTCAGCGAAGACATAGTAAAGGTCATGTTAATATCCGTCAGTGCGAAACATTCTAGTTGGTTGTGCTATGCTTTCGCGTTCCGCAAGGCTCTGTTTTCGGACCCGTTTTATTAATGATATACATTCAGCAATATTCGCTGTAGATCCAGCGTCTCACCAATTGTACACGGATGAAACTCAGATATATAAATTTAGCTGCCAACTGAACTTGAGGTTTAGATTCTTCTAATGCGTTGAGAGTTGCTCTTCCGATGTGAAGTTATGGATGAGAAGTGGCAAGCCGCTAATAAACGGTGACAAAACTAACACCATCCTGATCACCTCCAAAAGACATATTTTGACTACAAATAGATATTTCAAGACTAAGAAATATCTCCTCTTGTATCTATTGCCAGAATGTTGTTTGGTTCATTATCTTAGTTCATGTTGACGATTCGTAATATTTATGTTGTGCATCGTTTCTTTAATTATTATTATTATTATTATTATTATTATTATTATTATTATTATTATTATTATTATTATTTTTATAAGCGAAAACAATTTTTACAATGTGACTAGTGCAGTCTTCGTCAATGGCAGTGATGTATAGTGGTATGCATGCATGCATGTATGTATGTATGTATGTATGTATGTATGTATGTATGTATGTATGTATGTATGTATGTATGTATGTGTGTGTGTGTGTGTGTGTGTGTGTGTGTGTGTGTGTGTGTGTGTGTGTGTGTGTGTGTGTGAGTGTGTGTCAGATTTTACTTCTGTTAAAACATCTATACACTTGAATTACTTTTTCTCATGTACTTTGAATTAAATATTAATCAAGTGGTCATCAACAATAAAAGCACACACACACACACACATAAACATACACGTGTATGTATGTATGTATGTATGTATGTATGTATGTATGTATGTATGTATGTATGTATGTATGTATGTATGTATGTATGTATGTGTGTGTGTGTGTGTGTGTGTGTGTGTGTGTGCGTGCGTGCGTGTGTGTGTGTGTGTGTATGTGTGTGTGTGTGTGTGTGTCAGATTTTACTTCTGTTAAAACATCTATACACTTGAATTACTTTTTCTCATGTACTTTGAATTAAATATTAATCAAGTGGTCATCAACAATAAAAGCACACACACACACATAAACATACACGTGTATGTATGTATTATGTATGTATGTATGTATGTATGTATGTATGTATGTATGTATGTATGTATGTATGTATGTATGTATGTATGTATGTATGTATGAATGAATGTATGTATTGATGTATGTATGTATGAATGTGTGTGTGTGTGTAAATATGTATACACGTATGTTGGTATATTAAATGTGTGCGTAATCTTGAACACTATGCTGATTCAATTTCTATATCTAGTCCTCTACTCTTTCCTTTTATTCAGGTTATGCCACTCTAAAAGGAGTGTGTGATACCAGTGACAGAATAGCGATTGTGCAAGCACGTGGTCTATTTTGGACGATATTTATAGCAGCACATGAACTTGGGCATAGGTAAGAATTCATCTGGCAGCCTTATGTCTTTAATGTTTGTACTTATCGTGTCCTTTGCTGGAAACTGATTTTCATGCTAGAAACAATGGAAGTACCTCACCCCAAGCGCAGTAAGTTTCTAATGTTTGACTTTGTTGTAAGAAAATAGCACCAGTTCGCTCTTTCATCCTAACCGTTTCATATAGAATATATTTGAGCGATGAAAAATAGATAGAGGTATAGTTTAAGACTGACTTTTCGATTTGGGACGATCACCTGCCAACTTTGTCCGTTTTTATTTTGATAAAATCATAGTATTATCAATTCTAAGTAGGGAGATTTAATGACCATTATCTGATAACTATGCAAGGGTCTGTACAATTTTAATCAGAGCTGAATGACATATATTAAAGTTGATCGACAAATACTAATGTTATAACGGATTTCAATCATATATATGTTATACGTTAAACCAGACATCAAATTAGGTTTTCCTAGAGAAAGCTTGACTGAACCTTTGGATTGGGACACTAGGGCGATTGAAGAAACATTAACATACTGGAAAATATATGTAAATTTTTCGAACAGTGTACTACCTTGTAGGTCAAATGAGGTATTATATGCTGGAGTCGAGTCAAAGAGTTATGCATTCTTGGATCAAACCTGCCATTCTGAATCCATGAGCAGACTTTTAGTATATATATATCACTTTTGAAAGCATTTTCTTGATTGTAAACAATTATTTGGTATTGAAAAACATTCATGGCTTTATGGACAATAGCACCGCATGGAGATGATGGTTAATTCATTTAAGGACATTTTAAATCTATAGAAATATGGCATATCATGACTAGTGTGCAACAAGACGTTCTACAATATGCACACATCAGCACATTCGAGATATCGCAAATATACTCCAAAAAATTATGACATGATGGATGGTATCAGGCATTATTCTGAATTCAACTCATTACACCTAAAATTGCTCTTGAATTAATTTACACATTTTGTAACCTGCATTAATATACGGTTTGTTCATTTACCAGATATGCTGACTTTTGTATTGTAACACAAATCTTCGTACCACTTGTGATTGAAATGTTTATCCGTTTTGAAAAAAGACCATATGACATATAAAAGAATATATTAGATTAAATACATATGGCGATCGAACTGAAATTAATCAAGATTCTAACTTGATGCAAATTGTTGTAGTATTTAAATCTGTAGGTTACCAAATTAGGGTATTTCTACTATAAATTAATTACTATGTTTTCATCACGTTATGGCAAAAAGCTGTAGCAATGCATGTGTTATATAACCAATTAACTGTTACATATGCACATTAATTGTATTTTAATTAAGAAGAAAGTGTAATATCGAATCGTAAACAAAACACTATCTCTCTCTCTCTCTCTCTCTCTCTCTATCTATCTATCTATCTATCTATCTATCTATCTATCTATCTATCTATCTATCTATCTATCTATATATCTATCTATCTGTCTGTCTGTCTGTCTGTGTGTGTGTGTGTGTGTGTGTGAGTGTGTGTGTGTGTTGTTATTTATCTGATTTACAGTCACGAGCATTTCTGATTCTACTTTCCAGTCTAGGAGCTGAACATGACGGCGAGGAAGGAGCTAAATATTGTCCTCCTGAAGATTATTTTATTATGACTGACATCGTGGTAGACATGAGTATACTTAGAGATTCCCCAAATGCGTGGCAGTTCTCTAAATGTTCTGTGAGATCGTTCAAGGATACACTAATGAAAAAGTATTTTCTCTGTATATATATATAACATAATAAATCTGTGTTCGTTTCAGACTTTCTCAAATACAGGTAACTGACTTGATCAGTAGCTGTTTAAGAGGAATATATGTTACTTAGCCACTTTATGAAATTTAACCTATTGATTCATTGCATTAACATGTTTCACAAAGGCATACAAACTTAATAAAATGCAAATGTTATGTGCGAAATAATAAATCCATAAATATTAAAGCATTTGTTTTTGTTTTTAAATAATTTATCCAAATTCAACGGAACATTGTAGAATGGAACAATAATATTTCTTGATTTCATAACAGTAGAATTAATCATAATGAGAATATTCTTTTCGGCCTGTATGATACATTTCTCGTGTATTTATCATATGAAGAAGAAAATGCATCTCCCGCAAATGCATTTAAAGAAGTTCACTTTTGGTTAAAAGTGAATTTTTTAAAAATATATTGCAAGACATTTGATAAAATCTTTTTCTAATTTTGTTCAAAACCGATATGACGTCATACTCTATTGTTCCATATCGCACAAACATAACTGTTTGTATCATTTGCAATACGCTTTTAAAATAATCTTTGAGCGGAATGTTATATTTATTTCCCATTACAAAATACAAGTACAATGCATAATACGTACCTTTTAACTTGTTAATCATCATAGAAACTATAAAATATTCTTGAATGTCAGATAAAGGTCAACTACAATTGTTTCCGTGCCGTTTTCAAACAACAGTATAAATAAAGATTATGCTTTCTCAACTTATATACACTATATCATATAACGCTATAAAAACTGAGATTACCGTACCCAAGCATATTACGATATAGAATTTGTATGTAAACTATACCCTTGACATAATCTAGAACTTGCTCCTTTACATTAAGCTCATATTAGTATGATTTGTAAATGTGCTTCAACATGTTTGCTAAAAAAATTCATTTTTGAAATTTAGCTGTTTGTCAATTTCTAATCTTCAACATTTTTGCTCTGGATGTCAACATCCGATATTTTACATTAATGTTTACTAACTGGTGTTAGTATTTCGAATACAATTATCCAACACTACTTTAAAAAAAAATATATTTTGAAATGTTAGCTTATATATACGAAGTGTTGGAAATACATGCATTGATTCCATGTAAAAAAAAACAATTTAAAGCATTGCTGAACATTAATATTATGAAAATGCTCAGAGGTCCTTAAGTTCGCTGTTGGGCAACGGAAGCAGAAGTTTCTTCCATCCAATTTGGTAAATATGAAACGATAAAGCAATGTAGTTAATAAAGTCTATTTAATTAGATACTTTATGGAAATCTTTGACATTTTTGAACTATGCAGCAAGATTTGTCTGGATTGATAAGATAAAATGAATAATAAATATGAAATAAGCTCAATTATAATTGCAAAAACACTATTATGTACTTTAATTTACGGCATTAACAATAAATAAAGAAAGGGTTACATTCATATATGAAATTTAAATATTTTGCAAAGTGGATGCATATCATGATGAATGTGTACATATTTGTTCATATTCACGCAAACCTTACCAATATATCGCATTTTAATTTGGGATACAACATGTTCTAGATGTTTAAGAGTTTTTCTTTCATCCGAAGTCTATATTTTCTGTCATTGTTAATTTATGTTTATATTTTTAACTCTGAAAGTCACATCTCCACGTTCATTCTGCTTGCGTTTGCCTCCGGTATATCTTTCTTGTCATATTTAATTCGATCTTTAACGCACTCTACCAATGAATGACTTCTCAAATTTTCCTTAAGCCGATAAAATGAATGAACACCGGTATGTCCAAAACTCAGATAATTAGCCAAGTCATATATGTATTTCCTCGGCGTAAATTGTCGTTGCTAATTTGATTGTGAATATTATCGCCACTTTTTGTTTCAAACCATTCCCTCGTGTCCCTATATAAGTGTCCGTACATCAGGTACGTCCTCTTCTATTTATAGTGATCATGTTCCTCCGACATTGTCGTAAACTATCCCTCAAATGTCATAATCCAACAATATCTTATTTCTTTGCTATTAATTGCTTTCTGTTTTAAATTGACGTGTTTGCACCTAAACCTCAATTTTTAATGTTGACATTAGAGGTTGAAAACTGTTTGATACTGGAGGGTTCAATTACACAATATTTGGTCGATGACTTAAATTGTCAATATACTATGATATAATATGATGCATCCAAAAGTTAGGTTGTCTAAAGTAAAAATGTAACATTAGAGTCGTGTTCGCAAATTATGATCTAATGTGTATTGCTCTGACAGTGCACAATCTCACTGGTCATATAACATAATTTATGGCCAATACATATTCGCATTTCAGAAAATGCGTGACCGAGCCCTACAGTTTATACGACACTGCGGAATATATGTCTTATATGCAGAATGAGCCTGGAGAGATCTACACTCGTGATGATCAGTGTCGCCTTATTGTCGGACGCCATTCTAAATACTGTGAGGTATTGCATTGTATGTGTATGTGTGTGGTTACGTTGTGGTAAGGTTATGGCAATATTGTCAAAAAATGTTGTGGCAATGTGATTTCGTGAGCAAGTGGGAACGTTGCTACAACGTTGATGTCTATCGTTATTAAATTACCTACAACATTCAAATCGTATATCGAAATCTTATGAAACCTGCTTGTGTTTCTAAAACACATATTCCTCACTTTTGGCAAGAATGTCAAACAATCGACATTACAAAAATGTCAACATTGCCATCCAGCTAGGAGTTGCAATAACAGGAATGTCAAGGCTGTCATTGTGGCAGTATTAGGTGTCAGTTCTGCAGCATTTTCAGTCATGACAAACCAAACATCACCAGTCATTTGACCATAATAATAATACTAATAGAAGTATCACTCTGCATTTATTGATGCGTATCAACTCTCACAAATAAGTTCAAAGTTGCACATATAATAATACACTCTTCACAATACAGAATCATTATTTATCATTTCATGCACGTAAGAAGAATCTTTGATAAAATAGTAATGATACTAATTTAATAAAAGATCATACGTCCATTCTGAAGTTTTTTTAGTGCAGGTGTTCTAACATGGTTTATATGCAAACACTGCTTTCTGTTCATTGTATGTAATCCTCTTGCTGGCTAGTTTTTCTAACAGACTTTAAAGCAGGTCCTTCCATTAGACTTAAAATGGACACGTGAGTTCACCAAGTAGGCAGGGGTTTCGGGAGATCTACTCCAATGGGGATATAGCAAAAATTGTTTTAGGCAGCAGGGCATAAAGTGAAAGTAGATAGACAAACTACACTGTTTTTGCCTGATAAGGAATCCCCTGAATTTGAAGACGGAAGGTTCAAACACTTGTTTTTAAAAGACAAAAAGGAGAAAGTAAACAATAAAACATATATTTTAATATATTTATTTGTTTATTATCTAAATTTAATTAATATTAGGACTCGGAATTAGTCTCCTCCCCCACTCCAATTAGTATCTCTTTTTTTGTTCTGCTCAGTCACCTACAAATTAAAATATAATTTAAAATTCACATATCATCTCAACACCGCTTACATATAAGTAAGTCACATTAACTAACATTATTAAACTTTATGAAACTTTCTTCACTGTACTTGTGCTTCCCTTAATATTGTTCATCCAAGTTACAAGATTACTTTGTACTTAAGTGTTATTTCAGGCAATTGAATGGTGAAATCAATTTGCGCAAGGATGGATTTATTGTGTCCAAATATTGTATGTAAATAATAATTCCAAGTAGGTAGAAGCACTTGTCCTATGATACAAGTTGGATGAAACTTGTAGTTAGCTGTACTCCAGCTTTAATAGTTCTGGAAACTATGATAAGCTGATTTCGTTTGCAATCTAGAAATGCATTCCACAATGTTTTCAAAATCTGAATCCAATATTGATAAAATAAAGAGTCGAATGGCTGACCTTGTATTTTATCCTACTACAGGTCTTCGATATGGCCTCTTCAATGTCAATTTCTTTCACTTTTCCATTTTTTTTCAATCAAGCTTCTGCAAGAGTAACACAATATTTTAAAATAAGTTTTACAACAAAGAATGCATTGCAGTTTTCTAAATCCCAACAATAATCAATGGAGTATTTATAAAATATGTATCTTAAATTTTGATCTCAGGTTCTTTAATATAGATATAATTGCAGTATGCGTGAAGCAACATGTACCTTATCTATTTATGGAAAAATCTCTGGCGAGTAATTAAGAAAATAGTCAATTGAAATCAAGTCATACTTACTGATCAGAACTCGGCATATCACAAGGTCTTTAAATGTGTTTTTTCTTTCCTTTACGACTCTTTAGACTATACACTGACCAGAGTCTTTTTGTTCGTAGCCGTTTCATCATCCTGCGGACACTATCGCCCATATTACACTCGCCTAAGGAGTTCAATTAGTATATCTGAAAGTAATAATAATAACAATAATAATAATAATAATAATAATAATTATAATAATAATAGTAATAATAAAATTAATAATAATAATAGTGTGACCAAATATGCTTTATGTACCTTTTTTTGGCCATGATTTTGCATGCAAATATGTTTGCTCTAACTTGAAACAATTTGCCAACACCAAGTATGCAACATAATTTAGCTCACAGAAATTATAAAAAAATTAACCACCGTGAACCATTTAACTTCATAAATGACATTCACTCTAAGATTTAATTAAAATAGCCTAAAAGTATGTAAAGGCGTAAATGTAGTTAAACACATGTAAATGTTCATCTCTATACATGTTTTGACCTACATCGATGACATTTAATAGCTGACCAATACATTTTATCCACCCCACCCCCATGTCTGTAATTATCACATAATTTTATCTTTAATATGCATTTTCTTTTTTCACATATATGTAAATCAACATATGTATACATATGTCTAAACATATATTCATTTGAATTTCACTTGTGATTGAAATTAATTTAAATCACTTGGTACATTTTAAAATAAATTTTGGTCAAGAACGATAAATCTTACGCTTTTGTGGTAAACGCGCTTAATTCGAAATGCTAGCCTAACGGAAGGTATTTTATCATGGTAACCTATCCTATCCTCGATATTTTTCGTTCCAAAAATGTACCAGTGTAACAATATAATTTACTTAATACGAGTCGAATAAAAGAAATATGCCAAGCAGTTAGGTCACTTTTACAAGTTGAACATGTTGGCCGATATATCCCATTTTCTTTGTTTGAAAATGCCATTGAGGCCATGGCATTGCCTCGGGCCTAGCTCGTAGCAGTTTACAAGTGCTTGAATGCATCAACGGACATCGACCAATAAAAAAACCGTTATTTTCTGCAACTAAATATGCGAATATATGTTAACTATTTAACTATTTATTGTTCATGCCTTGGTGGTTCAAAATAGCGGGGAAAAGGAGATTCATCTCTGCCTCAATTGCCATTCGGTCGGTACATGATGAGCTAGTCCTTAGTTCGTAGACACGTAAAATATTGTTAAGACAATGACAGTACCTCATGTTTGTAATTAAAAAAAACCTGACGAGTAAAATGTTTTCCTACAAAAATTGTAACCTACTTTTAGTTATTGGTTTTGAAAATAAAAATGGATGAACTACGAAAGTATGATCATGTAAAGTTAACCAAAACACTGGTACAACGTTGTAAAAGCGTTATACAATTTTTAAAAAAAAATTTATATTAATTCTTGTCCATAGTATTAGGATCAATGGAATTACATACCATTTGTAATTTACTATATCTTTTAGATCAGAGGACTATTTAATTTCAGTTTCATGTGTAACGTTTTAGCAACGTTGCCAAAACGTTATATTCCCACGTAACCGAAACACAGCCATATAGCAACGTTGTGAAAACGTTGTGTGTTAACTGGAGTGTTGCTAGTGAGACGTTTCCCTAATATGGCCAGAAGCTGTATTAAGTATGGCATTAGTTTGCATGTATATGAATTTTGCATCATTCTTGTATTCCTCCTGCCAGAATAATAAGACAAATTCGCCTGGCGTAAGGTTCATTAAGAATAACAGATACATAGTTTGTTATAGTATAACTGTTTCGTCTTTGCAAAACGAGAGCTTCTTAAACACCATTGGTGAGGAACGAAGCAGGTCCGTTTTCTGAATGCTTCAGCAGCAGAGAGGGTGAACAGACTAATTCGAAACGTCACCCTTTTTGATTACCAAATCGGCTAATGGTGACTAACATTGAAGTCAGTTCATTGACTACACCTAACTTGACCCAAACCAATATTGTAGTCGACCCCTCTCCGCTGCTTTCTCCATGTGTTAAATTGTCAATCTGATGAAATAAAAAAAGATCTTGTACATAGATCAAATAAAATGAAACATTCAGACAAACGATCAATCTGAGACTTTTCTGAACTTTGAGTTATATTCTTCCTGGGTTGGAAGGTTTTCTTTTCTAGGTATCAAAACCCCTTCTTCGATCCTACGACGGTAATACGCCATCAAAGTTTTGTATTTATCTCCACCACTTTCATTACAAATCAGATATTATCCTCGAACGCCAACATTGCATCGAACACAATATCGAGGACCAGCATGTAGACGTTTTGATAAAATATATATCTTTGTTTCTTGCAGTATTCTCCAAGGCATTTTTTTATTACATTTATCAGTGCTTCCTTGACGCAGCCATATACAGTTTTTCCTATATCAAATAATATATGTTTAATTTAGTTAGAGGATATCTTTATTTAGTCAATCTGTTGCTACAAATTTGCTAAGTATTTGATCGATACCTGCACGATATCTTGTCCTGGGATCATGCAGATTTATTGTCATAAAACCAAATGGTGTTGCTTGATCACGTGAAAAGAAATTTCTGAATTTATTTATGTCCATAACCACGCTACACCAGGTCCGATGAATCTTTCTAAGCGTGTGTGTACCAAATTTATTAAATACAGCTAAAATATTACAAATATCTCTAATTAATTTCGGTATGTCTTTATACCGCTGAGTTACATAAATAACATCAGTATTTTTATGCCGTCCTTGAGAAAATATTCTTAGAATCCGGGCAAAATCCAAACATATGAGATAATGGCATTACACACGAAAATTCTCCATTAGCGTTCAACATTGGCTTACGTGCTGGAAATCCAAGGCTGAAATTGTTATTTCTTAATAATACTGCATTTGGGTCTGCGGCTCTTACATTACCAATAGTTAAATCCGTGTGATGTGCATGATCAGTTATATCCTTTGCAAACATCATTAATGGACCAGCTGATCATGAATAGTCATCAGAGTATCTTGCTAGACCATGTATCGTCGTAGCAACATCAACATGTTGCAAACATGATTCGATATGTTTTCCATCGATGAAGTATGTGGCACTACTGAATAATGCCATAATGCCATTATTGACAAAAGCAATTTTAGTAGCAGCTTCAAAATTTGTATCGTCTACTTTTATAAGTCACCTCTCGACTTCGATAAACGCCTCAGTGGGTAAGAAATATCGACTTGTATCCTGTACTTGTAATTCTGTTCTTCCATTCTGATTTGTTTTTTCTGCATTGCAAGAATAATATTGATAATCGCACATGGAATCATTTTTTTCGAACTGGTTCACCCATGTCTAACGCTGTATCAATTTCACATTTAAACATTTTATTGTAATTACTATGATCCTAATTGTAATTATCTACGAAGACCACTTCCTGCTATCAGACTAGGGGTTATGTTATCATCCTTTTCTTTTAACGATGCGTTAGCCAGATCCATTAATATTTGGGTTCCTTCCTGGTTTATTATTTTACTTTCATTTACAGGCATTACTTGAGTAGATGGTAATTTCAATTGCTGCTTTCGTCTTAGCAACCGTAAAATTCTGTCCTTGACCGCAGAAATCGCTTTACCGGCAAGATCACCGATTGCGCTAGGAGCTTTGTCGCGAATAACATCGATAGCTTTCATTGATAGTTGTTTTGCAATTGGCATTGACTTTGGGGCTATCCTGGTAAATAAACCCCAAACAACATCACCAAGTCCATCTCCGTAGGTTATTTCACAAACTGGTAATCGTGAGTTTACTACTCTGATCATTCTTGGTCTATGATACATATTGTGTACGATCAATTTTTTTAATTATTCACCATGATCTAAATTATATGTCTAGGGATTTAGTCATGTGTAATTTCATCGATAAATTCCCGATAGGTATCGATGTCCATGATACCATCGGTAAATGATCGTCGACATATATCAGAGATTTCTTTGATATTTTCATGAGAAGTATTTCCGCTGTCAGGGCAAGTGATATGATTATTTCCTAGACCACTTCCTGTAGTAGCGCCAGAAGCGTCAACACCAAGATCTTTTTTCGTACCTGGTGAAGAGCGTAATCTCTCCTGTCGTTAGGCCTCCTTTTGTTCTCTCTCTCTCTCTCTCTCTCTCTCTCTCTCTCTCTCTCTCTCTCTCTGTCTCTCTCTCTCTTGTCCATTTGTTCCAACTGTTCTTTTATTTGATCCACTTTATTTTTTTGGTTTTACCTTTTCTTTTCTTTGATCACGTCTACATTTTTTAGCTTCCAACATCATCCCTTGTTGCTCTATTTGTTGCAGAGGTAGAGGAAGTTGATACTGGGGATATTGTTGTTCTGTTTGTTGTTACCGCTATCCTTGCTTAACACTATAACCTTATCCAGCAATTTACCCTTGTCTAGCCCTTTATCCTTGTGTAGCACTTTATCCAGGTCTAGCACCTTATCCTGGTCTAGCACTTTATCCTCGTCAACACCCCAACCTTTTCTGGTAATTTACCTTTGTCTAACACTGTACACATGTCTAGCACTTTACCATTGTCTTGCAATTTACCCTTGTGTAGCACTTACCACTTTGTCTATCACTTTACCTTTGTCTAGCACTTCATCCTTGTCTAGCATTGATTCTTGTATAGCACTTTTTCCTTGTTTAGCACTTTACTCTTGTCTATCAATTTACCTAGTCTAGAAATTTACCATTGTCTAGCACTGTACCCTTGTCAACCACTGTACCATTGTCTGGCACTTTACAAGATTTATAAATTATATTACATTTATTTTAAGATTGGTTTTCAAAACGTTTGTGACTCGATGAGGTGCACAAATCCATCAACGGGCGAGTGCATGCCGGAGCGTCATGGTGCTGCCAGAGGAACCGAATGCGGACGCGCTAAGGTATCCCCTCTTAACGTCCTCTACTAGACAAAATATTAAATTCAACTGATTTTCTTAAAGAACGAAACGGCATTTGCAGCATAATTTATTGTAATGTATATATAATAGTAATATAATACTGAATAGTGATGAAAAAGCCAGTATGCTTTAAATACAAAATGCATTATTGACGAATAACAAAAACAACAAATTTTAACTACTTTTCAAATAAGTCAAATTGGTGTATAGGGATGCAAAAGGTACGTGCATGAATATTTGCTACAAATATATGTAAACACACAGTTAAATACACACACAAGCATATATATATATATATATATATATATATATATATATATATATATATATATATATATATATATATATATATTATATATATATATATATATATATATATATATATATATATATATATATATATATATATATATATATATATATATATATATATATACCATTTATAACGGAATGTGCTATCCACGGATTATATAAGAAAATGTTTGATAATAGCAGGCAGAATGCTGTCTATCTGTATGTCTGTATATCTGTCGCCTGCCTTCCTGTATATCTATCTATCTATCTATCTATCTATCTATCTATCTATCTATCTATCTATCTATCTGTCTATCTATCTATCTATCTATCTATCTATCTATCTATCTATATATATATATATATATATATATATATATATATATATATATATCTTTCGATCCATCTATTCTTTTTTGCCAGTGGTGCATTCGTGCAACGTGTGTTTCAAGGCTTTAACATGTTATATTGGATTTGTGGATAAGTTGTCGGCGGTCAGCGGTCAGCTGTCAGACTTTCAAGAGCACACTGAACAATTTTTAGGTTCGAGTCATGTTCGGCAGGATATGCAGAAACGATGTATACTTGTTACTACCGTCAATGAAACGAGGGGCCTGTTTCGACTTCATTTTCTATCAAATATCAATAAACCAATGTATCGAAAGAGTATCATTTTAACGTTTTTGATTAAAAATTGCCATGTATTCCATTATGATTATTACGTTGTGGTGACGTTGACAATGCTGATGATCGTGAAGAGGAGTAGGCGAGAAAGATGCTGATGATGGTGACAACAAGAATAACTGTTATGAAGTGAGTTTGTGTCAATTTCATTGAATTCGAGAAGTTTCAGTGACATTGAACCATTGGTTTTATTTTGCAGACGAATAATTCGAAATCAGTTCTTTAAGAAATCACAAAAGTTGCAAGAATTTCGAGATTGATCAAAGATAGAAAATGTAACCTACAAATTTGTATTGATGAATTCAATATATTACGTCATATTTTTTTAATTTACAATATACATATGTAACCTGGAAAACTGTAATGATGAATTCCATATATTTTGTTATGTATACTATTTTACAATAGACAAAGAAATCTATTAAGTCCAATTATCTACATATTCTTATTTAAACAAAAAGCATTGCATATGTTTTTCCGTCATTGATTTTTTCACATCTTGCATTAAGCAATTTTATTTTTATAGACTCATGTTTCCTTTTGACGCAGAAACGAAATAAAAACCATGTTAGATCACATAAAAATATTTTCCCTACTTTCGCATTCCTATTAATCATCAGAGCTCAATCATTTCTAACACCTAAAAGTTTCTGAGTATTGACAAAAACATTTCTGGGGAATTTTCTTCACGTCAACCACACGCAAGCACGATGCTAGCTCAAGTTGCCATTATATTTCCTTTCTCAGCAGCTAAGCAGATTATAATGTAAACCTGCCAAGCGAAATATAAGCGCACGTATCAGCAAAACAGAATTGATGCAAACGTTCAAAACACTAATTGTTTTGAAATTAAAACGTTAACTTCCAAGGCTGATGTTACGGACTATAGTACATAACGTGTTTAAATTTCCTCCAGTAGTGCCCATAAATAATGAATATGTATTGCTCTAACTCCTCTAATAGAATGTTATATATTTCAATAAACTGATAAATCGAGGATCTCATATGCTGTTTTTTTAACACTGAATTTATGAAACGAGTTGAAGCATGACCAGTGTTTGCTTGCCAAGGCTCGTAGAAGCTGGACATTAATAAAAAAAATCAAACATTTAATACTAAATAATTATCCATTTAAAATTCTTTAAATATAAAATATCAATTATTCAGGCATGATGAAGAATGAATAGTTCGGTTCATTCTGTTAGGCGTTGCACCTTCATTTATTGTGTGGAATAATAATCTCAATTAAAGCTAAACCAGTATCAACGTTACAATGTAAATTACACTTTTCTTACGAAATATACGTAACACCGAGAATTACTATGCTGAATATTTTTTTTTTAAAGAAGATTCACCGGATGCAGAATGTTCTACATTTACTATAGTGTATGTCACCACTTATGTGCACTATTTGACTTGGAACAGCAGGATGTAAAGAACTTTACATTTGTGTCGGAATTGCATCACATATTTATCACGTACATATTTAGTGGATGGATAAACGTCTGCCAGTTTGAATACCGGTTTATATCCACAATCTTCTGTGAACAGATGTGAGTGTATTTACTATGTAGGTTAAATTTTAAACCACGCTTACATATTTGGTGGATTACATGCCTTAGGGTGGTAGTGGTAAAGTAGCCTTATTCAGACAGATGAGATAATTTGTTAGTCAATTCCTTTCGTGAATCGAATCCAAATATGGTGGTCAAAATGTTCATTGACAACAAAACATTTCAGATCGTAGGGTTTGAAAAGGTGTTTCCTTGATCACACCTTAACAGTAAAGAACATAATGTACAATATTGCATGAGTTTATTAGGATCAATCTGAAATCATAAAGTGATAGGTTCACGTTATAAGATCAACATGTGAAACTACACACATTATAGGAACCGTTTATTTGAAAAAGAAAATAACGTTGTTGCATCTAGAAAGCGATTGAGTTTGGAAAGCATTGTTAGATAGTATGAACCATATAGAAGATCTACTTCGCAACAGGATACTATATTATGTAATATATAGTCATTGTAAATACAGGACATAAAACATGATTTGTAAGGTATAACGTGGATTGCTTGAACATATACTATATAAAGTATGCTATGATATTTGGCGTAGTTAAATATAACACGATGCAGAAATGTTATATATAAATATATTTCACATACGTTAAAAATAACATGGCCCTTGATATCTTCTTATATAGCAACTTTGTGTACAAATAGCGAGTTACCCATGGCATATGAATACCATTAAGATCATGTCTTTATATCTATTTTACTCTGGAAACACGATTATATTACTGATCAAAATGACCAAAAAAACAACAACAGAAATGATTTTCATGTAAAGTATTGTTATAGAAGCTTTCATTTATATGCAAAACAAGTAACCATACTCAATCCAGAAAATACAAGCAGCACCCTGTGTCATCTGCTTGTCATCTTTGTCAACTTTGTTTCTAGTTTCACCTTCTGGCAAAAATCAAAACCTGCAAACCTGGAGAAAAGAATACAATGACATCAGACAAGACGATGTAGCAGCCTGTAATCTACTAAACTTTGAGTTAATTGGAGAGTTTGACATAGACATGGCTCAGACATTTTGAAAGTGAAAATGATCATTCTGTATCCAAATGTGAGCAAAGTTGGAAAATACACTTTATGATGTAATGCTAATTACGGATTCTGGCAGTCAGATAATGAATTCAGAAACACATCGGATTAGCTCCTTGATAGTTTATTATACTGAGTGTTAGGAGAAAAGATGAATCTGGTTTTGAACTGAACAAGCTTAAGAAGCATCATCAGCTTAGTTGAGCGTCACCTTAAAATCAACAAATATGCAAGTAAAACCGTGAGAGGTACAGAACAAATATCTGCATTGACAAGGAGAGGTATTCTGGCTATAATGATCTAACATCTAACGAAAATGAAAACACATCCAGTTGGATTCAACCGATCACAAACGAAGAAATAAATGTCTTGTCTTGTAATCACCTAATGAGGATAGATATACCTGATGCCATTGTCAACACATTGTGTTTAAACTACTCTGTGGATTTTGGTTTGATGGGAATACATGAACATTATATTTAAATGAGGGATGTTACACTTAATAAAGATGTTTATGACCTCGAGTATCTTGAACTCACTAAAATAAAGACATAAAATATACCAGGAGACGATATAAACTATGCACAAGGCATAACGAATAAAACGAATCATATGACCGACGTAATCTTGTAATGTATTCGTTGGACATTTCTCTTGAACATTTTGACACTGTTTTATCGGTTTATGTTTCATTTTTGGTTTTTGTTTACAAGGAAATACTTCCAAGAAGTATAAAAACTGTAACATCAGCTTCTAAAGAAATTAGTATTTCCCAAAGAATGGATAAAGTTAATTTATAACACCACCAATGATAGTAATGATTACATCGAGGGGCTTTATCTTTGTAGGAAATCGTCTTAAATCCAAAAGGAACATCTGAATTAGCCAAAAGTGTAAATGTGTTGCCATTCGATATACAAATTGTTACAAGATAGTTACACAGAATTAAAAATAATTACAGTGTACGAATTCCTCGAATATCATCTGAAGGGTAGTATCATTTTAGCTAATCAAGAAACGATCCAAAGGTATTCCGAAGAAGGTTTTAGTTTACGGTAAACTAGGTTAAATATAAGCTGTCGTCTTGTATTGGATTGCTTCTGTTAATCCTAAATAATAGTCTAAGCAATCAAGATTGTGAACAGTTCCCCATACTCCAATGCACGTTTTTGCTCTAATAGTCATCTGAAATTCAATTAATTGTTTTTGTTCTCTTCCACTCTCCTTCTCAATTATATTACTGCATCTAACGTAAACAAACAAAAGAAAATACGATGTTCTTAAATATCCTTTGGTAGCCATCATAGGCATCTCGAATTAATAAATCCCGAATAGTTTAAATTCACAACATTTTTAGGTGGTGTTCAGTTTAGACGTAATGTGGTACGTAAATGTCCCAAATACTTGATGATGTGAAATTCCCAATGAGTCATAATACATATTGAAATGAGTAATTTTACAACATTTCATACCTAACTACTGAATTAAAAGTGGAATGCCATTAACACAAATGACTTTAAAATGCCTCTATTATAAAAATCTATAAAAATTATGTAGATGTTAATAACGTATTCTAGTTTAAAGAAATAAAGGTTTATGTAACCAATATTTCTTCCGGATAATGCATCATATCTACAGGTAATTGGTTCCATAAGAGTATTAAGTATGTAGACTATCAATGATGCATTTCCTTTCATGCATGCTAAATCGATGCTGTATGATTCTAAAGCAAGACTTAATCTTAACAGTCGTTGATTCTTGTCCTCCCTTTTAATATTAGTCGTGGGGTGGCGGGTCGTATGATCGCTGAACGAACAATTGAAGACGCAGCTGCATTGTTAAATACATTTAGATGAATTGCATAATAATTGTAGTTTTGTCTTTCTCTGCTGTTTATCAATTTTGCTGGTGCTTCTTCAAACGTATTTTAAAAAAGCACACAGGATGATCCGTACCTTTCATGCCTACTTATAACGGTACTCTAACCATGTTTATGTCGGTTGTATCTGAAGAGCATATAAACCATGCTTGAGAGGATTCGTAAGTCGTCGCTTTGCAGTATTTAATGTTTCAACGTCGCATAAGATCTTTTCAGTTCTTTTTTGTATGTCTGGAAATCAGAATACACATCCATTAGTGCTTCTTTTTGCACCACATATTGCACTTCTGTTAAGTGTAGTGTATAGTACGGATAATACGATCTAGAAACAACGACATGACAGCTAAAAAAGCACACATCATCAGACGGTACCCAATGTATTCTCAAAGTCGCTCATAAGATTGAGCCCTGTTCTTCACAACTTTACAAGTTCCAGTTGGTGTGACATACATTTCACTAATATCCTCCTACGACAAGCACAGCACTCGGGATCTTCCACCTTTTGTCAAGCTATGTAATTGCCTAGCAACAAATGAACACCGATTTTGAAAGAACGTCGCAACCCCTTTGATGGCTTGTCTAGAAGCTACGTCTGCCAAACAAGTAATACAAAATCCGACAGAAGGACAGTGCAATTTATTTAAAATCAGCAAATCGTGTACTTAAGGCCCTGCGTACTATTTCAATAGTTTTGAGGGCATAGTGTCCATGCTGGACTTCTTTACACATTTTATTTATCATAGCACTTTTTTTTAATAGCTGAAGCTGCATAAATTGCAACCTGTACTATTTTTTCTACTTGATTTTCTATCTTAATAGCTACTGTATCATTTTATTATGTTATGCTTCGCCAAAATTCAATTGAAAAATACGATTTTGCGCATCCTACGATTAGACCATATGCATAAAGTATAAATGAAATTTAAGTTTAGGTTCTGTTCGTAGTTGCTGTTTCCTAAACTAAAACTAATAGATTCATCTTTAATTAGTAAAAACCATTTAATTGGGTATACATTTCATAGTATGGGAATTTTAACTCTTTCCTATTGAAATATACAAACGAATGGTTCACAAGAATGACATTATTATTAATGATAACAAATCGCAATTCTTGTCAGGTTGTAAAGATATTTCTGTTTGATCAGTCATGTTGAATAATAAATCTGATTCTTATATACGAATGTTGTCTAAGTCATAATCACTTCATTTCTCATAAAGAAAACGCAGACAAATAACAGATATTATATATTATGCATGCTCTCACTACACGCATGGCCTGTGTTTACGTTCAGTTATTGTCTTGTTATTGTCTTGTTATGTGACATTACTCTTCACAAAGAGGATATTGTGCTTTTTTCTATAAACATAGACAGTTATGTAATAAGGGATTTAAAATATTTAGGTATACGTAAGCAAATAATGCTCCACCTGAGATAAATTATGCTCCACCTGTCTAAACATGAATCTAATGTGTATTCATTCCTCTAATACCACTGCGTCATTCGGTGTAATTAATTAACCCGTCTCTAAGTGATATTATGTTTGTCATTGCATGTGTTACTATTAACTTATTAAATGATTTGAAAAAGCATTTCATATCTTTGAAATATTTTAAGCGTTAGGTTAGTACTCCAAACAAAGATTCCTAGCTTGATAAATTGTTTATGGAAAATCATCACATTTTCACATCAACCCAATGACGAAGCACGTCTTAGTGCCCAGACATAAAACAAAACGTCACGATTCACCCTAAATAGGCAAGAATCATTATCGGAAAAGTAAGCTCTGCTGTGAAATATTAGATACATGTATGTAAGCACGTGCCAAATATGTGATTGGGCCATGGTTGACATTGCCAGGGTGGGAGTGGGAGACAAGCTCCCCACTCCTCCAAAAATGCCCCATAGGGCTTGCGACTCTGAACGCCTCTGTCAACTAAAATCCAGTTCCTGGTCTTCACGAGTGGCTTAGCTTTTAAGTCCGGCGGAGCATGTTTTCACTGACAGGAGAAGGGGTGAAGGCGGCCACTGGCGCCTTAAAACCAGTCGCTTCGGGTAGATGGGGCTCGTAAACCTTGGATGGTAGCTCATCTAGGAGAAGGAAAACTCTGATCCCAAACCTCCGCTGCCTTGCAGCTATTCCCACTCACGGGAAGGCTAAGGGAGTAAATCCCGACAGAAAATCCGGAGACGGAGTCCCTAAGGCGGTCTGAGGTTGACTTCAACGTCTTTCCGGCAACTCCTGCGACGCCGTTGGTGCCAAGCTGTTGCGACATTTGTCGTTCCCTTGGGTCCACCAGCTCCGTGGAGAGGGGGGATCTGCTGCATGGGCAACAGATGTTTCTCCATTCTAGTCTGCCCAGGGTTTGTAGCTTCACTGGAGAGGACACTCCAGCGTCGTCATAAGGCGTTGGCACAACACAGAAAGTAGCAGTCTACCGGTTATAAGCCATAGCTCGATTGGCGTAGAACTTGGCGCCAGGGGATGATGTCGACGGTGGGAGAGATCGCCATGTCTCATTGGAAGCTACCGTCCGCCTCAAGCTGGGCTGCCCCCAGTTAATAAGGTGCTTCCCGCCATGGCCTGCCTGCTTCACTGGGTGCGTGGAGCTTAGAGAACCATCTCGACAAGCAGGCCAAAAAACTCTGCACCAAGCAAGATACAAAGAGGAAACAAGAAGACTCCAGCTCTTCGTTTCGCAAGCTGGAACATCCGGACCTTGTGCTCTGGACTCACTACTGACCTGCAGAAGATCAACGACGCACGGAAGACTGCCGTCATTGACAGAAAACTCTCCCGACTGAATGTCGACATTGCCTGTCTTCAAGAGACCCGACTGGCCGACAGAGTTACCATCAGGTAAGCCAACTGCTGGAGATGTGCTGCACTCACATCTTATGTGTGACCAACACCTTCTTCAAATGCAAGGAGATCCACCAGGTATCATGGAGACACCCACGTTCCCGCCACTGGCTCCAGCTAGATCTAGTCATCACCAGGCGCGCGGAACTAGCCAGTGTCCTTCTCACCCGCAGCTATCACAGTGCCGACTGCGACACGGACCACTCCCTTGTGGCCAGCAAGGTGCGATTAATACCCAAGACACTGCACCACGCCATGAAGAATGGTCGCCCACGCATCAACACCTGCTGTGCAAGCAATCCAGAGAAGACACAGCAGTTCATCTGCAAACTTCACGAAGCTCTCACCAAAGAGACACCTGATGACACCATCGACTCCAAGTGGTCCCACCTCCGAGACGCTGTGTACAGCTCAGCCATTACTACCTACGGGTAAAAAGAGCACAAAAACACAGACTGGTATGAGGCCAGCTGGGAGGAGATGAAACCCGTGACTGAGGCGAAGAAGAAAGCCCTCCTGGCGTACAAGGCTGAGCCTAGTCTTGGTATATTACAGGCCCTCAGGACTGCCAGAAAAAATGCCCAGCAGACCGCCCGTCATTGTGCTAACACCTACAGGCTGAACCTTTGCACCAGTATACAGAAAGCTGCCGAAACCCGGGATGCAAGGGGCATGTACGAGGGTATCAACAAGGCAACAGGCCCACCCACCTCCAAGATCGCCCCACTCAAGTCCAAGACTGGCGAAGTCATCAAATACCAGGGCAAACAGCTGCTTCGCTGGGTTGAGCACTATCTTGAGCTGTATGCAACCCAAAACGTCGTCACGGACACCGCCCTAGACGCCATCCCAGACCTGCCAGTCTTGGAGGAACTAGACACACCACCCACCCTGGAAGAGCTTAGCAAAGCCATTGACTGCCTCGCTTGTGGGAATCCCCCTGGGAGTGACGGCATTCCGCCTGAAGTTCTAAAGATAGGGAAACCAGCACTAAACCAGCCACTGCACGAACTCCTCTGCCTCTGCTGGGGACAATGACACATCCCCCAGGACATGCAAGATGCAAACATTGTCACTCTATACAAGAACAAAGGAGACCGGAGTGACTGCAACAACTACCGGGGCATCTCACTTCTCAGTATTGTTGAAAGGCGTTCGCCCGTGTCGTCCTGGCGCGCTTGCAGACGATAGCATCCCGAGTCTACCCCGAGTACCAGTGTGGCTTCCGTGCAGGCAGGTCAACTGTAGACATGATCTTCTCACTACGACAGCTGCAAGAGAAGTGTCGTGAGCAGCAGATGCCACTCTACATTGCCTTCATAGACCTGACCAAGGCGTTTGACATGGTCAGCCGGAGCGGACTCTTCAGGATCCTTAAGAAGATAGGCTGCCCCCATGACTGCTCGCTATCATAACATCGTTCCACGAGAACATGCACAGCACAGAGTGCTTCAACGGCGCAACATCAGAGGCCTTCCCAGTCAGCAGCGAAGTGAAGCAAGGCTGTGTCCTTGCGCCAACTCTCTTTGCCATCCTCTTTTCCAGTCTCCTCCAGTACGCCTTCAAGGACTGCAGCGAGGGTGTGTATATACACACCAGGACTGACGGAAAGCTGTTTAACATCGCCCGTATCCGTGCAAAGACTAAAGTTACAAAGGTTCTCATCCGTGAATTGCTCTTCGCCGACGATGCAGCCTTGACATCACACAAGGAAGATGGACTGTAGCAGCTAGTATGCCGCCTCTCGCACGCCTGCAAGGAGTTCGGACTGACCATCAATCTGAAGAAGACGAATGTAATGGTGCAGGACGCAGACTTCTCTCCCACCATCGCCATTGATGGGTACAACCTGGAAGTTGTTGAGGACTACACATACCTTGGGTCCACCATCTCCAACTCGCTCTCCGTTGATACTGATGTAAATGGCCGGATTGCCAAGGCATCAGCAGTTATGGCGAGACTGAACCAGAGGGTCTGGGACAATCGCAACCTCACCGAGAAGACCAAACTGCGCGTCTACTAGGCATGCGTGCTCAGCACACTCCTTTACAGCAGCGAGGCATGGACCACCTACGCGAGTCACGTGAGGAAACTCAACAGCTTCCACCTGAGATGCTTGCGGCGCATTCTGCGTATCCAGTGGCAGGACAAAGTTCCCAACACAGAGGTTCTGAAATGCACCGGCATGAACAGCATGTTCTCCATTCTCAGCGAGAGGCGCCTTCGCTGGCTAGGCCATGTTAGGAGAATGGACCCAGGCCGCATACCCAAGAACCTGCTGTACGGCGAGCTAGCAGAAGGTGCACGAACGACTGGAAGGCCACATCTGCGCTACAAAGATGTCTGCAAAAAGGACATGAAGACCGCCAACATCAACATAAACAATTGGGAGAGCTGTGCTCACGACCGCTCCGCGTGGCGTCTTGCTGTCAGACAGGGCATTCAGAAAGCTGAGCAGATGAGAAACACAAACCTCGCTGCAAAGAGAGCCAGGAGGAAGGCGAACCAAAAACATCCTCAGCAAGCATTAGCATACACCTGCAGCAAGTGCAACAGAGGCTGTCACTCAAGAGTCGGAATCTTCAGCCACTAGCGAAGGTGCAGATAGGACACCCAAATCGGAAGCTACACCATCGTCTCTCGAAGACGGACGGATGCCGACGATGACTAACATAAACAATGTAGTCGGTGTGACATTTTTATGAAATTGTTGCAGATAAACAGCAACATACAATCAGTAATAACCAATGCTCTTGTGAAGATCAGTACTGAGCTCCACATATGCTAACACAAGTGTTGTTATACGGACATCCTGTTAAGGACCATGACATGGATTTTAGTTCGGTTCGGTTCCGGCAATTATCCATATATGTTGAAGTTACTTGGTATAACTGCTTTATATATTGATTAGTTTTAGGTGTTTAGGTGTCTTTACGTTTCACTTGCGTGATCGGAAATTTTAAATGAAGATCAATTTGATAGAGTAAGTATTGATTAGCAGGCACTACCTAGAATATCCTGACATTCGTACATGACAGTACAAACTATGATAGTTAAAAACTGTTGAATATGACGTAAATACAAGGAAGAAAACTAAGACGACAAAACAATTTTGTACTATGGCAAAATATATAATGTTCGCTCGTGTTTAGATTGTAAGTTAGTGTTTGTATAGTCCTGTGTGTAGCAGAGGCTTCGCTAGGAGTTGTATGTTAGGAAGTTGAGTAAAATACATGATTGTTTTCAGATATACCGCCGTATAGAAATATAATGGCATATGTTTATGATTTATACATAATAATAAATGTACGCAGGGTGAAAAGAACAGAGATACGGTCCTCTAACTGGTTTACAAATGAAATGCATGTCGCCCTTATATTTAGTAGATATGATCAGCCGTTGAAATTATATAAACATTTGTCTTAAATAACTGTATTGTCGCCTTATTTACAACGATAACCCTTACTATCTTGTCACAAAATCTGTAAATTCACCTCACGCAGAATGATACATGAACCAAAATATATCGAAATTATCAAATACGAAAACTATTCCTTAATATACCATTCATTCATAGGAATAATATTTCTGGACTGTAGTAATTCACACACACAGGTATGTTTTTTTGCACTATCTTTGTTTATTATAATACAAATATTATAAGGTTAATGCGTTAATTGATATTCCTAAACAACTGATCTAATTTTTTGCTGTATTTCTTATGTAGTAACTATCTTATTATCTATATATATACAGTAACCTTCATTACAGTTGTAATGTTCTGCGTACATAGCCTTAATGAGAACCAAATGACGTTTCTTGCATTCTATAGACGAAGCTTTCATACAAAACCTGTTCGTACTGAAATCTGAAACCATCGTGTATATGATTCGCTGCTAGCACATTCAATATTACCGTATTTACCTATCTGAGGGAGAATTGTAATTCCGCCTAGCCGTCTCGAACTTATGGACTTCAGATGTTTTTTTTAGTCAGCCAAATGGTTCGACAATGTTTTAGAGGTTTTTCTCTCACAATTATCATAGCATTGTATAAATGTCTGTACCTTATGGTACGTACTATAGGAACGGCTATAATGCCTACCTTCAGCCAGACGAAGTACTCCTTCTATGGTTTTGCAACATCCATTGATGTTGACTTAAATGTATGTTGAAATGATATAAAATAGTCAAAGTGTCCTAGCGATTACTTGAATCCGAGTTAACGTAATGCATAGCTCTCTCGATATGAGCAGCTATTGGTCTATATATGGCCAGCTTCTGAGTCAAATTTGTTGAAATGATAAAGGCAATACATTCTCTTTCACACGTCACAGATAATACACGTACATTTCAAAGATGTACTAGACCATACCGTTATAAACGCTTAAATGATATGTTCATTGTTTTTAGGTTAATTCAAAGGCGATACATGTTTCATACACGCACAGGTCAAAATTTGATTGTAAGTGAACATACGTCATGGTTATTAAGGCTAGAACAACATTAAAATTGTCAGTTTTTTAACTCTTGATTAATACTAAATATTTACGCCATTTTCTTTGCAACCATTCTTACTTCAAAGCTACTGGTAATTCTTTGATGAACTGGGAAGATCAGCTCAATTTCGACTTACTAGCATTATTCATACGAACAAGATTCTTTCATTACACTTGGCTGAAGCAAATAAGGTAGTCACCCATACATATGTTCTGCTGATGTTATGTAAATAAATATAAAAGAGAAGAAGAGACAAAAGAAAAAAAAGAAAAAAAAAGAAAAAAGTATAAAAAAGAGTAAACTAAAATAGATAAAGAAAAATAAAGATACCAAGAACTGCATGCTACTATTTTGTGTTACAATCGTCTGACAACACTAGTTTATATGTAAGTTTTGTAGAATTTTATATTGTAAAGCTGTTTAAGTTACGTAAACTTTTAAATTTTTATTTAATGTCTTACCACGCTATTTCACTCTATTTTATGAAGGTATCCAATGTTGCTAAGTTTCTTCCATTGTATTTTTGGGGAATTTTATTACGAACTTTGCATTATACTTTTATTGTATTTTTTTTTAGAATTTGACTGAGTATTGTGCAAAACATTTCCCATTGTGTTTGGGAATTTTATCAAATATTTTGCATTACAATGTACTTTTTGAATTTGACTGAGATTTGTGCAATACACTTCCCATTGTGTTTGGGAATTTCATCAAATATTTTGCATTGTATTGTACCTTTTTAATTTGATTAAGTATTTTGCAATGTACCTTCTCATTGTATTTTTGGTATTTTACTTAGTATTTTGCAATGTATTTGCAGTGTCTACATTGTATTTTTAAACTTTGCGAAATTGTCTCGCAATGTTTTTTTTTTTATCATTGTATTTTTGATTTTTCACCTTTCATCTTGTTTTGATGAATAAAATTGATTTTTTCTTTTCGAGCCTCGAGGACTCGGCTCAAATAAACTAGAGGGTATTGTTAGGATTGAATTTTTAGTAAAATTAATAAAGATTGATATTTTCTTTGAATTGTATTAAAGTAATGAGTTTCTAAAATATATTAAAGGTAATTTCACTTGTTTTTGAAGTACAACTATACAGAATAGAAAGGGTTGCTGAGCAAGTGGAAATTAGGCAATGTATATCGATGTGTTGTGTAGAAGCAGCAAGATACTAAAGCTTGCCAATGTATAAGCTGTGTGGAACATATAACAAAAATACATAATACATGAATTTTGCCTAGGTAAAGTTCTAAGTACCAACAGTAAAAATATGTTTTTGACCTAGAATTGGCATAGGTTCAATTCGATTAATGAAGGTGGAGTAACCTTTCTCTGGGAGGCTTCTATACGTCACAAAACAAAATGGCTTCCAACTAACGAGTATCCATATTTGGTCTGACGTCGTTAAAACAAATATAAATAACTACAGAATTGAGTCTTATGACGTAAATAAGGTGGTTTTCACCTGCTAAAACTGGTCTCTACCGGATTGTAGAGTTCGTAATTTTCTGTCTGATGCGTAGAGGGTATGACCTTGTCTAACCCTGAATCTGGCCGCGCACGTATATATAGAAATGCGCGAATCAGGTCAGATTTAGTTTTCCGTATCAGCAGAAAATTGATGTTGACTCTTCAATTCCAGGTAAGGACACTGTATATGTCATAACCTCTTTTAAGGAATAAGTATTTTTAATGTTTGAGATTTTAATGGTAAAATTGATATGTTTGCAACATCGTTAATAAATTATTTTATTTACAATATATATATATATATATATATATATATATATATATATATATATATATATATATATATATATATATATATATATAGATATATATATATATATATATATATATATATATATATATCTTGTAATAGAATGTTTTATTTTCATATTTAATTGTATTTATGTAAGTTTATGGTAAAGGTTGAATTCGCTACCAACTTCATGTTTTGATTTAATGATTGAAATAAAGTATTCTTTAAGCAATAAAGAGTAATATCTAGCAATATATTCTAAATCAATATTCTTAATATTCTGTTTTAAAATGAGTAAAATGCATTAACTGTTATTACATTTAATACTTTTACTATCTTGAAATTGATTGAGAATTAACTAGTGTATAATTTTCCAAGGTGCAGAAGTTATATGAATAAAATGAAGTTGGAAAGCTTAATGATGAAATGTAATATGTATTTTATGAATTTTATTATAAAGTTTTTAGAAGTGATTCTAGAATGTAGTAATATATATGTGTGTTGATTATTTAAATAAAGTTCTCCATGTCAGCAGAAAATGAATGTTTGACTCTTCACTTCAGATGTAGTGTAACTGTTTTAACATCGTGACGGCACGCTTTTAAGAGAGCCTTCTTCCTTCTTCTCTCTCTCTCTCTCCCTTGTGATGATTACAACTTTCTTTACATAACATATATATTTATATATATATATATATATATATATATATATATATAGAGAGAGAGAGAGAGAGAGAGAGAGAGAGAGAGAGAGAGAGAGAGAGAGAAAGCACATACAGGGAAAAGAGGCATTTGTCCCCCACACCCAGGAATTAATATCTGAACATTTGTTTTGACCTTTCGGTAAAACGTGTCAGTTGACCACTTAAACTTTGCCCTCCCATTAAAACGTTTATACGGTACTCCATGTTCCGAGTATGTGATTGGATCAAGCCCAGTTCCAGCTTGTGTCTAGCATGATAATCACTCCCATGTAGTGATTGAGGTGAATACATAATCTTGTGTGTAAGTAAATATACATGCATATACAAGGTACACTTTCAGTACGCTAAACAATTCATTTTGATATTTGCTCATTAATAGTTTTATTTTGCAGAACGAATATAAAAATCCAAAAATACTGCTTCATTAGTGGCGCTACTCTATCTCTAAATAATAACGTAACCATCTATTTGTTTATGCAGCATTCCTGTATAACATCTGCTCTCATATCCTTTGGATGTTCCTTTTAATATGTTAATTGTCTGCTCCTCAACGTCCTACTGATCATCCTTATCAGACTCAAAGTTGTTTTGTATTCATTTTGTCGCTAATTTCTATGCCTACGAGTGTCTTTTTTTAATTAGCGTCTAAGATGGGAGCTACCCATCTAATTAAAACATTTTTATGGGTAGAATATAATTTTTTCCTTGATTGGCCCCACTATTTTCATCCTCATTATAATCGTAACTTAGTAACGAATATATAAAACAATTACATATCATTGTAAACGTTTTCATTGTCGGTTAAAAAGGGTAAGCGACTTCCCTCAGTTTCTAATTACATTCCATTTATATCCTTTTTTCTTTCAAGCACAAAGTGTTCCCATACAAGGCATCGAAGGCTACGTTATTTAACAATACAAAGCATATTGAGGCAGTGGACTATCTGATGGATGCCAAAGCATGGGACAAGACTAAAGGAAAAAAGACAATACCCGATGTCGACCATGGGATGCTCTTCACGCGGTAAGTTGATATACATCGTTTATAACTCTGTACGATGACTATGAGCCAATTTCCAATATCTTGTTTAACGATTATCAGCCATACATTTTCATGTTATTGTCTATGAATTGTAATAGTTTCTGGAAAATTATTAGCTCACATAATTCTAGAATACATATATATAAATATGTAATCCAATGTTTTAAATATGATGTTGTTTTCTATAGATTTTTTTAATATCCTAATGTATGCAACTATTTATATATTATATGATAAGGATACGACATTATTCATGCATAAAATGCTAAAAGTAAGCATTATAAAAACTTTATTCTTAGTGTATGCAATACAGCTGATCTTATCTACTGACTATGTAGGTATACTGGAACGATTTACCTAAATTACAAATAGTCCAACTTTCAGATGGTAGCACAAATCTGCACAGCAACACTTTATTGACGTACTGAAAAGTTAACTACTTTTTAATAGCAATATTTTGACAATGGAGTTTTCCATGGGTTGTGCCAGTAAGTTTTCGATTTTGTTTTATCTCGATACTCTCCACTTTATCCAATTTATAGAAGTTTTCATTATATTATAAGCCAAATTCAATCAAATAGTAATGGTAACACACATCATCATCGACCATCCAATGTTAGAATATTTAATGTAATTTGTGGTTACAGGTGGTAACAGATAAAACATCTGTCGGCTATGTTTGTTTCAGATTCAATATGTACTTTGATACACCTGATAATACAGGTGTTGTCGGTACGTATCTCTCTCTCTCTCTCTCTCTCTCTCTCTCTCTCTCTCTCTCTCTCTCTCTCTCTCTCTCTCTCTCTCTCTCTCTCTCTCTCCCAAGATCTACAAAAACCGTTTAATGATCCATATAATTAAATCTTCCGTTCTCTAGCATAATATAGCTTTTGAAAGTTTTCCTCCTTCAGGTATAGCTCTCATCTTTGAAAATATGCTATGTTATTACCATAGCATTATATATAGATAGATAGATAGATAGATAGATAGATAGATAGATAGATAGATAGATAGATAGATAGATAGATAGATAGATAGATAGATAGATAGATAGATAGATAGATTACACCTCTGTTCAAGGAAGCGTTAAATATTTGCATCGTTACTACATTGGTTACCTATATGACCCAGTTCTGTTTATGATTAGTGGTTTGAAGTTTTTCCGTACTTTTAAAAATTAATCAATCATGTAGCTATGTCATCAACATTATCTTCTATGCATGTTTATTATTATGCATTGTGTCTGCTTTTCATTATATTGTTTTGCTTTACATACCAGTTTTATTAACTCTTTTAACGTTCATAATTTGCTTTGAGCTTTAAATCATTTTAATCGTTCACGATTTTTTTAGCGTTTGTTTTGTTTTTTAGTTCGTTTACTATTTGATTATTTTGAAGTAGACGTAAAGCTTGTCCAAGGTCTAATATTTTTTCAAGATTTCCATTTCTTATCAGGACTATTTTACTATTTTTCTTTTCAGGTGACTTTTCTTAACAGTAGTTATTGTTTCACCTTGTTGAAGTGGCTGTTTCGAATTTAATTGACAAAACTGATTATATATTCGTTTTTATTTTATAGAAATGTATATTTATTGCGATGAATTATATTTTCGTTTGTTTTGACGTTATCTATTAGTAGAAGCAATGCTTTTTCTGTGTGTTAAAATCTTACCTCCTTTCCCAAATTTTGTGATTTCTCCAGAACGGATTGACCGTCTTCCAATGTTCGAACAAAGTAGAAGATCGCATCGGGATTAATATGATAGTTCCTCTTCAAATATAAGGTCAGCGTTTCTGATCCGCGTCTGAGATAAGATTATACGTAAACGATGATTTCCATGTCATGTTTTGATAATCATTCGGTATTACCTAACCGAGGTTTACATTTCTTCTCCGCTTTTCGAGGTTGTGTTTCACAAGGACATGTTACATCCTGGCCTTTTGTTCGATACACTAGATAAACGTATATTTTGTTAACTGTACAAATATTTGTCAACATATCAACATGCAAATACCAAATTAGAAACAAATGACAAGGATCGCGTCTCTTTACTTACATCATTAACAAATCGGAATGAATATGCAATGTTGTATTATAACAAGTTTTTGAATATCCAAATGAAAATATGGTAAGCGTTATAAAGTAATGTTAAGGAGGTGGTGCTGTGAATGGTGGTTAGCGGTAGGAACTCACTTAATGCAAATCTTGTATTCACCAGGAATTGGAATCCGAGAATATATTTGACAAATTACGTTTAAGATATGCGTTAAGTGCGAAACATAAATAGTATGGCATAGCATAGAAATCACAAATGCGAATTTTTAAGCTAGATCGCAGAGTATATATTGAAAGGCAGTTGAACATTCAATCCAACCTATATTCTTACTTCCGTTACGACATGAAGTCGATATAGTATCAAACCTATTTATGATCCAAAATATTAAATAACGTTCTAAAGTCACTATCGTAATGTGTAAGCAGATCGGATATGGGTCATGTGATAATAATGATATTATCACAAGAAAATTGATAACCCTTCTTTAGACAAATTGTTTGATTTAGATCATATATATATATATATATATATATATATATATATATATATATATATATATATATATATATATGACTGAAATAAAGATATGGTTGGATGGTCTCAGTTTATAGGCCTGTTCAAAAAGGGTTGTTATCTCCCCTGAATAATTGCCTCCCTTTGCATGCTTTTCACAAATAAAAATAATACTGACCTGTTCCCAAAATTGTGGGGAGCACAAATGGCACACCCAAGGTTAGCAGAGACCATGTATGTATGTATGTATGCAATGTAAATGTATATATATATATATATATATATATATATATATATATATATATATATATATATATATATATATATAAATGCAAAAAACTGACAAGCAGCAGTACAAAACTAGTATCACTCTAGCCTGAGCGCGTTCGGCTCTTAATGAGTCTTTATCAAAGGCAAATACAGAACACAGACGAGACAGACAAGTAAAAAACAAAAATCGTGTTTACAAAACTTTACATGCCTGTTTCTACAGGAATTCAACCTTTAATTTTATTATGTTACAACTAGTTTCTTTCAGCTTGTTGCGGATGCTGTAAAATGACTGTATTGACTTCGAAATCGATGAGCCAAAGCGAGAGAGAGAGAGAGAGAGAGAGAGAGAGAGAGAGAGAGAGAGAGAGAGAGAGAGAGAGAGAGAGAGAGAAAGATAGATAGATAGATAGATAGATAGATAGATAGATAGATAGATATGAATACATATATATATATATATATATATATATATATATATATATATATATATATATATATATATATATATGGCATAATGATGATCATTTTGTGGAATTCAATTGTGTACTGAAATTTAAGTAACAACCCTTATTGAACAGGCTCTCTGACGGGAAAGTTCTAAACGTTTCCAGAGAAGGAAAAGTCCATTTTAGCCAAGCATTGAATTATGAAGATAGAGCCAACTGTATATACGTGTTCAGTCTTGTGTAACCGAAATTAACACGTTTGTGTTACTTTCGAATCTTTGTTTGCCGCGACTCGCATTATATCCTGAGCTATTCTTTATGCATGACTTAGGTATCCAAGTAAACGTAGTCTGGTCAGGTGTATAAATATTATCATACCGATGATAAAAGTCAGGCAAGCCCAGATTAGTTATACATAAGCAAGATTTATGCTTGGTGCGCATAATACTCAACTATGCGTTTTAGATTATATAAAGTACATATTCATGAATGTTTTATAATATAAAATGATTTTGAACATATTCTTAACTTTAACAAGTAGTTTTGAGAATGATTGATGTGCGAGATGAGTGCCAATATGGGTTTAAACATTCAACTTATATCCTGCTTGTATTAGTCAAATATTGGACTAAGTATGATATTTACGTCAGAAGCATATTTAATGTTATTATTTGGGGTTGGTAAGATACAACGATCATGTTTCGCTAATTCAGTCGTATGATTTGTAGAAAGATGCCATAAGAGAGAGTCAATGTCAGTTTAGCATTGAATCCGTCACAGTGTCAAACTCACGTATGATATAATATTGTTTAAAGTTCAGAAGCATATTTAATTTTATTATTTGGGGTTGGTAAGATACAACAATCATGTTTCGCTAATTCAGTCGCATGATTTGTAGAAAGATGCCAAAAGAGAGAGTCAATGTCAGTTTAGCATTGAATCCGTCACAGTGTCAAACTCACGTATGATATAATATTGTTTAAAGTTCAAAGGTAATATTGCCGTCGGTCTAAATAGAATTAGGTGGAATATGAATACGTTTCTAAAAAACATTAGGCAGATTGTGCTAAATCCAGAAGTAGTTTTCTTGCAGTATTTATTTAAGCTGAATTTTTTCTCTGCATTATCCTCTATGATAACTTATAGGAAACGCGTGATATATACAAACAATTGATTAAACCTCCCTTTGGACAGTACATGTTTCGAATTTGTTTCAACTTGAAAAGTGGATTGGTGTTTTTGTCAAGACGCGTACAAATTTTACACTTCTTCTTTCTGCACTGCTTTCTGGACTAAGATAGTTCCATAGCAAAAGCTATGCATCTTGGCTTGGAAAAATATAAAACTAACACGTGCTCTTTTAATCTACCATGTTGTGATATGATTCCTCATTTCTTGAACATGATATCATATCTTATGTTCTCCTTATTATATGTGTTAGGAACAAATATTATTAACCGAATTTGGTTATGAGAATAACAAACCACGGGGTACTTCTCCACGTATTACTGTTCCTGATGGTGTCATCTATTTAATTCTAGTAAATATTTCCGATATTTCCAATTTAAACATAAATATAAACCATTCTTACAAACAGAGACACACACACACACACACGCGCGCGCACACACACATATGAAACGTTCTAAACGTTAATAAATGCGGAAGATAGGCATACAATACAAAACCACTATCTTTACTCATGTATCTGATGCCGGGAGTGTTGGACAATAACAATGAACGTTGTCTCATTTTATTGACAATCGAGTTAGATAAGAAAATAAAAAGCTTGTTTTATCTTACTTTGAAATACTCAGGAACTAAATTGTCTATTTACCTTCTTTTCAAGTAATATGATGACCTTGGTTTTCCGTACCACTCAATATAAATATGGCTTATTTGTGTTATTTCTTTATTTGCCTTCACTTTTTCATTTTCCACTGGTATGGCTTATTTGTGTTATTCGCCTTCATTTATTCATTTTCCACTAGTATGGCTTATTTGTGTTATTTGCCGTCATTTCTTCATTTTCCACTAGTATGGCTTATTTGTGTTATTTGCCGTCATTTCTTCATTTTCCACTAGTATGGCTTATTTGTGTTATTTGTCTTCATTTTTTTTTCATTTTCCACTAGTATGGCTTATTTGTGTTATTTGCCTTCATTTCTTCAAGTTCCATTATTATGGTTTATTTGCTTTGATTATTTTCCTGAAAAGCAAAGATATCTAGCAAAATATTCGCTTCTAAGAATTATCCATCATAACGATTCGCTCAACCAGTAATTTTTTATGATGTTACCATCAAATAATTGCTTGCAAATATGTGTACAATTATCGATGTCTATAAATACCTAAAACGTTATTCCAACATTATGACAACTGTCAAACATGCATTATTCTGTATACCCTTCTATATAATGGCATTAGAGTTTCATTATTTTATTTCCATTTTACATTTAAGCTGTAATTAGGAGATTAATTGCTGCGATAAATCAAAGTCAAATATAATATTCAGTGCTATTTTGTTTATTTTATAGTTAATTTTACACAATAGGTGCACGACTGAATTTTGTATAAAAAATACTTTACGCCACTATCTCTATTATCATTACGAATGGACTTACCGACGTATTTGCGCAAAACAAATCGGGCATACTCATATATTTCAGATCAATGTGGATTGGTACCGACTGTACCCGGACTGTACGTTTAAATAGATTATGAAACTGAAATAACATTGCTTTACCGAACAATTTGTCACTATATGTGTCGACTGTGTGATGGAAATTGTTTTATAATCTTTCAATCTTTTATTATTGCTGTTAAATGCAGTGGTACTTAGTCCCACATCTGCGTTTAATTACAGATGTATTGATTGTGATGCGTATGTGTTTAGCTGAAAGTTTTAAATAGTAAGTTTGTGTGATATTCTTATTTTTTTTAAAAATAAACGCTTAAATAATATAATAGAAAAACACATTGAGTACATAATAGTTATGCTAACTGCCATTATGAGAAAGGAACAAGGTAAGACTTTGTGCAAATATGAATAAACTCTTAACTTTACCATTGGAAATTCAAACATTGGAATTGAAAGACATAATCATATTCTGACAACTTCATATCTTTGACAGTTTAATGTTTACTAACTCCGTGTTATATACAGATTTGTGATAACCTATCTCAGTTTAAACTTTAAAAAGTGATCAAGTAAAACCGAACGAAACATTGAGAAAACTCCAATCGGGAGTTGTTAATGAATAACGTATTGACACATGAACTATTGCTTATTGTACATTTAAGGATATTAACATACGAAACATTGAGAAAACTCCAATCAGGAATTGTTAATGAACAACGTATTGGCACATGAACTATTGCTTATTGTACATTTAAGGATATCAACATACGAAACATTGAGAAAACTCCAATCAGGAATTGTTAATGAATAACGTATTGGCACATGAACTATTGCTTATTGTACATTTAAGGAAATCAACATTTCTGAATGCTAATTTAATTATCCAATATATCCACGAGTTCTTACTAAAGAATTTAAGTTAAAGAGCATAGTTTCAAAAATAGCTTAACTGAATAACATGCCATCAACATTTAATGGTACGTACAATATTCATTGTAATAATATAGTTAGGGCCTTGTTTGCCCATCTTGAATTTGAGATTACGTTTGTTCCACCAAATTTAAATTCGGTTGCAAGTCGTCTTGTCTTTGTGATATAAACACCGGAATGCAATCATCCCATGGACCTAGAACAAAATGCATTACATTTGTTTTGTCCATGAACAATTCAAAAGCTAGACGAACAAAATTATATTGTCCTAACAAGAATCACTATTATATTTGAAACAAATTTAACCCGTCATGTATGTACTTCGACGTTTATGCCTAAAGAGACGTTTTCTCAATTTGATCAGTAATTTGTTGTAGGTATATTGCCATTACAATAGTACATCACGTATTTGAATAGTCCCTCTACTACTACCACGTGCATAATGTACTGTTTGATCTCTACGCTTTGTTGCTGAGGTGCCAAAAATATGGTAGATAAGAGGTCTCACACTCAACTATACAACATAGGGTCATTTTGCAATACTAATGATGCCTCTCTATTTATACACATTTCCCATCTGTCCTGATTCTACAATGTTTCCAAAATACAGCTTTATTCATTAGATTAGTTGTGTTATTTCAATTGTTTTGGTGCGTTAGTGTGAGATTGATGTTCATTGTAATGAATAATATTAGGTAAGTTGGATGGTTAGACAAGACAACTCGTCAGATTAGTTACACATAACCCAATTGTAAATATATATAGATTTAGGCCTCTGTAACATATACATTTTTCAGTGTGGTTACGATCTGAATGTTTTTCAGACAGAAGTGTACCGTTATGAAACGTTTGCTAAATATTACTAACTGAAATTAATTATTTCATCATGAGTTTCCCTTTTTTATGATTTGTCTTTTTTACATATGTATGTATGTATGTATGTATGTATGTATGTATGTATGTATGTATGTATGTATGTATGTATGTATGTATGTATGTATGTACGAAAACCCATCGAAATATATGTCTTTTATTTGGGGTATTTGTGTTTCTTTTTCCATTAAAATTGTATATATTGGTTTGTTTGAAACCTTGAACAGTAAGCAAAGTTGTACACATATAATTTCTTTTTCAAATTAAACGTTTGGTAAAATTATAATGTATATATATCATTAGTCTCATTGAAGAGACTTTCCGATTGGTATGTTCCAAATTATCCCATTTAAGGTATTGTCCTTGCTAGTTGTTTTTTTAAATAGTCAATATATATTTAGATCTGCCCTCTATAATCTGAATTACTATACCTGGTCTAAGAATTATTATATGGCCAAGGTTAGATCTATCCTACATAATCCATTATGCTATTTCTGTGAAAGAATTAATATATAGTCAAAGTTTGATCTGTACTACATAATCCCGATTACTATTTATGGTCTAAGAATTTATATAGTCAAATTTAGATCTCTTATATAATCCATATTACTATGTATGACATAAGAATTAAAATATAGTCAAGGCTAGATATGTTTCTCAAAATCCAGAGTACTTTTTCTGGTTTAAGATATAATATATAGTCTAATGTCGATCTGAAATATATAATCCGTATTACTATTTATGGTCGACAATCTTTGTTTCCCACGATTCATATCTAGTCTACGGCAATCCTGCATCTGCGCCTTACGTTTCTAAGTAAACGTATTTCTGTCAGGTTTACATGTCCCATATTTGATAAGAAAGACAATGATCATGTATTGAATATTATCACTAAACTGTTGCATAACATCGTGACGTGCAGTCAATACGCAAGTCAGTTTTCTACGTCATGAGATGTTCAAATATATGACTATTGCAGTGTGTATTAAAATAACGGAAATACAAATATGATACAAGTATGCCATGTAATAGCGAGGTGGGGTGATAAGAGGGATATGTACAGGCATAGGTAAAGAAAGCATCTATTTTACTATCAGTTTTAATTGGCCAAATGCGTGGCGAACATAATTTTACGTCAACATCATATTTATGGGTAAGTTGTTTGGGATTTTAATGGTTTCAACATTTGCTAGAACCACTTGAAACACTTGATACCATCGATATTGGCTCGATTCCCACAACAACACCAATGGCTGTATTGGAGGAATCACACACATGGCATTTGTAAGCAAACACGCCTGTTTGTATGGAATGATCATGGAGGATGTTCTCCATGATTATAGGCACTTTATATTTGCATTTTGTGATTGTCAAGTAACGAGATAAAAGTCAATGTGACTATTAACATATATTTGATAACAAACATTATAAATAAATATTTCTTTAATCGTCGATTAAAACCTCAATCATTGATAACCGATGGAAACATGTTAATTTGAATATGAGTTTTAGACCTTTTTATACCAATAATGCATATTTTTGAAGGCTTACTCAATCCTTCCTTTACATCCTAAGTGGAATAGGGTTTTATTTCGTGTGGAATTATGTAAATTCTTGGAAAACTACAAACATATCGGAATATTCTGTTTTTAATATTCGATATTGGAACTCTACTAACGTTGGTTGGTGGTAGATCAGATCGAACAATTTGGCATCTAATACAACAACAAAAAACAACTGAAATTTTGTCTTATTGTTTCACATTATATTCTTTGGAAAAGAAATATTGTTGTATTTTGCAAAGCGATTCGGTTTTCATTTTTCTTTTTCATTTTACCTATTTTAAGACCGTAGGGTTGTAACTTCGATAGCATGGAATGTCCTTGGTATTTTGAATATTAAAACAAAAAACAACATCAGCGTTTGGCAGACCGGTGGTTTCTGACACAAATATCATACACAAATATAATTATCTTCCTGGAGAATATTTACATTTCTTGGGCTTATCTCTCGTTTCATTTAGATCAGTACCATCTGCATCTAACGTAATTGTTACTCGAATAAGTACACTAATAAGGATCTCCGTTTTCTCAACTGTGTAAATGTTGGTGTAAAGTTGTGTTGTTGAACAAACCCAGAGTGGATTCAGTGGTAAATACCACTTAGTCATTGTTGAAACAATCCCCAACTGTTTTCGCACCTGATGATGACGCGAGAAATTGAGTGTTGTAATATGCTAATGCGGTGTTCCAACAGTCAACTTTAATTTGTCGCTTAAAAATAGACTTCATTTTATACGAGATTTTGGTAACGCCACTCTATCGCATAAATTATCGGACAAGTATATCATAAATAGTACTGTCCGCTCTAAATATCTCTAATATCCCGTCTATAATTTCCACAACTTCACCACTGCTGTCAGAATTAATCGCGTACATTACGTGCTAATATCTTAATGAAAAATTTCAAAGACGTGGTTAAATACTCTGTCGGATAAATGTGAACATCATCTTTATTTATCAATGATATTACTTTATAATATCGAATCGCTTTGGTTTACCTGTAGAATGAACTTTAATCGCCTTTCCTTGTGCAGTTCTGCTGCGTGTGAAACCTATGGAGCCTTCTGTTGCTAACAATACTTAAATCTATGAAAAGAATGGAAATAGTTCATGCAGTCTTTTTCTATTTGTAATGCCTATGATTTTTTATATATTTGGCACAATAGAAATGGCATTGTGTTCAGCCGCAACGTTGAACAAGTTGTTTTCTTGAAAGTACACTTTTTCGGTTAAGTGTGCATGACAGACCAACTATTCTTTCTAGTAATGGTCTTTTTTTGGCTTCAGCGAATTTCACTAAGGCTGTCTTTTATGTGTTGATATGGCAATCCTATTTAACAAAAAATCGCGTTCATTTATATGTAACCATAGATTCACCAAGAGCGCTTATTTAGGGAGTAGCAAAATCCAACTCCATTGTCTGGTCCACAATTATTACAACATAACCTTTGTATCGTGACCTGTCATGGATGATGAATTCTAAAAAGGAATTAAATATATTTTACCTCACCTATAAACAGTTTCGCAGATCAAATTACTTAACATCTTTTCGTCATTGACGAAACATCTTCGTTTTCCGAGTCTAGGTTTAACAACATTTAAGTTATCGCGTCGGTGTGCAATGGTACATTCGATTGTTTAGTGATAACGCTCCGCACTATCTAGAAGTGCTTCACGGGGCTTTGGATGGTTTTTAGAATCAATTTACATATTAAACTGTGCTCCATGCCCACATTAACGTTATCTATAGATGTGTTGCATCAGAGTATGTTTATCCAGGTAGGTTTGTTAATAAAACGGTCTAATCAATGCCAACGTTTATCCAAAGCGTTTATTTTAGTTATACCAATAAAAGTAAAGTTTGCTGTCACTTATAATACAGGTTCGTGCAATGGAAGGTCGCCCACGTTGCATTCAAACTCAAGTTGAATCTGCGGCTAATGGGTTTAGGCTTTCGTTTACGGTATCGCCCACACTATCGTGATATGATGATATTTTAACCTATATTATTCAATGACATCACAAAAAAGATGTTTTGAAGATAACACGTATATCCGTCAAGAGCATTTACTAACGACCAATAACACACACTTACTCACACACACACAAACGCATATATATATATATATATATATATATATATATATATATATATATATATATATATATATATATATATATATATATATATATAATCATTTGACTCAATCTTAAGCACACATGACTAGAGTAAACCGTGACAGCTGTAACATGTTGATATAATTTCGTGCTATTGACGCGTATATTCCTGTATATACTCGTAAGAACTGTTATGCCGCTGGCCAGAAGGATCCGTTTGGTTTTATCATTATTGACTGAGCTGAACAATCATGCGAGTTTGTATTGCGTCAGTTTAACAATCAAAACTATTATATTATTAAAAAATATATGTGATCGACAAAAAAAACAAACAACAAAAACAAATATGCTGGTGATCAACCGGTATGCATTAGTTATGCATGCCGAATGTTCCTTATATGTAATAATGACAAAAAACTCGGATCCCACAAAGGGATTCAAACATTGCAGATGCATCAAAGACTAACTAACAGAGAGACGTATTGCGAGCGCCTTGGATTAAGGAAAAGCCTAAGCGAGCAGCCATAACAGAGGTGATTACAATTGAATCCGAATCTTAAAATGGTTAAACACAAGCAAGAATGTCTACACCACAAGCATATCCGCAAACAGTATTGAATAGTAGCCAGCAAAACCCGTTAGGTCAGACTGTTTAAAGAGAGGTCGCTGAAGCATTACCCAAGCATACACTGATGGCACCACAACCGGATGTAATATTAATCAAACTTTTTCTACGGAAAATGCTAAAGAATCTCGTAACACTTGACCCAACCATTAAACAATTTCACAAATTATGCAACCGTGTAACATACGCCGCTCACAATTTGGATCAAGATTTTAAGACTACTAAAAAAGAACGAGAGGAATTTAAATATGACATTAAAACATATCGAAACATCAAACTGTGGCGTAAATGCAAACAGGAAGTAAGATAATAATAAGAGGGGCATTCCGAATTTCAAGCTGTGGAGAAAACAATTCAAATGGGAAAATTAACAAACAAAAATATGATGTCAGCTAGAACAAAATTATATGGGAAAACGGAGATGATTTGGATGTTGAAACCACTCATAGCGTTGCATCAATGATCACAATTGTATCGACGAAAAAGATAATTCAGTGTTTCGTTTTCTGCACACGTTACGTTTGTGGAACAATACAAACATGAGATCCCACTTTCGCTTGTGCTACTTTATAACAGTTTGTATACTATCTGATCCAAAACAAGTTTGGTTTTCAGACCCGTCAACACCATATTAAATTTTCACTAGATCGTAAGAAAGCTTTAAAAAGGGTTGAATGGCCAATAAATAAGTATTATAATAGCTATAACAAAAAAAAGTCCAACCATGAATGTCGGTGTTTACTGGCTAGGACTTTACATATTCTATACGTAAACATGGACTCAGCTATATCAATAACAACAATAATAATAATAATAATAATAATAATAATAATAATAATCATCATAATAATAATAATAATAATAATAATGAGGACTTTGTATAGCGCCTATCTTTAGAAGCTCTAAGCGCTTTACAGCATCTATAATGATATGACTAAACTACAGAAAAACAAAAAACAAAACCCTCGAAATTGGAAAACATAAAAAAATGTTGAAAACGTATACAATATAAAACATTATTAGGTTTCCAAGTTTGTTCTTGCAGTTGAAAAAGGCGAGTATTAAGAGCACTCTATAAAGTGACCACTCTGTATTTGTGTCTAATTTCAATTGGCAATTCGTTCCACATCGCCGGGTCCTGGTATGCAACAGATCGTTGTTCATATGAATTCATTTTCATAGTGAGAACAATGAGTATACGGATGTCAGAAGAGGAGCGTAAGGATCTTGCTGGTGTATACACTTGGGTGAGGCCGGATATGTATTTTGGACTGAAGACTGTCAGTCAAACATAGCACAGACAACAATTTGTTTTTGTTTTATTTTGTATTGAATGGATAGCCAGTGTAGTTATTTGAGCATTTGTATGGTGTTCTCTGATCGAGGTACTCTAAAGATGATCCGTGCAGCTGTGTTTTGAACTTTTTGAAATTTCTGGAGTAGATGTTGTGAAAAACCAGACAGAAATGAATTACAATAGTCCAGTCGTGAAAGTACTAATGAACACACAAGTGGTTTAGTGGCATCTACCGAAATATATTCGCGAATGGAACTGATGCATCTCAGCTCAAGATATGCAGCCTTGCATATGTTGATGACATGTTGGTACGATGTGAGAGTACTGTCTAGAGTAACACCTAGGTTCGTAATGACTGTGACAATTTAATTTTGGTGTTGCTGATATTTGTTATCTGAGGTAAATAATGTGATTTAGAAAGTCTTTGTGATGTGCTTAGAATGGCCTCAGTTTTATCATCATTCATCTGCAGCTTGTTACGTGTCATGTATGATTTCACATCAGAAATGCACTTCTCTATACCTTGGAGGGTAGCATCAACTGCTGTTGGGTGGCTAGACGTGTATATTTAGGTGTCATAAGCATACATTGTTTGAGACACTGAGTGATGATCTATGACAATTGAGAGCGGCTGAGTGCATATACTGCAAGTGAACCTCATCAATACTTAACACATATTTTACAGTGGTCCTTAGATGCTATTGAGAAATTAGCTCGCTCATACTTAAGGTATTACGGAAAATAAAAATTGTGTACGTGCAAGAACTAAAGTAAAATTATATCATATATAATATGATATAGTTAGAACTATCTCAAACAATGCCGTTAATTTAAGCTGTGACACAATCAGTGGTAGTTATGAAAGTAAGTCTAAAATAACAGGTTACGGTAGCACATCCTCCACCATTTATATAGCATTGTGGTCTTATAATGGTTGAGCCAGGTATTTGTATACCAATTACATCGTTGTGTCGCTCATGGTATGGTGACCGTTTGATATGTATTTTAATACTGTTTGTTCTTGATATCTGTAGTGAAATATTTTAACAATAAAAATACAAATTAGATGTCGACATCATAATTATTATAACAACGACCATATGTAGACAAGCAAGACCGGTGATACAAGTTCTTTTTTATTTTATTGTTTCTAGAAAAATAACAGAAGCAGCTATGCAGCCTACATTTTATTTAAGCTTTGAAAGTGATAAAGCTAGTGTTTAACAATATAACACAACTGTCTTCGTCTGTATAACCTATATATTGAAGGATGTAATAAGCAAACTGATATTGAGCATATTTAAATCCAAAGCAAGAAAACATTTCATATAGATGAGTATTATTATTTCATATCCACAATAAGTATTTATACATTAAATATAAAACTCAAATCGCAATATATTTTCAGACATTTGATCATTATCTAAATTGCCTTTTGGTCATTGTAGAATTGCCATTATACATTTTTAATGACATGAAATACAGGAGCTTTTTGTTTAATTTGTTTACGCATGCCTATTTCTGATCTAGCTGTAAAAAATGTTTTTTTTTGCACATACTATTAATATCACCAAATTTGTGTTGTTAAATTTACCAAACAATCAAGATCTGTATACTTGTCCTTATATAAGCCATTGTTACCATTGTCACCATTGTTATCATTGTCACCATTGTTATCATTGTTACCATTTATAAATGTCTTGTTTCATTAACGTTTACTTGCCAATAAACAGTGGTTTCTTCTGCCCTATGCATTATTGTCAAGAAAATGTGTTTGCATCAAAGTGATATATTATATAGACGGTTACGAAATCCTAATCTTTATTGTACATTTATTGTATTGACATAAATATGCGAATAATGTATTTAATGGTCATTTTACCCTTATTGTTGTACATTTATTGTATCGACGTAAATATGCGAATAATGTATTTAATGGTCATTTTACCCTTATTATTGTACATTTATTGTTATCAACATAAATATGCGAATAATGTATTTAATGGTCATTTTACCCTTATTATTGTACATTTATTGTATCGACGTAAATATGCGATTAATGTATTTAATGGTCATTTTACCCTTATTGTTGTACATTTATTGTATCGACATAAATATGCGAATAATGTATTTAATGGTCATTTTACCATTATTATTGTACATTTATTGTATCGACATAAATATGTGAATAATGTATTTAATGGTCATTTTACCCTTATTATTGTACATTTATTGTATCGACATAAATATGCGAATAATGTATTTAATGGTCATTTTACCCTTATTATTGTACATTTATTGTATCGACACAAATATGCGAATAATGTATTTAATGGTCATTTTACCCTTATTGTTGTAAATTTATTGTATCGACGTAAATATGCGAATAATGTTTTTAATGGTCATTTTACCCTTATTAGCAGATTTGTAATACTTAGTTTACTACCATTTACTGACTCAAACTGGTTCATTTCCTTCTAATAAAGCAGACTGTAACGCATGCGAAGCACTGTTTGCATGGTATATACATCCTGAACAATATAACATTTTTTTCTCTTCTTATCAATTGTTTGCTTCTTAATTGCTAAGGATTTTGTAGCATTCTATGTGAAACTCCGATCCAGAAATGTTAATGTTTGTATCAGCGGCTACCTATCATTGTCTAAAACAATTGAAGTTTTGTAGGTAGAGAGTCTAGTAAGGTTGATTTAATGTCATTACAGTAGCTCGTTGCATTTTATAGCTGAACGAGGAACATACATCCATTATCATTATATATTTGTGCAAATTATCGTATGTACAATCATATTAACATAGAGTAACAAAATATATTATTTAGTTCATAACTCTTGTTCGCCGGTAAAAAGACGTTAGATTTATGCTGATGCATGCAGAATATACGTTTTGTTTTTTCCATTAGCGGTATTAGAGTCCATTCACAACTGGTTTTGAGTTTGGATACTCAACTGTTTAAACCATCAGATAATGATTTTTCTTAGTGATTTTCTCGCAGTTATTTCATTACAATATTGGGTAGTGTTTTCAGCAATTACAAACACCGTTCTCTGTTGGCTACCGCGTTGAAATATGTTTCGTTTTCGGACTGTCTTGCCACAGTTACATAAATAGACTTTGCCATTTTTGCTTCCATTTAAGTAAGATCTTTGAGAATTTGCTCCGACCAACCATTTTTTGTATTCTCTTATCGTCACACTAAATGGAGATTATTTCTATAGCAATAATGATAGTATCGTTGTTTCATTAGTGTATTCTACAGCAGCCGTCCTTGTCTTCCTTTATTTTCAATCCATTGTATCCAGCCTTCACCAGACTGGTTGCTATATACGTTTTGGATATTCAAGTTGGTGTTATAGTAGAATTTTATTTCGCATCTGATTTCAAGTTGACATTTTTAATAAATTACTTACAATTAAAGTTAAAAATATACAAGGAGGTAGTTAAACCGAATATAAACTACATGACTCATAAGGTTGATACGTCATATTAAAGAACATCAGCCACAAACAAACACTTCCTGTCAGAATAAAGCAAAGTGAAAAAGAACGAATTATTTCACAGTGCTAATCTAAATAGGGTAATAGTTGAGCATTAGCAGAAAGAATAAATTATCTTAACAAAATATAAGAAATATCTTAGAAAAAAGAAACGTGTGTTGGTTAAATGCTATGTCAATGGCGTACCAATTGATGCACATTAACAAGCCATATGTTGGTTGATAATCGCTCGTTTGATATCAATAAAAATGATTGAAAATTTTGGAAAGAAATGAATTAAAAGCAATGATGCAGGCGATGCTGTTCCCAATTCGTCTAGCAATAAGATCCATATTTATTTAAATAAAATCATTGATATATGAAACATGCATCAACGCTTTTGGTGACAATGGTTATAGGTTAATTAAATAAACGTTGATTAGTATCATTGATGGTTTAATAAACTAAAATATATCATTTATTATACAGAATACTTCGGATTAAAAGCTGGTAATAGAGTTATTTTTATAGCTCTTGGATGTATTGAATTGTGTACTGTAATGATACTGTCTACGTAGATGAAAACCAAAATAGTTAAAAAAAGGACAACCTGCAAAGCGCCAATACGTAAATTGCAAGCGAAAAGAAATACAGTACAAGTCTCGAGGCAACAACATACATAATTATATTAAGAAATGATTTTTTGGTGTGTCGTATTATTTGTTTTTTTTGGTTCTCCTATGTTTACCCCTTGTGTTATAATTTCAACCGCTCTCTCGTCTCTTGATCATTTTTTCTTGACTATCTTCCAATCTTTTAGTTTACTCAGTCAGGCTTGTACAATTATTATGAATGTAATTTTATAACGTACATGTCAATTTTTTGTAATTCATTTTCATCACGAGTAATGACAGATAATGAGTCCAAAAAAGTTGCTAAAGCATTCTTTTAGTGAACTGTAGTATATCTAACCACATCACTCGTTAGGAAAACCAGACCATCGTTAACAAATCCTTATGTAGGATTAAGATCTCAAATATCGTTGGAAAATGTGTTGTGATGTTATCATCAGACATACACTCATGTTCACCTAAATATATATTGTTATAACCACCCATTCATTCACTTTAAAATAAAATTATAATATTTGACCTATATTGTGTCCGATGATCTAAAACATATACCACATATAATCACTGTTCTTATTTAGACATGCTTGCGGCTTTTGGTGTATCGCTAACACATGGACACGAATATTGTTTTTTCTATTGACATTATGGGCGAGTTATAATACACATGATTATATCGCATTTACCATCCGTAATAGCACTTATCATCCGTAATCGCGCTTATCATCCATAATTGCACTTATCATCTGGTATCTCGACAATACCAATACGTTTACCACGTGTTTTATTTTTTGTTGTTGCTGCAAATTTCCTTATCAGCAATGTCCGTGTCTCAGTTAAGAAAAACTTTACACTTATATTATTAAAATATTTGTTTCCCTTTTAAGTACACTTATACTTATAATAAACGAGGAAGTTATTGAACCATATGTAAAACTGTTTAGAGTGATTATATTGATTGTAGTATTAAGGAGCTATTCAGTCTTTATTAGCATTTAACATTTAAATATGTAATTTGACATGAAATTACACGTGAAACGGATATATTAATCTTATTAATCTGTTTACAAGATACATACACTTAGAAGGATTCATTTAATGGTGCTAAACCATGATATGTATCTGTTCAAGGAAACCATAGTATAAAATTCTTAATATAAATACGAAAAATAGTTATAACTGTGTACAGAATGGACATCTCCTGAAAACTGTAGCTTTATTATAAGTTAGATGTAATATGTTCGCCTTATTTTGTTAAGTTTCATTTTTATAGAGGTATAAAACCAAAAATTAATATTTATTTATTATTAATACCGCACACATTCACGGAAAATTGGGTTATTCGCTGTAGTCTTGGAATAAGAATATCCTTTTTAATTTAATTTGTAAATAGGTGTTTCAGTAATTTCAACATTTACATTAATCTTTGTACTCGTAAATGTGTTTATTTCTTAACTGACTGCTTAATTTAAATTTTGTTTACAGGCTGATAAACGGATAATCATTGCATCAAAGAATGGATTCTTTTTGGAACAAAATGCATATTATTATATTTTGTCACTGTCATATGAGGGCGTAGATGGTGTCCATGGGCGGGATAGGCGGGGTAAAACCTCTGGCTGGTTAGGCAGTTGTACTCATTCAATGGTAGCTCGCCCACCTGTTTTCCCCGCTTGGCATTCAGCTCTCATTTGTGGTTTCAAGAAGATGCGGCATTCACAGCGGCCACATGTCGGAAAACGGTCTCAACTAGCCTGATCTACCAGGCTGCGGGTAACCGACGGGTCTTAATCCCTCAGTGAGTTAGGGTTTGTCTATCTAGAATATGAAAAATGCATTCTTCGGCCTTCGCGGAGGAATCACCAGCTGGTCCACGGGCAAGAGGCGATTCCCAGAAAAGCGAAGGGGAGAGATACGAGCTCAACGAAAGAGGTAGGCCGCCCTGGCCACCCACTGCACTCAACTCTGTCTCCGGCGGTTTCGACGTTGTCAGGCTGAAGTACGCTGACGGTTTTGGGCGAGTGAGTAAGATAGATGAAATCCGCAACTCTTCCTCACATAAAACAAACTCATTTTTTGTTATCCAATCATCCCAATTCATCACCCACTAACGTTCTGTGGCAACATGAAAGCGTCGAAGCAACAGGGCTGGGTACACAGGCAGATTTTTTCACAAACTGGAACACAGGCGGCTCAGGCTATTAGGGTCGTTCACCACTGACACAGAGCAGCAGTGGAGTCCGGAAGCCTCCTCAGCGACTGAGCAGCCCTCTTTATGAATGCAATGCTCCCCTCCCTGGCATGAGTAGAGGGCATACCTCAGCTTGCGGTCAAAATATAAAGAAGAAAATGTAGATTCTTCCTTTCACACTTGGTGCATGAATTGAGTGCAGCAGACTGAACCGAGACCATGCGAAAAGACTCCAGAACACAACCTCCCTAATAGGACATGAACTCGCCAAAAGGAACTGGTTGCATGCAGCCTTGATAGGGACTAGCCATGCAGGAGAAGGCAAACTCTGTAAAAGAAGCTCCGGAAGCACATTCGTGTCGGCTTTACCATGAATACAAAACTGATTTGCAAATGGACTGGACCAGCCAAGGGAGGAAACGACCGATTCATGACTTGTCTGGCAGAAAGCAGCTTAATATCATCAGTTGATATCCATCAACGATAAATCCATCCGTTCTCTCTCCCAATTAACCATCAACCAAGCACGGGATGACTCTCTAGCTTTGCTTGAGACACTTAAAGCGATTTTGTTTTCTCTCCAGTGGCAAAGCACACCAGGAATTCCGAGACGTTTCCATACTCCATCCGTATAAGAGCAAAGGGATCATCCAGACCTGCGACATCCATCGAGTGAACATTCGAGTTGCCATATACAGCGCAACGTCGTGCAGATTGTATGGCAATGTCTGGAATAGAAGAAGCATCATCTTCCAGAACAAACTAAATGTCTACAAGGCAGTTTTACTCCTCACACTACTTTATGCATGCGAAACGTGGACGGTGCACCAAAGAGACGCAAGAAGCTGAAACAGTTTCATTCCACCATGCAATGCTCCACTCATCTTACTGTTCCTTATGTAAACGGACATTCCGTGCAATGGTTGGCCTCAACGGCAACCTGCGCATGCACAGAACAGAACCATCCCATCCAACCATCGTGTCACTAGAGGTTATTTTCGAATCTAATTGTGTTTGGAGCTAAACATATATTAGAATATCATATCTTGATCTTTTATCTTACCCATCTTCAAGATACACATTTATATCGAATTCTCACATCATGCTGTTGCACACAAAAATTATGTAAAGGTATCATTTCTCACTTCCTTTAAAACATTCAAGAAATATTTAGCATACATGTTGAAATATAATTACCAAAGATGTTTGTACACAATTGGCATTTACTATATTCCCAGCTTGTTTAGTTGGTCTGCTTGGTTTTCATTTGTAAAAAAAAAGTATTAATGGGGTAATATATCTTGTGCAAAAATTACCTGTTAGACATACGTTACTATGTAGTACTATTACATACCAGACTACTAATTATTATTTAATTATGATTAGTGGCAGTCTTTTGATTATTACCTAATTATGAGAATTATACAGGTAGTTGACTGAACATAGATACCACAATTATTATATGAATATTGGAGTTTGTTGCTGTCCCGGCCTGAAGGTTTCATCTTCAATTTTCATAGGCATTTATCAATGCTTTATGAGTTTACACTGATATTGTTTGCCAGGTAAATGTCATGAATATCTGCTTGGGCTCTTTAAATGATAATATCGATACCGGTGTGAAGCAAATAAATGAAGTGAGACCTGCTTAAAGCATGAAGCATGAAGTGAGATCTGCTTTAAAAAAAATGTCGCATTGTGCTTGGTGCCATTGGATAGATCGTTTAAACTTAATTAAACTTAATTAGTCAAAGTATGTATGTATTCTGCGTACTGAGTCAACTAGAAGACACAATTTAATTTTCTCAAATTCTGTTACGTGTGTCTTGGAAGAATGAATTAGTATGTATTGACTCTCCATAGAGTATCTAAACTGATCACTAATATGTATCTCTTTCAATATGCAAACGCACATTACCTATTAGTCATGGACGTAAACACATATTGCAAATTTAATTGTAATAACGTTTCAACCAATATGATAAATATATAATTTAGATAAGGTAGGGAAAATAAAGTGAATGAAAATCAATACACCGATGTTTTGGAAATTAAAAAGGTGTTGTAATCATCGAACCGGGTCATTGCCAGATGGTGAGAAAATACAAGTGTCATGTAATTACATCTGTTAATTTTATAATGTTTACTTAATTAACCTTTCATTGTTAGAGAACACTTGATCGACACGATGGTTAGTTCTCTTTAATTTAAAAATCCGTAAAATATGACGTTTAATATCCTTGTTTAAGCAATAACTCCAAGGAAATAACTACATATTGATGGGATGGTTTTCTACATGAAATTGAAATATAACTGCTTACTTTAATCGTTTAAGAATAGTCAAATAGTATTTCGCACATAATTACAAAGTATAAATTAAGTTAAAGTATTCTTAATAGTTTTCACAGTAGTTTTACCTAAACTATAGTAGTTTATTACTAAGCTCAATGAATCATATTGTTAATATTATATTATTCATTATTTAATTTGCAACATGCTAAAAATTATATACTTCGCGTTATTTCTACTTCTTATAAATCCAATCAGATACCAAAGGACGCGAATGTATGCTGTGTGTGAAACTAACACTTAGTTCACTTTCCGTAGGGAAAGTAAAATAAACACATGATATATAATTGTTTATATAGTAATCAATACATGATCGATCATTTATAATCACGTGACCAAGGATTTTCTTCTACATTATATCAAGTGCTTGGCATTTCCTTTGTCCTTTAATTTAGTTTCGATACCACCAAGACATGTGTGAAACTAATACACTGAACCTGTGAAATACACGAGGTTTCATGAAAAATGCGTCAAATCTGTTAAAATAAAAATAAAACACATATTTGCCATTCTCCTAGCATAATTCATAATATAGCGTTTATATATAAAAGTATAATCAGTTGTAAATATTTAATTAATATTCATGGAAAAATTTACTACACTCATACATTTTGATCAATAACAGATGTCTCAACACAGATATGTAAGAGCAGACTCCCTACAATTTATAAACCTTGAAAATCCCTCAATCATCGCAAATATTTTGCAAATGGCTTCATCAAGATCTGAAGAAAAAAAACATCACTGCATTAACATGCTGTCATCCATATTTATTGAAAAATATATGCTGGAAACTACGATTCATAAACATCATTATAATAGAGTTTAAAACAATTAGTCATCATTTACATCACCACCATCATAATAATTGACATAATCATCATCATCATCACCACAGATGATACTTAAACTAAAAAAGACGACACATGTTCATGACCCACTAACTATAAGATAGATTAAAAATTATTTTTTCACAAACAAACTTAACTAACATATCGAATAGTTTTGTATAGAGTTCGTTAGCATTTAACGAAAAACAACTCGTAAACTATGCAGATTAAATCTAATTTAACAAAAAACAACTCGTAAACAATGCAGATTAAATCTAATTTAACGGAAAACAACTAGTAAGATATGCAGACGAAATCTAATTTAACAAAAAACAACTCGTAAACAATGCAAATTAAATCTAATTTAACGGAAAACAACTAGTAACCATGCAAATTAAATCTAATTTAACGGAAAACAACTCGTAAACTATGCAGATTAAATCTAATTTAACGGAAAACAACTCGTAATTATGCAAATTAAATCTAATTTAACGGAAAACAACTAGTAAGATATGCAGACGAAATCTAATTTAACGGAAAACAACTCGTAAACTATACAAATTAAATCTAATTTAACGGAAAACAACTCGTAAACTATGTGCATTAAATCTTATTTAACGGAAAATAACTCGTAAACTATGCACATTAAATCCAATTTAACGGAAAACAACTCGTAAACTATGCAAATTAAATCTAATTTGACGCAAAACAAATCGTAAACTATGCACATTAAATCTAATTTAACGGAAAAAAACTCGTAAACTATGCACATTAAATCTAATTTTTCGGAAAACAACTCGTAAACTATGCACATTAAATCTAATTTAACGGAAAACAACTCGTAAACTATGCACATTAAGTCTAATATTAACCCTTTTAAACTTAACAACTTTATAATTGCGAACTGGTGGAAAGACAACAGTATCACTCCCCAATGACTTGAACTCACCCTTCCAAACGCTTCAAACCTTTGAAACACATTGATTGAATGCACCACTGTAGTAAAATAATGAATATAAAAAATCACATATATATATATATATATATATATATATATATATATATATATATATGTATATATATATATATATATATATATATATATATATATATATATATATATATATATATATATATATATATATATATAGAGAGAGAGAGAGAGAGAGAGAGAGAGAGAGATAGATAGATAGATAGATAGATAGATAGATAGATAGATAGATAGATAGATATATATATATATATATATATATATAGATTGACCTTTACACTTATCTATTTAAACACGTTACGTAATTAAGAGCTATACGTTCTCAATATATGTTAAACACCTTTAACCTTAGGCAAAATGTGCATTTCAGAGAAAGACGCCTTCTTGTGTGCATATATCATATATCACACATGCAAGTTTAGGCATTATTAGTAACAGGTAATACACGCAGCTTTTGGACCTATAAACAGTAATGTGTTATGAACTAGGGGTTTCTGTAGCAAACTAGTTGATATATCTGCTAGTTGTAAGTATTTAAGTGTGTGCTACTGTGTAACATTATTAAACGTTTGTTTTACATATACTTCTTTACTATATAACGCAATATCGCATATTGCCCACATCCTTTCATGGTTTGGTCTTAATCTTATCTTTTTCTTTTGACTACTCAACCTTTCGTAACCTAAGAAACCAATTATATTTCTGAGAGAGAGAGAGAGAGAGAGAGAGAGAGAGAGAGAGAGAGAGAGAGAGAGAGAGAGAGAGAGAGAGAGAGAGAGAATTACTTTATTTTACCCACATGTAGTTCCTCTGGCTACACCTTGATATTTGTCCATGCCTTTGCCCGTTGTGGGATCTGTACATCTCATCTTAACGCAAACATCCTCTGGTTCGGTCTTAAACAATCGTAAATTGATGAACAGCTGGAGCTAGTCCACTTAACGGCCGAATACTGCTATTAACTATGATGCATTTACCTCAAAAAATCAAATTTCAAATCACGCCTGACAGTATTGGATTGGCCATTTCTGGCAACTCGAGCGGATACATTAGCTTTCTTATTTTCTATGTCTGAACCCGCTAAGAATTGGCACAAAACAAATTTAGTGTTTCGTTGGAAAGTTAATGTCATATCAATGGATAACAATCTATATAGCTGAAAACGACGCACTGCATGGTCTGCTTCAAAATGTATACACTCAGTTTGTTTAAACGATCGTTTTTGGAAACCAAGGAACGTTTGATAGCATTTACTAACTTTTCTAGGACGTTGATTTTTTTTTAAAGCAGCAAAGGGTGGGATTAAACAGATGTTGTTTTAATAAAAGTTACTCAGCAATCTCACTTCCAGGGAAACAATCTGTAAAGAGGCATCAGCGGGCAAAATTTATCCTTAAAATGCTGTGCTGGTTTTCGATATTTACGGCAAACAGTGTAGATACATGAAAACTCACTTTAAATAATATATCTTTATATGTTTTTATGAATATTCGTGAGGACAATACTTATGCCGAAGTTATAAAGGTGATAAAATACATTCAGCATGACAAGATTAACGTCCAAGACAAGGTAACGTGTTAGGCATGTATACATGTATAAGCAGAAATAAAAGTTGGAGAGTTTTCAAATCAATATAAATATACAATTATGTTGACATATAAAGATTTAGAAGGTTTAATCGTTCCGATACATAAAATAAATAGACAAAAATACGCACAAACTCGTACAATGCTGCCAATAATGGTGCTAATTTTCCCCAAACAGGTCTTTTTTTCTCATCATATAAAATGAAATTGTGTGAAATGATGTTATATGACAAGTCTCACCGTGTTTGTTACAAATCAGGAAGTGAAATACGATATGAAAATTTAGAATATATTCAGAAATAACATTGCATCAGCAATCGCACTGATATCTGTTCTGAGTGTTGTGCTTCGTGTGTTATAAGATGATTTGAAGTATTTTTAAGTTATTAGTCATTATTGCCAACCTGTGATGAGACTATCTGGTCCCAAGCAAATCATATAGCGTCTAAAACCCTTTTGTGTGCAACATAATCATATACTGGAACTTTTTTGTTGGTCTCCTCATATTTTAAAAGTATCCATCATAGAGCTTTCTCAAAAGCCTTATTTGTATTAACATAGCTGTATTATATTATCTGTGTATGTAAATGTAATTCCTACTTAACAATACAACTGGCGATCCAGCGTCGAATATTTGTAAGCCTCATACAAATTAATAACTTTTCGGTCTAATGCGCAAATCAAATATTAAAAGCGCATGAGTAATATTGCATATAAAGACAATCCAATGTTTGTGGACTGTGCTACATGCCACATTAGGTTTATACTTATCGTAAAGAGTTTCCTTTCATTGATGATCTCAATGAGGAGCACATCTACGCACGCTTGTTCTAACACGCACAGAAGCATTCACACACAATGTAATACCTCACAGAATTTAGAATGGCGACCAATAATGAAACGACACTGCTCTGTATCGTTGTACGTCTCTCCTGGCTCATACTGCACAAAACTTTGATATTTCTGAATGTCGTATATTTCTCCATGCTCTAACACGCATGGTCTGAAATGTGAATATGAAGTTTTAATACACAAAATCATATGCCCAGTGACACTAAAAAAAAAAAAAATTAAATTTAGCCGATTTAAAAAATTTGAAAAGAGACTCTATACGAGAGTTTGGTATTATAATTATTACGGCATAACCGATTAGCATTTTTCTACCGATTTCCGATTCCGGATTTTGGGCATGAAATTTTTCCGATTCCGGATACGATTCGATTAATCGGAAATGCTAAATCCGTATTTTTTTCTAAAAAATTTCATCTTCCGTTTCCGGGTTTCTGGTATCTGGTTTTGCCGTGTCTAGCAAGTTACTTAGTACTTTACCATATCCGGCTTCATTTCCGGTTTTCACCCGTCGGTTCAAATAGATTGTCTCGCAGCGTGGTTGTGTTGACCATATTGGACTTTTCTGACTTCTTATTTAACTTTATTAACGCACTATCGAATGACACGCAGTGTTAGACACGGTGCTATAGAAATTCAACTTTATTATTTTTATTATCCGAATCGGTCGTTCCTGCCTTGTCCGACTCCGATTAATCGGAAGTTCATACTATCCGGTGGAATCCGATTTCCGGATCAAAAGTCGGTTATGCCCTAATAATTATTACATAAAACACATAATTGTCTGTTTAATGGAAAACATTGATTATTCCCAAATGAATAACATACATACATACATACATACATACATACATACATACATACATACATACATACATACATACATACATACATACATACATCCTTACAGCTGAACATTCACTCTTTTCAATGACATAACAATGGAGTTAAACATGACACAATATTTGGAGGTCCCCTTGGCGAAAACATAAAAGAGAATTTTGCAATCCTTTAATTATAAACCTTTATTTACTAAATCGACTATTAACGAGACACTATCAGTAGCAGCGACAACAAGAATAACTGAGTTAGGTTGTGGTTGTTGTAGAGGTTGAGGTTAAGTGATGCTGATATGTATCTGCTATTTTTTGCAAACCAAAGAGCATTATTTATTCCATCGTGTCTTCTAAGAGACTAAATACGGCCTCATGTATGTCAATGCTAAAGTAAAAAATGCCGTCAGAACATGAATATGTCATCACCATATTATTACTAAGTAAACGAAAACGAAAAAAAAAATTAAATTGATTACTTTGTAGGCATATTCTCATGAAAGAAAATCGCAGTATTTCAAATACATTCAGTGATTCGAATGTTTCTTCCAATCGTGTTTCATTTAATATCTCCACTGTGACTTGATATTTTATTTGTCTTGTATTGCAGTACTTCGCGGAGATGCGCTATTTGAGTTTTCTTGCTTCTCGGTTATCAATATGTTACTTTCTCAATTTTGTTATAGCCAACAAAGACCAGTCTCCGTTCTCGTGACAATTAAAACATGCATTGTCATTTCAATCGCTTAACAGTTTCCTATCTTACATCTAAAGTAGCATGAATTAATTGCTTTATGAGAAGTCAAGAGCTTAAGAATAGTATCACTGAGTTCCAAATACATTTCAATAATCTGATGTAACACTGAAATAAATTCCTACTATTTTATAGTAGCGCATTTAAAGCAAAATGAATAAAGAAACCCCTAGTAAATCCAATACATATTGCAAAACGAATCTTAGATTGATCGTGTTTATCCAAATAAAGATTAAAATATGTAAGTTTATGGGAGGACTGAACTGTTCAAAATAAAAACGTGTTCGTGAATATTTTGCAAACACGTGTCAGATATCGCCCTCTATATATTATTATGATATCGTATTACGAGGGCTAGTATTGAAATAAAAAGAAATTAGTATCGGTAATAGAACCAACAGACATGGCTGGTTCTAGTCAAACTCATCTCATTATCATCAAATCTATATTAGGACCTAAGCAGACACAAGTTGATATTCCCTTGACACAAGGAGGAAATCAAAGGAGGACACGTATTACGAATATAAATCAAATTGTAGACCAACAAAAGTTTAATGGGCATATATTATCAGCATGTTGTGATGTTAAAAGGTGCAAGAGTGATAGATACTCAAAGGGAGATATAGAAACAATAACAGAAGACGATTGTCAAAAGAGCCCAATATGTGTTTATATGTGCAACGGAATTTAAATAGTCTATTTAATAAGCAGAAATAACAAACTCGAAATTCTAGAAACATAAGACAAAAACTCGGGGTGTCGCTGAGTACAAAAAGCAAAACTGTTTCTCCGAAGAGGTATTTTCAGTAAAGAATCCTTTTGAAAAAGTAATAAATGATGTGCCTAAAGAACGACCGTATTCAGTGAAAAATCGACCAGTAGACACTATTACGGCAAAGTTCGTGCGAACTTTAAAATCGCATTGCAATAATGTAATTTACATCGTCTTCGGAAGAAACCCGTTACTAAACCATCGATTTTCTTTACAAAGCCTTTCTTTGTTTCAAGTATGCGCAAAGATATTTAAGAATATTTTAAAAAGTAATACATATTTTGTTACTGGAGTTTTCGTCGTTGTTTGAACTCGCGAGAACATGTAGATCGAGTTATTCCATATCGTGATTATTTGATTTTATGTTGTGACAAATATCGACCCAACCGTTTTGATTACGACGGTAGTCAGAAAGTAAGAATGATTGACTTCACCCTAAATAACTCCTAAAGGTGTCCCTTAAATCGGTTTCCGATCTATATTGGATAAATAGAAGAACCAAAAAAGGAGAGTAAGCTGTCATGATTATATTTTACATTAAATTGGATCTCATCTTTGGTATCTAAATATCATATTTTTCATAGCGGTATATGACATGGGCAAACAAACGTTTAAAGCCAAAACTAGAGATTTAAATGTTTATTTTTACATGAAAACATTGTACTCTGACATATTTGGACCTAAGAAAGCATATTCGTTTTCATTAACTTACTAAAAGATGTCAAATCTTTTCTTTAATATTATTATATCAATGTGCATTGTGTAATGTTTCACATCAAACAAAAAACACATTGTGCTCAAATAATATTTTGAAGTCGGTTAAAAAAATAATGGATATAAAGATGTTTGTGTATTCTTTGACACTAACATGGAAAGAGATTTTAAGTACTTTCTGCAAACTACAAAAGTTGCGTTTTACATTTACCATAGCCTGTGTTACACATGTGAACGGTATATTTGAAAACCACGTTGAGCATATGCGTGTTCCATCTATATAACACTACATCAGAATTATACAATGGAGGCTGATAATTAATTTCATAAGACACAAACATTAGCTTATACTTGTTACTATTTAAGATGGCACTATACTGTTTCCAATATCTTAATAATGTCCTGAAACTTTAACGGGTTTACCCGTATTTGTTTTACCAACTTAACAACATCATCCTCTTATGGTAGGAACTTAAGCAACGACGATTTGGGTAAACAGGGAACAAATGAAATCATATGAACGATTTAAAGTTTAACGATAATAATTTATTATGGATATAATAGGCCAAAAACAATAAATTCGGTAAGCAATCTAAATAGTTTTCTACTATAATCAGATAACTAAATTGTGTTTGCGTAAACATTGCTACCCCTTATGTGACTGCTATTGAAATTATTTAAATTGTATTTCTTGTCATGCTATCATTTTCAGCATGTATCAATTAGTTAATGCAACGGTAAACAAGATACGTCAATTATGATGCTTCTAAATGACTACAGTTAGGTTCATTAACCAGTACCATTGGAAGTCTAAAACAAATGAAAAGGTATAATATTATGATTTTATATATCGTTATTCATACTTTTGCATTAACCTTTCCTTGAATGATCTGACAGAATAGTTTGAGAAAAGCACGGGGTTATTAGAGGAACTGGTCATGTTCAAGTCTGGCAAATTTGCACTTATAATAAAGAAATCACTAGCTTTACAATCTTTCGCACATTCTTAGCCATCGTGACATGCTCCAAGACTGGAAAGAACAAAAGAAAACGTTCATTAGTAAAGCATATATATATATATATATATATATATATATATATATATATATATATATATATATATATATATATATATATATATATATATATATATATATATATATATGCATGTATATGTATATACGATGTTACTAGGCCATATGGAAATATCGTCCTTGTTTCCAGTAGTATTTATTTACTCAATGCAAATATATGCTTTATTGTGTAAAGAATCCTGACGCTTAGTAGACTTTTAATGGCAATTGTCATCTAAAGGACCTGACGTTATATAGCGTTAAGGCATTACTAGATCATCTCTTTTTAAGTTGTCTAAAAAAACATGTTCATACCATTGCATGTGTATTCTTGTGTCTTTAGGCCCTTTTGCGCTGTCCCTGGGGGACGAAATTGATCGTGTATGTGACGTTCACTATAAATACTGTAATTTAAAAAGGCACTATTACTCGAATACCTCTTAACAATTGTCACGAACAATACAATATAATACATGTTTCATAGCAAACATTATCTTTCATTTCATTGCTGAGAAGTGAAAAGAATATTATTATATAAATTATCTGCGTAAATATTAGATAAGATATTTTCCCAAATCTGCGATGTCCGTTGATAGTCCAGCTGTAGGCATGTTATATTGATGCAACTTTAACCGGATGATATATTTATTGGATATGAAAAGAGACACCAGGTCGGAGACTACTACTTTTGGATTCTCCATTTCCTCTGGTGTATATCAAGAATCCAGCACGTGTCATCGGAAGTACAATGAGATTAAGCGTAAATATGGGAGACATGGGTATAAAACCGATTTACTTAGCTGTGTCCAAGTTCGTGTGCTGCTGTAAAAACTGTCCAAAACAAACCACGTTCCTCTACAAGCGAGATTCTTTAACCTATTTTACATATACCGCCAGTATGCGTAAAACCTGAATAAAAGAAGAGAAGGTTACAAAGCTCAGTAATCAGTGATTAATTTACATGAATCTATCCACAACAGTATTGCAGGGCAGTGTGCAAGGTAGCATTAGAATAGGTAGGCAGAGACAATAGTGGAGTGACAACATCACAGAATGGACCAGGAAACGTTTTGCGGAGACACAGGCACTGGCACATGATCGAAACAAGTGGAGGGCACAGGTCAGATATTCAGCAGCTCAGTGCTTCAAAGACCACACTAGGTCGAAATACTGATGATGATGATGATGATGATGTTAATGAGTAAATCACAATTTATATAAACGCGTAAAACAATCATTCAGTGTCGCATCAATAACATGAACATACTCTGGGACATAAATTAACAAATTACATTTTAGAGCTTATCAGCATTCTGGTAAATAACGCTAAGCTGCGTCTTTCATATATTAAACACATTATCAACATTATATATATATATATATATATATATATATATATATATATATATATATATATATATATATATATATATATATATATAAACTTTGCCGACAACAATTACAATAATGACCTATAATTCTATTCAGAACAACTGTAATGGCTTAATCTTGTTTCAAGGTCGAATATTTACCTCTTTCACAACTGTTAAAGGTTATATACATTGCTATATTCTCTGTTATATGACTTATCTTTTGCTTAAAGCAATGCTTCAGTAAATACAAAATTTATGCAAATTATATTCTTCATAAACGAAGTCAATTAATCTGCGGACAACACCTGTTGCAGTTGAACTATACAGCGAGGACCTTCGCAACATGTTGCAGACATTTCTAATTGACATCATTTCTGTTCATGTGTAATATAGCTTACTAAATAGAGTTGGTATCATACAGAAATAAAGAGTAACAGAACGATTAAGTATGGACATCATTTATGCTGTATAATCGTTTGGAGCAGTTCAACGCGTGCATATGTTAACGCTAAACCTGTATTATGTTTTTATTGCTTAAACGTAACCAAAAAGAGTTCATGATAATTCTGTATTACTTTTAGAATTAGTCATTACTGTACACTATTCATTTCAATATAATGCTGAATACGTTCAAGAAAAAACTAGCTTTAGAAAGGAATCGATCAATAGTATATAACATCGATTGAATATATATATATATATATATATATATATATATATATATATATATATATATATATATATATATATATATATATATATATATATATATATATATAATGTTACATATAATGTTACATATAATGTTATATATAATGTTATATAAAGCATGTTACATTCCGACTTGAACATTCAGTATACGGACTACATTACTAAGATTTGTATCAGGCTAAAACTAGTTAATTTTAAAAACTGTTTGTGTTGATTTCAATGTTATTTTGGCGAAATAGTACAAGACAGCATTGTTTACTTCATGCATTATTTAATCATATTTGCTTTTCATTCATCCAATTTCATTGATATTTAATGAAATCCTAAATATTAAAATTTCTCTCCTGCACCATAAATAATGTCTTTTTCCAGAAATCCAGTTTATCAAACCATTACAAATCTTGAAACATGTACATATTTTAAAGTTACAACAGATAGAAGCAGACAGGAATAGTCTGTATTACCCTATTAAATATAAATAGCTAAAACAATAAACGGCATATTGCCTAATCCATTCACGGTTTCTACTGTAACAGGTGAAGGCGGCATAATTGGGGTATCGGTTTAACTGACTCGTAAATAACAAAATTATCACGAAGGTGTATTAGGAACATTAACAATTTGTATGATTCTTGTCAAATAATGTGTGTCAAATATGTTCTGGAGGAGTTGCATAAATAAATAAATATATATATATATATATATATATATATATATATATATATATATATATATATATACAGAGAGAGAGTGTGACAACTTGGTTTTATCAGATTTTCAGCAATGAACTTATCTTGATGTCAGTACAGTTCGCGTATATTTTCGGAATTCCACGCAATGCAGTTGTGGGTGATACAGAGAGAGAGAGAGAGAGAGAGAGAGAGAGAGAGAGAGAGAGAGAGAGAGAGAGAGAGAGAGAGAGCGACCACACCTATATTCTCAGGTGTATCAAAGTACATATTCCATCTGAAACAAACATAGCCGACAGATGTTTTATCTGTTACCACCTGTAACCACAAATTACCTTAAATATTCTAACATTGGATGGTTGATGATGATGAGTGTTACCATTACTGTTGGATTGGATTTGGCTATAACAAAAACTTCTATACGTTGGATAAAGTGGAGAGTATCGAGATAAAACAAAATCCAAAACTTACTGGCACAACCCATTGAATTGTCAAAATATTGCTATTAAAGAGTAGATAACTTTTCAGTACGTCTGTAAAGTGTTGCTGTGCAGATTTGTCTGAAAGTTGGACTATTTGTAATTTAGGTAAATCGTTCCAGTATACATACATAGTCAGTAGATAAGATCAGCTGTATTGCATACACTAAGAATACTGTTTTTATAATGCTTACTTTTAGCATTTTATGCATAAATAATATCATATCCTTATCATATTATGTATAAATGGTTGGATATATTAGGATATTTAAAAAAAATTCAATAGAAAACAACATCATATTGAACACATTGGATGACATATTTATACATATGTATTCTAGAATTATGTGAGCTAATAATTTTCCAGAAACTTTTACAATTTATGGACAATAACATGAAAATATGTGGCTGCTGATCATTAAACAAGATATTCGAAATTGTCTCATAGTCATCGTACAGAGTTATAAACGATGTATCTCAACTTACCGCGTAAAGAGCACCCCATGGTCGACATCGGGTATTATCTTTTTTCCTTTAGTCCTGTCCCATGCTTTGGCATCCAACAGATAGTCCTCTGACTCGATACGCTTTGTATTGTTAAATAACGTGGCCTTCGATGCCATGTATGGGACCACTTTGTGCTTGAAAGAAAAAAGGATATAAATGGAATATTATTATAAACTGCGGGAAGTCGCTTACCCTTTTTAACCGACAATGAAAAAATTTACAACGATATGTAATTATTTTATATATTCGTTACTAAGTTACGATTATAATGAGGATGAAAATAGTGGGGTCGATCAAGGAAAAAATTATATTCTACCCATAAAAAATCTTTTAATTAGATGGGTAGTTCCCATCGTAGACGCTAATTGAAAAAACACTCGTATTCATATAAATTAGCGACAAAATAAATACAAAACAACTTTGAGCCTGATAAGGAAGATTAGTAGGACGTTGAGGAACATACAATTAACATATTAAAAGGAACATCCAAAGGATATGAGAGCAAATGTTATACAGGAAGGCTGCATAAACATATAGATGGTTACGTTATTATTTAGAGATAAAGTAGCGCCACTAATGAAGGAGTATTTTTGGATTTTTATTTTCGTTTTGCAAAATAAACTTTTAATGAGCCAATATCAAAATTAAATGTTTAGCGTATTGCAAGTGTACCTTGTATATTCATGTATATTTACTTTCATACAAGATTATGTATTCACCTGTCACTACATGTCAGTGATTATCATGCTAGACACAAGATGGAACTGGGCTTGATCCAATCACATACTCGGAACATGGAGTACCATATAAACGTTTAAATGGGAGGGCAAAGTTTAAGTGGTTAAGTGACACGTTTTACCGAAAGGTCAAAACAAATGTTCATATATTAATTCCTGAGAGGGAGGAGCAAATGCCCCTTTTTCCCTGTATGTGCTTTCTCTCCTTCTCTCTCTCTTTCTCTCTCTCTCTATTTCTCTCTCTCTCTCTCTCTCTCTCTCTCTCTCTCTCTCACTCTCTCTCTCTCTCTCTCTCTCTCTCTCTCTCTATATATATATATATATATATATATATATATATATGTGTGTGTGTGTGTGTGTGTGTGTGTGTGTGTGTTTATTTGTTCGTCTAACGATTCGATGATGATCTCTCTCTAGTCATCCGAGGGTTGAAGTGGCTGTTTCAGTGCATGCGCAGGTGGTAGCTGAAGCCGACTCTTGCACGGCATGGATTCGACATAAGTAGTATATGGGGGCACTCTAGCGTCAATGGGAAATCCAGTCAAAAAGGTCGTGGGCAAATCTAGCGTCAAGGGGAATTTAACATGGGGAAATGTAACTAGGAGTAAATGGGGAATTGAACATAGTGACAAGGATTGGGTCACTTTAGCGTCAATGGGACCGTAACGTTAAACATGGGTATATCAGAATTGGTGTCAATGGGAATTTAACATAAGAATCTCACCTGAAGTTCTAAGGGAATTGAACATTGGTGACTTCATTGTGTTTATAGGGTCTAAAATATTTATAGGGTAAAATAGACTTGTAGGGTGAAAGGGCTGATAGGGACAAACTCAGACATACAGAAAGAAACATGGGTTCAAAACATTTATTCAAGTATATACATAGGCTCTCTGGCCTGTGCTTTAGTCTAAGCACTATCCATTTAAAACATTCAAATCTGAACATAGAACAAATCTTTGATCTAGAAAAAAATACTTTTATAATTAAATTGTATGCCTTCAAAAAGACCTCACTTTACATACAACGCATACGCATTTCAAATAAGAATTTCACTTTTCATACAACAATTAATATCCATTTTTAAGAAAAAAGCTAAACCAAAACAAGTAACAAACAATCAAATAGGAGAAAGTTCATGTTGCTTTCTATATCCGTCACACACATGGTTTAAAATCTGGTCAGCTATCGCTTGTGTCCAAGCGTAGATGTTTCCCATTACGTACCATTTTCATTCGTAAATCTGCTTGAGTCTTACGCTCGATACTTGGTGTGTGAAATGATTCATCTTTCTCGCTTGGCAGTTTTAGTCACAATGAACTATTGGTCTTGGACGATGTCCCTTTTTATATGCTGCCCAATCTCGACGTGACCGTACGGTAAAGTGAAGTGATTGGGAAGCCGCACTCTCTTCTGGTACACGATTTGATAGACTTTTTCCAAAGACCTACTGACGATTTGGTGTGTGGGTAATCGTACGATCTTGTGCGGTTCGTGGGTAGTCACTTTAAAGGTTTCATCCTGTCCAGACTGCAAGCTTTCTTGTAGTACGTCAAAGTTCACCACTTGACTGGTGCGATAATTGAGAGTCAATCCTTTCACTTTACATTCGATGTGCATATCTCCTTGTAGGTCTCGGTATTCGTAGCCGTAATTTTTAGGACCACCACTTGCAAAACTTAGAATCTTGTCGTCGGGATGTTCATCGGTCCAGGCTCCCAAACTGTCTCCTTCGATGGTAGGGTTGCACTGGCCCGGTCGGTGAATGTAGATGCAACTGTCTGTGTCAAAATACAGGACGCGATCTCCTAGCAGTTCTAACACTTCGTACAATTTTAAGCGAGCGTGGGCTGTCACGTAACCCGCAATGATGACATTTCCAAATTTGTCAGCTTCTATAAAGTCTAGTTCTTCTTCGTAATTGACTAAGATCAAGTCCTCACGAATGACGTCCACGTGTTTGATGACTTTGGTTTTGTCGTGAATCATCTGGAAGTAGCGGGAAGGTTCGGACAAATACTCCGTCTTGGGTAAAGACGGTCGTTGTGCCATTTTACCCCACAAACAATTGAGCATGACTTTGGCAAACGATCGCCTTCCTTCGTTTTTCTCGATGTGGTCTAAAGTGATGCCTTCCTGCTCCCGATATTTTTCTTTGAATATCTTTTGGTCTTCGGGAGTGTGGCACCAGGACAGATAGCCGCTAGCTTCTTGTTTTAGTTTTAGAAAAGCATCCACGTAGTCTGCAAAAATACCTTTCTGTGTCTCGTTGCCCTTATGGTATTGTTGTGTCTTGGGAAAGTGGTAAATTTCGTGCACTTCTAACAGTCGGTATCCCAGGTCCAGAGCTTTAAACAATTCCACGCTCACCCACGTTCCTGTCAAGGCGCGTTCTTCCAGGCTGTGCTGACAAGGTTGATCTTGGTTGCACGTTTCGGCACATGTGCGACACAAAGGAAACATCAGTTTTCCTTGGCAATGGTGAGGTAAAACGGGATGGTACAAGTCTGTGGGAGGCAAGACTTTGCACTTGATCAATCCTTCATACTGACGTATGTGGTCCAAGTCAATGTGTTCTGTCATCAGTTCTGGGTGCCCTACGGGAAAGTGACAATATTTGCAGACGTACGGATACAGCGAACACACGTCCAAGTATTTGATTTCTTCTCCTTTCTCTTCATCCGCTTGGTACAGCAAACAAGTAGCATTCGTTCGTCCTCCGTACAAACTATCCCGAGGGTTCAATGGGTCCACCATCTTGTAACTTTCTACGATGCGTTTAAACTCGGGATCAGTTTTCAAATGCTGATCGTACTCGTGTTCCCACATTTCCACTACATGGTATCCTTGCTGTTCTAACTTGAAACGTCGTTGACAAGTTGTCTGGTACAAATCTTCCATAGTCCGTTGTAAAAACTGATTATTGGTGTCACGCTGAGGGTAGCACATAGGACATCCGTGAAATAAGCATCCGTTAAACTCGTACACAATTTGAGGGTTTTCTAAGTCCCAACCATCCACCGAATACGTTCCGATGGTCTTTTCGCCTCCTCCGTTGCGAGCGTGTTGGATCCATTTGTATTCCTTGTCACACAAGTAATGGAGCCAGCGTAGGGCTTTGACAGAGTATTGACGTTTGACAAAGTTCGTCGTTTGAGGACTGATGACAGCTAGAGTATTTTCAGGCATGAAGCATTTTCGGTACACTAAGGAATATGCTTTGGCGATGGTACAAGCTTCTTTCAAAGGATCGATCCCTCCGTACTCCATGAACAATTCTCGAAATTTTCCACAGCAACGTCGTAAAATGTCCACGTCAGATCGACAGTACTTTAACATTTCTTCTTGAAAGTCAAAAGGGTCCGAGGCGTGATCCACAATACTTTTGTTGTTCTCGATTGTTATAACCATAGTCACATTTGTCACAGTAGTAACTGTATCCCAGGAATCCAGTGATACTGGTAATGGTATCAAAATGCTCATCGTGATGATAGACGTGAATATATTTTCCGTCTTTGAAATCGTGGCCTCGAAACAAAAGAGGTCCACGCACTTCTTGAGGGTGTACTTTCAAGGTGAAACGTGGAGCCAAGACGTCTTGCAACTTTTGCATTTCTGGAATGCCGCAAGGGTGTCTTTGGATATCCCCGCTTGCTGTAACAGGAGTTCTGCTTCACTTCTTTGTTTGGCTCGGTCCGATTGTTGAATAGTTTTCCAGGCTCTTTTCCATTCTGCCGTGTCGTTCTTGTTGGCATACGTTCGTCCCACGACGACAGCACGGGCTAAACACATCTGGTCTTGAGGATTGTTAATTCGGAGGCGGCTTAGTTTGGTGTTGCGAAGGTTATCGACCAAAAATACTTTTTTGCGTCCTGTCCCCTGGGGAAGAGACACGTGGGTCATGAACAGTGTGGTTTTTCCGTCGGCGATGTGAAACTTGTCATTGGATTGTTGTACATGTTGAATCTTGTCGATGACTTTAGAAGGTGTCAATTCTGATGGACTGCTAAACTCGATCCAAACAGGAGACTTCAAACCGTCGTGATGAATGGAAAGTGTCAAGCGATCGTCTTCTTTGCATTGGCATCGTAGTTTCAGTGAGGTTAACAAAGAGTCCCACAAATCGGCGATGAACCCTTTTGCTTTCTCCAAAGGTACTTCCGACTTGAAATCTTTAATTTTCACCGTGTACCTGTAGGCTGTAGTTCTAAATTTTCTAGAGGAGCGTTTTTCCGTCTCTCGAATGTGGTAATACGTTTCGGGTGATACTGGTGGACTTTGGTTTGGAATATGCTCTCTCGGTCTGGCTGCAGACGTGGAAGGTATCGGTTCAGGTTCGCTGATGTCTTCGATTTGAGCAAACACTTCTTTACGTGTGTGAGGCGATACGTCACGTCGCTGCCTCTTACCTTCTTCTTCTCTCTCACTTAAATCGTGCGATCGTTTCATCCCAATTACTGATTCAGAAATGATTTAACTAAGTTCGATTTCTCTTTATATATACCCCTATGTACCTCTAGTTATGATAATGACTTGGTATATTTCACAAGGGCAAGTGACAGTCCAACAGTTTGGAAGCCCTGGATGACTTATGCAAACGACAATAGTACGTCTGAAACACCTCATGCATCTTGACGACCCTTCGATTTAAATCCTACCACGAAAAGAAAAAGGTTGCAAGAAAAGGAAAAAAAAACTAGACAGTTGGTGTCATCAAGAGCTCCAGAGACTGTACTGTACTGATAGAACACGTACGTACTCCATCTAGAAAACAACGCTACTTGACTACGATGTCTTATTCTCTTTGTCACTTCTACTTTGCTGTTGACCGCGATATCTACCAACCCTGATTTAACACACGTCTTTCTTCATTTGATATTTATAAAATATAATAAACCCATTTTTAAAAAAACTACCCATTTTTGACAACAGCGACGATGTCTCCTTCTACTCTTATTACTGTTGCTATACCTACAACGGCGATCTTTCATAAGACCAAAGCATGAGTCAGAGTAAGTTAGTGAAGCTGAGCGGAAGTGTATAAACAACAACTGTCAAGACCCTATGTTCCAGTTCTGTTTATGACAATAATTTGTGATACTTCACATTTTCTAAAGTGTAAATGTGTGCAAGTCGTACAAAAGTTATGTGATTATAGCTTTTGACACTTGCACAGGTACTTCACTTCATAAATGTCAAGAAAAAATTACTATCAGATTTTTACCATTATACAAAACACGCACGCACTTGCAATGTGACATGAATCTGCACTTCCATATTTGTGGATATCCCACAGACCCGACCCAACATACAGAGTTGGCTAAGAACTGTAGGAATATCACACCATTGTTTCAGAAATACCAACAACAAAAATTATGTGTATCTTCCCCGTTCCACCCTTTATTATTGTTTGGGTATGTTCTCTAAAAACACAAACAATATGGAACAAAATTAAATTTTGATTTACAAATTCTCTCTTTATATATTTTTTCTTGTGCATGTCAGATTACATTCAATGCCTTCTCCAAGTGAAAGAAATTTCTACACATCATTGCGTTTGTTAAATTCGGTTGTTTGTTTTTTGGGTGTTAGTAATCGTTTATCTTTAATTCTATTATTTTATGTATTTTTTTCTTTTATAGAAGATGTAAGATTGTTGATTGCTGTAACGGTATATATTTTGTTTAGTCTATTGCTGCAAAAAGAAAATATATATAGCAAAGGGCTTAAGTTTGTTCATATTTTTATTATTTCAAGCTCTACAAAACGTACCAAGTTTGTTTTGCAAGAGAATTGAAACTTAAACTTGCGCAGACGTGAAGAAAAACATACCTTTGTTACAAAAGGTTGCACTCTGTGTTCATTCTAATCATGCTTGTCTTATATCTTTGTGTTTTAGATAACACATTTCTTCTGATGTAAATACATGCATCTCTGGACAGACAGATTGGGTTATCATCATTGAGGTTCCCTGTACTTTAGTTTATTTACTTTATACAAACCCCAAATTCACTAGTTTGACAAAAATTACCACTCAGTACTATGTTATTTCTCTCTACCTAGGCAAATGTATTTATGTCAAAGTGAGAAAGTATTTTCTTGGTCAGTTTTAAAACTCGAACAATAATTGCACAGTTAAGTGGTTGATGTGTCATGAAGAAATGGTACAATGCGCAACAAAGGGATTGTAAGTTCACACTCCAGTCTGTCTGCGCTGCAAATGAATCAATGCATGAGCCTAGGCAAAACAATGCGTCAGTCGTTAGAAGCAATTTATTGGCTACACTTTTTTTTCTACCCCCTTAGCTTCAAAATGCCCTCACTCGTTCTTAGTACAGTGACAAGATAAGACGTGTTTTTTCTGCGCCTGACCACTACACTACCTACCTTGAATTTCGAACCAAACAATGCGTCACTCATTGTAAGTGATTTCATTGGCAAACCGATATTTTCCACCGCCTTCGCTTCAAATCGGCTTCAGTTGTTATTCTCACAGCGAGAAGATAAGGCGTGTATTTCTGTACCTGTTCACTAGTCACTTTCCAAACACTAAAACTTATGCACAAAATAATCGCACCATCGTTGAAATGTCAGTCTTATTGCGAATTACACCAAAACATGTTTGGATGAACTATTCTGTGAGAACTTCACAAAATGTTTTTGACAGAATGATTTTAGTAGGCTATGTCTGCAATTCATTCTTGTGATATTTTACAATAGTGGTTTATTTCCTAAAGGAATAAGTATGTCAGTGAGATGTGTGTGAAATTTCGTAAGGAAAATATACTATACAAAACGTTAAAGAGTCGTGATATTTTTAAAAGTAGGAATAACATTCTCTCTCTCTCTCTCTCTCTCTCTCTCTCTCTCTCTCTCTCTCTCTCTCTCTCTCCGTCCAAGCAATTTTTATTGAAATCTAATGGCATCTGTTCCTGTTTTGAAGATACGTCTCTTAAATTGTGAGCTGTAGTCACCATAATTACGTAAACTGTTCCGTCTGTCATGTAAATTTGTTTACAAAACTTACACCCTAAAATTATAGAACGATTTTTTCTTCTATCAGTAAATCATTGTATGAAACAAAATCTTGAGTTGACTTCAGCTTGTTCAATTCTGGTATCTTAGCTTGATCCTATTTTTTGCACACTGCAATGTGTCAAGAAAACAATTCTAACATTAGATCTACCGTTACGGAGATTGTCATCGCCATGCCACGGTCATGGCTCACAATTTCTCGGGATACCATGGGCAATTTCTGCTCAGATACTATACGGAACAAAGTACCGAACGTCCTAAAGTGACTTTGAACGGAGCCAAAATCATTTACATGCAAGTAGGACAAGTGCAGTTTAAAGATTCGATGAGTTACTTGGCCATGCCATTGAGTCGCATGCCTAAAACGTTTGGAATGCCAGAAATGGCTAAAGGTTATTTTCCACACTTTTTCAATACCGAAGCCAATCAGCGTACCGTTCTACCCCATTTGCCGAAGGCTCACTATTACGACCCCGACAACATGCGTACCGAACAACGAGAAGCTTTCTTCGCTTGGTACCAGACTCACGCCTCGGACCCTTTTGACTTTCAAGAAGAAATGTTAAAGTACTGTCGATCTGACGTGGACATTTTACGACGTTGCTGTGGAAAATTTCGAGAATTGTTCATGGAGTACGGAGGGATCGATCCTTTGAAAGAAGCTTGTACCATCGCCAAAGCATGTTCCTTAGTGTACCGAAAATGCTTCATGCCTGAAAATACTCTAGCTGTCATCAGTCCTCAAACGACGAACTTTGTCAAACGTCAATACTCTGTCAAAGCCCTACGCTGGCTCCATTACTTGTGTGACAAGGAATACAAATGGATCCAACACGCTCGCAACGGAGGAGGCGAAAAGACCATCGGAACGTATTCGGTGGATGGTTGGGACTTAGAAAACCCTCAAATTGTGTACGAGTTTAACGGATGCTTATTTCACGGATGTCCTATGTGCTACCCTCAGCGTGACACCAAAAATCAGTTTTTACAACGGACTATGGAAGATTTGTACCAGACAACTTGTCAACGACGTTTCACGTTAGAACAGCAAGGATACCAGGTAGTGGAAATGTGGGAACACGAGTACGATCAGCATTTGAAAACTGATCCCGAGTTTAAACGCATCGTAGAAAGTTACAAGATGGTGGACCCATTGAACCCTCGGGATAGTTTGTACGGAGGACGAACGAATGCTACTTGTTTGCTGTACCAAGCGGATGAAGAGAAAGGAGAAGAAATCAAATACTTGGACGTGTGTTCGCTGTATCCGTACGTCTGCAAATATTGTCACTTTCCCGTAGGGCACCCAGAACTGATGACAGAACACATTGACTTGGACCACATACGTCAGTATGAAGGATTGATCAAGTGCAAAGTCTTGCCTCCCACAGACTTGTACCATCCCGTTTTACCTCATCATTGCCAAGGAAAACTGATGTTTCCTTTGTGTCGCACATGTGCCGAAACGTGCAACCAAGATCAACCTTGTCAGCACAGCCTGGAAGAACGCGCCTTGACAGGAACGTGGGTGAGCGTGAAATTGTTTAAAGCTCTGGACCTGGGATACCGACTGTTAGAAGTGCACGAAATTTACCACTTTCCCAAGACACAACAATACCATAAGGGCAACGAGACACAGAAAGGTATTTTTGCAGACTACGTGGATGCTTTTTTAAAACTAAAACAAGAAGCTAGCGGCTATCTGTCCTGGTGCCACACTCCCGAAGACCAAAAGATATTCAAAGAAAAATATCGGGAGCAGGAAGGCATCACTTTAGACCACATCGAGAAATACGAAGGAAGGCGATCGTTTGCCAAAGTCATGCTCAATTGTTTGTGGGGTAAAATGGCACAACGACCGTCTTTACCCAAGACGGAGTATTTGTCCGAACCTTTCCGCTACTTCCAGATGATTCACGACAAAACCAAAGTCATCAAACACGTGGACGTCATTCGTGAGGACTTGATCTTAGTCAATTACGAAGAAGAACTAGACTTTGTAGAAGCCGACAAATTTGGAAATGTCATCATTGCGGCTTACGTGACAGCCCACGCTCGCTTAAAATTGTACGAAGTGTTAGAACCGCTAGGAGATCGCGTCCTGTATTTTGACACAGACAGTTGCATCTACATTCACCGACCGGGCCAGTGCAACCCTACCATCGAAGGAGACCGTTTGGGAGCCTGGACCGATGAACATCCCGACGACAAGATTCTAAGTTTTGCAAGTGGTGGTCCTAAAAATTACGGCTACGAATACCGAGACCTACAAGGAGATATGCACACCGAATGTAAAGTGAAAGGATTGACTCTCAATTATCGCACCAGTCAAGTGGTGAACTTTGACGTACTACAAGAAGCCTTGCAGTCTGGACAGGATGAAACTTTTAAAGTGACTACCCACGAACCGCACAAGATCGTACCATTACCCGCACATTAAATCGTCAGTAGGTCTTTGGAAAAAGTCTATCAAATCGGGTACCAGAAGAGAGTGCGGCATCCCAATCACTTCACTTTACCGTACGGTCACGTCGAGATTGGGCAGCATATAAAAAGGGACATCGTCCAAGACCAATAGTTCATTGTGACTAAAACTGCCAAGCGAGAAAGATGAATCATTTCACACACCAAGTATCGAGCGTAAGACTCAAGCAGATTTACGAATGAAAAGGGTACGTAATCGGAAACATCTACGCTTGGACACAAGCGATAGCTGACCAGATTTTAAACCATGTGTGTGACGGATATAGAAAGCAACATGAACTTTCTCCTATTTGATTGTTTGTTACTTGTTTTGGTTTAGCTTTTTTCTTAAAAATGGATATTAATTGTTGTATGAAAAGTGTAATTCTTATATGAAATGCGTATGCGTTGTATGTAAAGTGAGGTCTTTTTGAAGGCATACAATGTAATTATAAAAGTATTTTTTTCTAGATCAAAGATTTGTTCTATGTTCAGATTTTAATGTTTTAAATGGATAGTGCTTAGACCAAAGCACAGGCCAGAGAGCCTATGTATATACTTGAATAAATGTTTTGAACCCATGTTTCTTTCTGTATGTCTATGTTTGTCCCTATCAGCCCTTTCTCCCTACAAGTCTATTTTACCCTATAAATATTTTAGACCCTATAAACACAATGAAGTCACCAATGTTCAAGTCCCTAATAACTTCAGGTGAGATTCTTATGTTAAATTCCCATTGACACCAATTCTGATATACCCATGTTTAACGTTACGGTCCCATTGACGCTAAAGTGACCCAATCCTTGTCACTATGTTCAATTCCCCATTCACTCCTAGTTACATTTCCCCATGTTAAATTCCCCTTGAAGCTAGATTTGCCCACGACCTTTTTGACTGGATTTCCCATTGACGCTAGAGTGCCCCCATATACTACTGACATATCCCGCCCAGTGTAGCTGGTACTACATCAGGATGGTCTGGATCCTGTGGAGACCTGCTTAGGCGAGTATCTCAGTGTCTGGAACTTTGTACAGCCACATAATGTTGAGCCTGAGACTTGTAGTGTGAAAGCGTTTGAGCTGCCTGGCATGGTTTTGGTACACTCTCCACGTTTCGAATGCGTAAAATAGTGTCGGGAGCAAAACTGTCTTGTAGATCTTTAAGATGATCTGATTGCTTATGTTCCAGATACTGGCATGCAATCTGCCTAAAGTTGCGCTGTCTCTGTCATAGTAGAGATTCACCTCTTCGACAATATTGACGTTCTGTGACAGTTTTCTGCCAAGGTAGCTGAAGCGGCCACTGACAGTGATTATGCGCTAAGCAAAAGGCTTTCCAGGCACTGGGTGATGCAGGACTTCATTCTTCTTGGTACTGATGGTGACATAACAGCTTGTGTGAGAGCTGCACAACTTATCAATGCTGAATTGCATGTCGGCTTCTGAGTCAGCATTGAGGGAACAATACTCGGCACAATCGAAATCTCTGATGGCGTCTGTCAAAACCTCGGTTTTAACTTGAAGCCTCCTAAGTTTGAATAATTTCCTGCATGTTTGGTATCTGATACAAATTACAACCTCTCTGTCTTTGAATGCATTAGTCAGCATTGCGGAAAACACTAGACAGAACAATGTCGGCGCAAAATTAAAACCCTGCTTTACGCATTTATTTGCCTGGAATCGCTTAGATGTCTTTTTCATTTTCCTGGACTCTTTCGTGCATGCAACAGTGGAAACGCTGTAATATGAATATATATTTTCTCGGGCATACGGCCCAGACTATTAGTCTTCTCTGCTGACACTGTCACAGGTCTTTGTCAAGTTGACGTAGATGGAGAAAGATCGGTGCTTTGCTCTTGATATTTATATTGTAGCTTCCTCGCAGCAAACACCATGTCGTCGGTTCTATGTTCTATTTGGTATCTAGGAAGAATGCGTACAACAATATAGCAGAACTGTACCGTATAAACCCCGTCAGATGCGAGACACATGGCTATGCAACATCGCTGATGAGATCAAGTGCTACGCAGAGAATCAGAACTGCTGAATTCTGTAAAAGATCCTTTATTGACCAACATCCTGTGGATCATCCCTCCATCTCGGCGTAGATGGGAACACAATAATTACTGACAAAGATAAGATTTTTCAACGATTTGACAGCATTCTGAATCGTCCTTCATCCATCAACGATGAAGCCATCGTTAGTCTCCCCCGAGTACGCATCAACGAAAAACTTGGTGATCCTACACCTTTGTTCGAGACACAGAAAAAGATATGTTTGCACTGTAGTGGCAAAGTATCTAGTTCAGAAGGGGACACATGCCTGATAGATAGGCTCCATTAACTGTTTTTATGAATGGTGTAGCAAGAGACGATACCACATGAATTCAAATACGCTTGTATACTCGAACTGTATAAGTGCGAATGGAACCGCCAGGGCCACGAAAACCATCGGGTATATCCTTATTCTCAATTGAAGCAAAGATACTCCCCATAAACCTATTGAACAGTCTCACAACGCATCTCGACTAGGGACTACTGCCAGAAAGACAACACACACACACACACACAACACACACACACACACACACACACACACACACACACACACACACATTGAGTAATAGTTTATATAAAAACTAAGACGTCAAAAACCCTGTGCCTATTTAAAGTCGTTGAATTTATTATCAACTCTAATTATTTTGACTTTGGATTATGATATTGCT